>VDFB02109042.1:55161501-55238712 GCA_007258455.2 Sequoia sempervirens
GACATCTCACTCATCAAACTACACACGTAGCGACTGAAGTGGGCAATAGAGAGCATGGAGGCTCAGGCTATGGGCATACTCATACATCCACTTCAGGTGACCCACATGCATCTAGGACAAAGTCATTTATGGATTTACTATATTCTAAGGACCATCCTACACCGGTATGTACATCTTTTCAAATTAGATACATTCTAATTTGTTTGAAATGTACAAAATTCATGTAAATAATAACATTAAATTATATGTATATATGTATATAATATAATATTAATTCAAGAAGTGTTCGGTGTAGATGCATGATCACACTATGCTTGAATCTCAATATGTTTGTGTCTATTTTTTGAGTGTTGTAGAATTGGGTGCACCTTTTTTTTAGGTAAATAGGTAATGATACAAGTTATATAATGCATACATGTTCTATTTAAATAACGCATATGCGCTTTATAACATGTACGTGATTTTAAAAATTTGAATCCCCAACCCACATTTAGCCTTGGTTTTAGGCTTGAGAAAGGCTTGGCAACCCGACCCTTAGCCTTTGACCTGTAACTAAAAAATTAAGGCAGATTCAAGAGAAATGTCGAACTTTGGCAATATGGCTGATGGACATTTTTTTTGAATCAATCTATGAAATTAAAACCTATTAGAGAACATGATGTCTAGTTTCCAAATATATAATTTTTTGTTAAGATTGGATTATATTTGTTATTTTTTAATTAATTTCTAAGCAAACTAGTCCATAAAATTGAAATATCAGACTTTTTTTGTTTTTTAATAACTTTGTTTTTTGGTTAATTTTCTTGTAAAATAAATTATATGGCATCAATCTTCAGACAATTCTCTACACAATTGAAAAAAAGAGATTCAAAAAATGTTTAATTTATGTCCAATTATGTTGTTCGTACACATTGATTTTTAAAAACAACAATTAAGGCCAATAAAAATTCAATAAAAAAATATTCAAAAACAAATTACAAAAAAATATCCTCATCAATCTTCATTTTGTTAGCTATCTTTCCCCAAAAGGAATTAGCAAAATGCTTTTATTTGGGTCAAAAAGTGGTGTCCGTACACGTGCATGGTATGGTTAAAAAAAGACTTTTAAAAGGTGGTTTTTATACATCCCTATCAAAATTTAATTTTTATCATCTGGGTATTTGAATAAATTACATATTTAGAAAGTAGATTCAAAATGTTAAATTTCATATTACTAAATTTTTCTAAGATTCATTGTGTAAGTGCCTCAAACTTTTAGTCCAAGTGTGACAAATTTTGAAAAACAACAAAAACACTTCATTTTTGAGCTTTTTGTGGACCCAACTTCTTGCATCAACCCTTAAATAGTATTCTTCTAGGCACTTGAAATATTCGTTGCAAGGTGATATTAAGTGGGGGTGCTTAATTTGGCTTGTGACAACATCTTTGGACACTTGGCATGAAGTGGAAGGGAATCTAACTATTTATAATTTTGTAAGAGGTAAGAAACATCTATGACATCTTATGAGGTGCAATTTTTTTTTTTTTTGATTATGTGTAAGAATTTGGTAGCCTTTTTTAGACTTAGGGATTTTTTTTATCTTCTAGTGGGCTATTTTTATCCTCTAGTGAAGTTGGATGCCTAAGTTCATGAAAAGAGTCTTTGATGCTTCTAGAAAGATTCTTGTAACTCCTCAACACATGATATGAGGTATATTTTGCATGTAGACTACTTGGCTCATGGTTTGAGTCCAATGTATTGGAAACAATTTATGGTTTCTTGTATAATTTTGGCTATAATTTGGAGCCTATAATATCTCCAATTGGAATATTGAGTAATATCTAATTAAATTGCTCACCTCATAGATTTCAATTCTTAGTAATTGAAGTCCTTTTATCATAAATTAGGATTATATTGCCAAGAAAATTAGATAAAAAATATTTTAATTACAAGACCACTCTAGGCACCCACTTTATGAATTACTTTAAGTGGTCACATTATGAATACATAATAATCATAACACACTTTTAAGGTTATAAATTCATTTCCCTAAGCCCATGGGAGAGCATCATGTAAAATTATTAAAAAAGGGGACATGACAAAGCTAGTGGTTTGTAAGCAAGTATGAGATGATAAATTGTAGGTTCAAAGGTGTCAGATTGAGGAGAGAAGTGTATATTTGATTCCTGTTTGTGAAGATTAATACATATTTTGCACTCTCTTTGCAAATGATTTTTTTTCTAAAAAGATTTCTCCACATAAATCTAGTGTTGTGGTATATTTCTATGGTTTATTGATTTTATGTGCTTTCCATTTGCATTCACATATTTGGCTTAATGCATATGCAATAAATTTGTACAAAGTTTATATTATTGTTACAATAGTTTCACTTTATTTTTCAAGAACTTGCTAGTGGTAGAAAATAGAGCTTCCATACATTGATTAGGTTCAATTCACATATTACAAAATATAGTACATTCATCTAGTGCTAAACCTTAGGAATACCCCTTATCTTCACATATTACAAAACTAAAAGTGCAGAGGAAGAGGCCTAGGGCTTCTTGTTAAGTGGCTCAAATCTCTATATTCTTTGTAAAGATAAACATCATTTTGATCCACCTTATTCCTTGAAACATTCTTTGGTAAATCTAGGGGTTTGTTGTAGAAAGCTCAAAGTACCAACAAACTATTCTTAATTACAAACATGGAATGATGCATGAATTCTTCTACTTCCTCAAATCTCATTTTAAATCACATATGTTATGTATAATAACTTAACCACCATACAATCTTCCCAAGATCCTACAATATCATGTCATGGCAATTGATTCAACCAAATAACCAAAAATCTAATATAATTAAATTATATTACGTATCTATTAATTAAAATATATTTACAAATAAATATATTTATGATATTTCTTTTACTTCAAAGTATATTATGTCCATGTAATTGGAGAATCACTAGTTCAAATTGTCTAACCCCTTAGTGCCATGCATCTTAAATTGACTTATTTAGTCCCACAGAACTATTCACCTTCATTAACTTGGAGTGTCATAACCTTATAATCTTTGCATAAATTATATAGAATTGAAATTGATGCAAGAGCACCATAGGTCAACTAGTACCCAAAATTTGCCTTTTTTTTTTGTCTAGCTTGATTCTTGTTTGCTCGATGTTTTTTTTCTATTTTCAATTTAACCCATGAGATACAATGTGAAGAAGCTCGCTGATGTGTCCTGCAAAGGTTTGGCAATGGTTGAAAAGTCTGTCTCTTTCAAGCTCCACATAATTTATCACCGAGTTCCAGACTCACGACTGGAAGATTTTGATTTCATTATGTTTGGGATTCAAAGATTTCTAGTGGCGATCGAAATGAGTGTGTGATTAGAAAATACATATTTCATTTATCTTTAGATTTTCTTATATTCTATTCTAATCATCAAAGATATTCCATATCGAATTATAAAGAATAATCAGATTTCCAGGAACATCAGAGTCAAATGTTTGCCTTTTTGGTTTCAAGACATTTGACTAAGTTGAGATTTTGATATTAATTTTTTGATTAAAGGTAAATACTTTTGGTCAAAGTTATGAATTTTGAAAAGGTCTTATCTTTTAAAAAAGAATAAAAAGATAACAGATATTCTATCACATCGATATGGAATGGAACAATAATGAAGAATAGATAGCGAAAGTCAGCAAAACAACATCAAACCAACAACACTCCACCAATAAGAACAAGACAGAATATACCGGATTAACTACCTCAAAAAACCAATAGATCTAACATTTCATGACGGTTTGAATCCAAAATATTTCGAAAAACTCTGTATCTAACAAAGATTATCTTTTGCCACAAATGAACCTAATCCTTTTCTAATAGAGTTTCATCTTTAATTGTTACACTTAAGACAGAAGGAATAAAAGGTCCCTAAAATGCTCCTCAAAATTGGATTGCATAAAAGGCTTGGGCTTGAATCTTGTCGAGTTCATTCAAAGTCCTTTCTTGGAATTCAAGTCTCTAGTGATGCACTCACAACTGGGTCTGACTAGGTGATCAAGTGCATTAGGTGGATAGCACCCAAAAGTCCCATTTTCTATCTCAAGCACTTGATCATCTCGATGCAATGATTTATAAACTGATTTAATTCAGTTCTAAGTCAATACTGGAGACCTGGTCATTTAACTTCCACCAGACACCAATGTCATGGGAAGCCAGAATTGATTGTTTGATCGCGTCTGAAGTTTCCAGAAGAGAATCAAATTTGATAGAGTTCTCAAGTCTGCTTACCAGGCCTGGTTTATTTGTTTCCTTGCTGAATCCTACGGCAGCACAAAATTAATTTGAAGAGCGACTTCAGATTTATTGAAAAATCAGGCTTTAGGAAAATTCATCGTTAACAATTCACCATCAACAAATTCACCTCCAACAATTTATTGTCAACAATTCATCACCATGAAAACTTTAGGAAAATTCATCGCCAACAATTCACCGTCAACAAATTCACCTCCAAGAATTCATCGTCAACAATTCATCACCATGAAAAATTTGTCCCATGGAAAATTCACCACCAGCAATTCATATCATATTGCTGGTGGTGAATTTTTCACGAGATGAATTTGTCATGGCGATGAATTATTCAAAGTGAATTTATTGATGATGAAATTGTGTGTTGCCTAAAAATCAATATTTTTTTATATTATATTTTTGAAATTAATTCTATATATATTTTTGTATTGACATTTCAGATCGCTCAACAATCTCTAAAGAAAAAAGTGAATAACAAGATTTTATGAAATAGCAAGTTTGAAGCTGCCAAAAATTGGACTCACCCAGTTACTTGTACATGCAAATATGAGGACCCAGAGGATTCGATAAACTTCCACATCTCTCCAAAATCTCAAGTCACTAGAAGATTTGCGTTGGTTTTCTCAAGGATTGCCACGTACTCGAGAGGAATCTCAAATCAATGGCTATAAAAGATTGAAATATCAAATATTGAAATCTCAAATCATTGGCTTTCAAGGACCACGCTAGATTTCATATGGTTAAAAAGGCCCCAATTGTACAAGATGTCGCCACATACTCTGGAATGAGAATTAATAGAGACCACATATTGCAAACTAGGGGCACAAAATATCATCCGAGTGATAAAGACTAAATGTGAGATTTTTCTCTGGATTAATCATATGGTGACATGGGTCCATTCCGTGATTGAAAAAGCCTGCAATTATCTATTATGGGACCCAAAGGATGAAGGTGCTACCATTTATTATTTGCATCTCTTGATGACACCAGAAAATCAATTTTAATTGGGTTTCCACTGATTTCTTTTGAATGGTAGTGGCTAAGATTGAAATCAGATTGTCCTCTTCATTACAACCTTCAAAACAAACATGGGTCAGTTAGATTAGATCCAGGATAATTAGTTATCAGAGGTGGATCACCTAATTCAAGATCATGTTCTTTCCTAGGAAACTTATTCCTTGGGGAAATCCCTTCTATCCCATTTTAAATAATCATCCCAACCTTGGAATTTTACTATAAAACAGATTTACCAAAATCAGTCACATATTGAGAATTTAGAAGCTCAGGGGTTAGTAAAGGAGTATTTGTAGATGAGGTTGATAATAGCTCTTGTGAGGGTATGTTATTCATAGAAGGGGAAATCAGAGGAGCAGAAATACAAGAGAGAGATTGACTGCATGTATAGATTAGGTTGTTATAATTCTTTGAATAATTGTTGTTGTATGATTTTGCAATTCTTCACTAGATCCCTGATTTTGGCTAGGACGAGGTGGTATTAGAGAAGGATTTGTTCCTGTGAGTATGAAAGTGAGTAACATCTTGATTGGCAAGTGTGAGTTAGTAAATTATTGGATACCCTATTTATGAGTATGTGAGTGTGAGAAAATGTTCATAGAGCACAAGTGTGAGGTAATCAACACATGTAGATAAAAGCATCGATTGTAAGGCAACCTACAAATAGTGAGGGTGATGTGTAGATAAAAGTGCTGATATGAGGTAATCCATTCAAGAGAGAGAGGGTAACACAAATAAGTTTGGTGAAAGAGAGTTGTGAGTTGCTAAGAGTGGATTTAGAGCTTCTTGTCTTGTAGATAGAGAGAGTGAAATATCTATATGTGGAAGGTGTTGAGTAAAGATGTGTTTAAGGATATTATGACTAAAAGTGTGAGTGAGTGAGAGTGTGTTTGGATGGTCAATATGTTAAAATACTCCCTTTTAATGATATAAGATTAGGAGCAACTTGTAAGTGCATATGTGAAAATTGAGGAGTAGAGTATTCTATTACTATGGGAAGGAAGAGCACATTCATCGAGAGATAATAAATGTTTTCTAGTTAAGTTGATAAATAAGAATCAAAGTAGTGATTTGTTATATAGAGAAGACCAAGATGATTTCCAAGAGAGTGACAAGAATAGTGTTGTGAAGAACCATGAGACTACCATTCATTAATAGAGTGAATATTGCTATAATAGATAGAAAATTAATGGAAGCTCTGACTATGTTGAATATTTTGAACAAAAGGCTCAAAGTTGTTTGTGGTGTAAGGTAAAAATGTAATGCCTGAAGCACACACTTATGATATGAACCAAGCAAACAATTCTTTTGTGGAAAAAATAACACAAGATTGACTATAATAATTAAGATATGTCATTGATATGTTGAATTGCACACTAACGTGCACACAAGTTTCGTGTCAAGCACAGTGACAAACAAGATGCAAAAAGGAAATTGTGGTGACATTCCACATTGCACACAACACAAGACATCAACAACATTTAAAAGACATCACCATTGCTCCAAGAAAGGTGGCACTAGTGGAAGACTTATGTGTTAGTGTAAATAGAGTCATTATCATACCTAGTTAGCTTATCACCTTTCTAGGATTGACCTATTCACACCTAGTTTAATTTTATTTAGGTTTCTTTTTCTTTTGTCACACTTCATATGGTTGATACATGCATCCTCATGACTTGAGATGCCTATTTTAACACTTGCTCACAAACTTGTCAAGTGAGCTCACACGTGTTCCACCTATAGAGGGGTAGTCAGTCATTCAGTCCTACCTTCTCATCTCCTCATCCTTGCCTATATAAGAAAGGATTAGTCATTGTATTATACACTTTTCATATATTATATTTGATAGACATACTATTGTGCATATTTTATTCACTTGTGGAAGTTGTTTCATGGTCTTGATCTTGACATTCTCCAACATTATAAACCATGTGATGAAGTCGCCACAATGAACCTATGAGAGAGTGGAGCTACACCATGATGGCAATCAGATCCTAATCATGTTCTCTTGTGAACATAGCACAAGGGTAGGTTGAGGGAACCATCTACCTCAAATCCACTCCCTAAACACACTCAACAACACCAAGGGAAACTTAAACGAGAAGTGGGACAGCTAGGAGATATCATATCTCAACTAGTTAGAATAACCACTTATTTCTTACACATAGAGTAGGATGAGGTTGACAACTACCTCCAACCTAATCCATGACACTCAAATGACACCCAACCAAAAGACGAAGACCTTCACAAAAAGTTACTCAACCCAATTGGTCATTTTTGTGCAAAGCATTGCTTTCCAATGTAAAGGTGGGAATATCACCCAACTAGGAACACTTATCAACCAAGTGTCAACATGGGAATAGTCAATAGACATAGGGGAAAAACTTTCGTAAACAAAGCTTTCTCAAAAAAGAATTGGAAGTGCTTATTGTTCAATGAATGGATGATAATAGTGTATCAAGAGGACTACAACACCTAGGAAGGACATCATAAAATGGGAAGGACTCCAACATGTCACATTGTAGTCATGCGAATGCACTATAATCCTAACCTAGTGTCGTGTTTTAAGAAAATCACTCTAGAGGTAGAGTTTGAATAGAAGGTTGCTTTAGGAGCCTCACCCAAAACCTCATCTCATACACTCAACTAGGTTTCTCTAACATGAGAAACACCCAAAAAAAACACCTATAGACAACTAGAAAGCTAAGGTGAATGATTAGGAGATCACACCCGATCTCACGATCCATGTGATCTCTGAAACATGTGCAAATGGAAGAGACATTTCTCCAAGTGCAATGATATCAGCAAGGAAGAATAGATAGTTGAAAGTCAACAAAACAATATCAAATCAGAAGCACTCCATCAATAAGGACAAGGTAGAATATAAAGGGCTAACTGCCTCAAAACACCAATAGATCTAACATTTCATGACGGTTTGAATCAAAATATTTCAGAAAACTCTTTATCTTCCCATTAAGATTATCTTTTGCCACGAATGAACCTAATCCTTTTCTAATGAAGTTTCATCTTTAATTGCTGAACTTAAGACCAAAGGAATAAAAGGTCCCTAAAATGCTTCCCAAAATTGGATTGCATAGAAGACTCGGGTTCGAATCTTGTCGAGTTCATTCAAAGTCCTTTCTTGGAATTCAAGTCTCTAGTGATGCTCTCACAATTGGGTCTGACTTGGTGATAAAGTGCATTAGGTGGATAGCATCCAAAAGTCCCATTTCCTATCTCAAGCACTCGATCATCTCGATGCAATGATTTATAAACTGATTTAATTCAGTTTTATGTCTAATACTACAGACCTGGCCATTTAGCTTCCACCAGACACCGATGTCATAGGAAGCCAGAATGTATTGTTTGGTCACATTTGAAGTTTTCCGAAGAGAATCAAATTTGATAAGAGTTTTCAAGTCTACCTACCAGGCCTGGTTTATTTGTTTCCCCGCTGAATCTCAAGGCAGCACAAAACCAAATTGAAGAACAATTTCAGGTTCGTATAACTTTGAAGTGTTGATTATTTTTAATAAGATATTCCAAAAATTATTTTTGAAATTAATTGTATATATTTTTGTATCCACGTTTCAGATTACTCAACAATCTCTAAAAGAAATGATAAATAAGATTTAATGAAATAGTAAGTTTGAAGCTGCCAAAATTTGGACTCACCCAGATGCTTGTACATGCAAATTCTTAGGACCCAGAAGGTTCGATAAACTTCCACATGTCTCCAGAAATCTCGAGTCACTACAAGATTTGCGTTGGTTTTCCTAAGGATTGCCAAGTACTCGAGACCGAGGAATCTCAAATTAATGGCTATCAAAGATTGAAATATCAAATCAATGGCTATCAAAGATTGAAATATCAAATCAATGGCTTTCAAGGACGACGCTAGATTTCATATGGTTAAAAAGGCCCCAGTTGCACAAGATGTCGTCACACACTCTGGACTGAGAATTAATCACTAAACTAGGGTTCATAGAGACCACATATTACAAACTAGGGGCACAAAATATCATATGAGGGATAAAGACTAAACGTGAGATTTTTCTCTGGATTAATCATATGGTGACATGGGTCCATTCTGTGATTGAAAAAGCCAGCAATTATCTTTTATGGGACCCAAAGGATTAAGGCGCTACCATTTACTATTTGCATCTCTTGATGACCTCAGAAAATCAATTTTAATTGGGTTTCCACTTACTTCTTTTTGAATGGTAATGGCTAAGATTAAAATCAGATTACAACCTTTACAACCTTTAAAACAAACATGGGTCAGTTATGAAAGGAAATACGGGTGGCGGAAACAGTTTCCTACGCTCAATCTATTAGAAGAGAGTTGCAAAAATTCTAAACCAATTAACATTTACAGATTTAGATGCACATCTAAAAACACATAAACAGATATTCAAAACAGAATAAACTCATAACACATCATATATGTGGGAAAACCCTTTCGGGAAAAAACCCACACTCCAAATACTCAGCTCAATTGTATTAATCAGCAACAACAACAGTTACAATACAATCTCAGAGCTATGCTCTTTAGGAGTCTATTACAGGATTCTAGAATAATTAAGATAGCATAACGGTGTCTTTGAAAATCTTCAACCTGTCTCATAAAATGTGTTAAGGCACCAACATATAAATAGAGTTCAACATAAAAAGGTAGGCTCCCATGGTTTCCAAAACCAACTTCAAAGCCCAAGAGGTAAGTTGTGTCAAAAAACAATAACTTGCTAATCCATGAAATGTTGCACATAGCAACTTCCAAAAGCAACAACACCTATCTCATATATAACGGTCACCTTGCCAAATACAATGTAAGATCAACATAGAAACTGCAATAACCAAGAATAGGTATTTTCCTTACCTCACACCACTTATCAAACACGAACACCATAAATGCTAGCTGCTAAAATATAACTCTAGTCCATAATAGAATTTGCAAACCAAGACTTTTTAGTCAACAAAGGAAATTGCCAAATCAATTTCCACTCCAAAATGGAAATATATGACAACATCTCCCCAAAATATAGTATCTTCCAAATGAGTTTCAACTTCCTAAAAAATAGGGATTATGCCATATCATCCCCTGCCATGTAGGATGCCACCTCACAAAGAGGTCCCACAAAGATGAATGACAACTTAGTAAGTTAATAACTTAGAATAAAAATAATTATGCAACAATTAATTAAAATTAATTCACCATGTTGAGACTCTAAGGTTGAGACACCTTAATCCCAAGATTCTCCCACTCGTCGAAGACCTGTCAAGAGTCCACAACATCAACTGCTCAAGGCCCCAAGACCCATGAAACTGACACACCATCTTGTTGGAACTATAAAAATCTGATGATTTTACATATTTTTCATCCCCTTGAGTTTCCATATAGCTCCTCATCATAAGCACAAGGGCCTTCCATCATGACATTTTGCTTACATTTTGGCCTATATTTATCCCATAAATCTATCAAGTCATGCATTTTTTCACATCATGGTCTGTATCGGCGTAAGAATACCATTGTCTCCCCGACCCATTTTTGCGTTTTTTGCTAGCATGAGTCTGTGTTGCCTATTAGCAAGACTCATTTGATGTCACAGCGATCGAGGTTTGCATGCAGACGGCTTTCGGCAGGACATTTGCATTGTTTCGGCGACAGTAGAGGAATCACATCGGTAGGAGTTTTACCATCGGGATGAGGTCTTATCGATTTCATTATGTCTCCCCGACTAATGCATATGGAGTTTCATCGGCGAGAGCTATGCAGTATCGGTATTATGTTTTGGTGAGTATCTTTTGTCTTACCGACCGGTGGTGGTAGGATGCATATCGGTATAAGTTGGGGCTATCGATATGAGGTCTCGGCGAGTGACCTTCGGTCTCGCCGACACTTCGTATGAGTTTTCGCTTCAGCCAAACATAAAGTCTTCGGTGAGTGGTTATAGCGAAGTGTATATGTCTCACCAACGGAGCATAAAGGGTTTCTCTCAAATGGCTCTCGGTGAGAGGTTAATTGTGTCTCGTCGACCGACAACATAAGGGGATGTTATATCGATATGAGTTAAGGTTCTCGATAGGAGGTCTCGGTGAGTGACCTTCGGTCTCGCCGATGGACAACAATGAAAGACCTTGTCGGCGAGAGTGTGATCTTGTTTCAGCGACACACATGATGGTTGATGACTTTCGGTATGACTCAAAGCATTCTACGAGAGGTCTCCCCGACATTGATATGTCTCGCCGATAATGTACATGGGGATTATGTTGGTGTGAGAATTGCTTTCTCTTGGCAATCTAGGGCGAGCTTGGGGCTTTCGGAGAAACACAATGTGTTCTATGTGAGGTCTCCCCGATGTCAGAATGTTACAGCGACTGAGAATGAAGCAAAAGGAAACACATATCGAGCCAGGGCGATATATAAAGAGCGCGGGCTAACATTGATTGAATTGCCTTCGGCATAACTATCTGGGTGTCTCAGCGAACAATTAATGAAAATTCAAATATTGTGGCCGACATGTGAGCTCATAAAATACCGTTGCAGGCCAACATGAAGGGAGCCCAAATTATGTGGAAGGCTGACATGGGATCTCAGTATGATATATTTTTCTGATACTAGTGTATAAATAGGCATCTTGTGATTGTAATTGTAGCATCAGTTATTATTTATTCGATACACATCAAGTAGATACAGTAGAATAAAATTATCAGATCATAGACTATTGTTGCATGATTTCATAATGGAGGTATTTATGAAAATCAGTTGATGTTGCAGCATTTTTCTGGTGTCAATTGTCTGTTGAATTAAATAAAAATACTGCTAAGTTGTCTCATAGATTGATGCTTTCTGGTTGTTTAAATTGACATAACAAGTTTATGTTCAGTTTATCAATGCACATTTGTTGTATCTGTGTGATTAATCAATTGATTCTTTCAAGCAAAGATTAAATCCTTTGAGTTAATCACAGTAATCAGAGAGATTCATCTGGATTATTAAAGCAGAGCTTAGTAGTTATAGTATTGCATGTTTATACAAGTTGTAAACATAATGTATGCCAGATAATTTGAGTTTCCTCCAGAGAGTGTTGCTCATCTTGATTTCATTTGACTCCGCTTACCCAATAAGGCACTGGTCTTTGCATTTCATCATTTAGATTCATTCATTTTCTTCACATCTGTTAATTGAGCATAGTAGGATTTAGATTTGAAGATTGTTGTTGCTATTGTTATCAAGTTTGGTTTCATTTGTTCACCCCCATCTGCCATTGCGGACAAAGCATTTCAAAAGGTTAATCATAAGATAAGTCTGCTCAAATCAAAAGGTAGACCGGCCTAGGTTTAGTAGCACCTGAAGAGTAGAAGGTTGAATTCTTTTGATCTTGTCTGTTACCCTGAAACGTATCAAGAGATTGGCAACCTCTCGAGGCTTTCTGCTTACATTTTTGAGAGCTAACAAATTGGCGACTCTACTGGGGATACATTCAAAATCAAGGCCTTAATCATAGAGTCAGGAACTTTATACAGACTCCGCTGGGAATAAGAAACATCAAGTATTTTCTCACTTTTGACAAAAGTGAGTGGCGACTCTGACAGAATTTTGTAGCTGTTGAAACATGAATGAAAGAAGATCTCAATACAAGGGAGGTCATATTGGAGCTCCTGCTAGCAGCAGTAAGTGGACACACAAAGGTGACAAGGTTGATAAGGGAAAAGGGATAACTGAGGACATGCGCATGAAAGATAAAGATAAAACATCAAGAGAACATTGTGAAACATATGGTTGCTATGATACATGGAAAAATGATTCGAGTGTAGAGCCTTGTACTCCAAAAGATCAAAGGAATCCTTTCTCTTTTCTTGATCCTCAGAAATAGGTTGAGTTTCAAGCTGCATTTGAGGCTGAAAGAATCAAAATTCAACAGGAATATGATCAGAAGATGGAGGGTAATCAAAATGTGTTTATTGATCATGAGCTTCTTGAGGAAGTAAAAGCACAGTTTGAATCACAGAGGAAGGAGATAGAGGAACTATATGCTGCATTGCAGAAAGTCCAAATTACTTCTCAGACAACTAATTCCCCCCTGAAGTATGTACCTCCTCATAAGCAGGGTAATCATGGTGCAGGGCCTTCAAATCCACCAGTGTCTTCTCACTATCAGACAAGAAATCACTATAATCAGCCAAATCATCCACGTCATATTCCCACACAGCGTACAAATATGCATCCACCTCCTGGTCAGCATTACATCCTACAACATAATGCACAATACAACAATCCCATGAACCAATATCATTACCCACCTTTTCCTCCCCCTCATCAGTATACAACAATGATCAGACAATTTGATTTAGCAGGGTTTCAATTATATCCTTACCCTATGGATGGCAGCTGGAGAGGTCTGGTACCAAAGTTTACAAGGAGTAATGTTGTTACTGTTGAAGAACATTTGAGGAATTTCAATGTGTTCATCCAAGACATAGGTGTGCCATATGAAGATCTACATATGAGGTTGTTTATGATGTCACTTCTTGAAGATGCTAGGGATTGGTTCAACAGCTTGCCAACATCCTCAATTAATTCTTTCCAAATATTCCAGGACAGATTCCTAGAGCAGTATGGGAATCTAAATGCACCAGATGCAGCTCTTCATGAATTGATGCGAATTCAGAAAAATCAGAATGATTCAATTTATGATTTCAACCGAAGATTCAACAAGTTGCAGACTAAAGTACCTCCTGGATCAAGGTTGCCAGATTCTGTAGCACTAAGTGTTTATTTAAATGCATTTGATCCTAAAACAGGGTATGAATTGAGAAATAGATTTCCAAGAGATCTGGCTGAAGCTCAGAAGATAGCATTGACAATTGAAAACAACAGGAAGGCTGTTGGTATAATCAATAAAAGAGATAACCCTAGGGCTCCTCAGCAAAACAACAATTACTAGTACAGATAGGTTAACACATACAAAAATGAAAGGTCGAGGTTGCATGATATGCCTTATAATATAGACTGGAAGGATGGAAAACCTATAACAGCTAGGCCTAGAAGCAAAGAGACTCCTGATCCATTGAGCAAGAAGGGAACCTATATGGTGAGTAACAATTACTTCTGTGAAGCTTGTGATAAGCCACATTCCCCAGATTATTGTGTTGTAGCCCAAAGGATACAAGAGGAGGGAATGCTGATGGAAAACAATGAAGAAGATCACACAGTGTATTTGACTTCAAATACTTTTCACCATGTTCAGGAGAGGTACTCATCTTCAGAAGATGAAGGTTATGAGTATGATGTTTCAAATCAGATATACAATGTCCACATGGCTGAACAACATGTTCTTTCTGATTCTGAAGAAGATTATACAAAGCCACATTCTGTTGAGGTGCCTACTCAATGCAGTGTGAGGAGACTTATTGAGGATGAAATAGAGAGAATAACTATTGTTGCAGTTGAGGAAGCAAGGAGTAAATACTGGTTAAGAAACATAAAAGTGAATGAGATGGAAGGCGTCCCTGGGGGAATTTTTATTAAGGATCAGAAAACAATACAAGGGACTATGAAAAAGTCAGAAAAGAAACTCCCTGATAAAGATGAACAGAAGCCTGTCCAAAAATAGGAAGTTAAGGAGGAAGTCAAGGAATTACATAAAAAGATACAATCACCTGACCAACCTAGTAAAAAAGAAATAGAAGAAAACAAAGGAGAACTGCCAGAACAAAAGATAATTGTTAAGGTGGAGGGCTCTTCTTTTGACTTCACTCAGGCGTTATCCCAGGTAAAAATGTTTGTCCCACTATTTGAAATGATGAAAATAAAAGAATATAGGGACACTGCTGTTCAATTGATAACAAATGGAAATGAAAAACATGTGAATTCTGAAAATAGAGTAGCTATTAAAGCAGTCAATAGGTAGGAGAAAGTAAATATCCCAGAGGTCTGCTTGAGTGATGTATTAACAACTCCCCCTCAAGTGGATCCTTTTTTCACCACATTACTCATAAATAACAAACTATTGGGGAATTGCATGATAGACTCTGGTGTTGCTATAAATATCATACTAGTAGGAGTCATGAAGCAACTTGGCATGTGGGTTGATACATGTGAAGGAAAGTGCTATGCAATGGATAACATACCTGTTCCTGTGGTAGGCATTATGAGAGGTGTTGAAGTCAAGCTGGCTACTTATCCGCAGGTGGCATATAATATAGATATAACAGTGATTGATACTCCTCCTCAGTTCAGGATGCTCTTGTCAAGACAGTGGACAACAACTGTTGGTGGAAACGTCTAGTTTGATTTATCTTATGCTACTATTCCAGTGAATGGTCAAGAAGTGAAATTGTATAGGGAGCCAAGAATGAACTAGCTTGTTGACTGTGTACCACAAGATCAGATCAATTGTTTTTGTGATGTTGATCTTGGAAGTTTTAAGATTGAATCAACCTAGCCAGAATTAACCAATAGTGATCCAATTGAAAAGCATGTGGCACAAAGCTACAATGAAGTGTGGAAGATGTATTTTGATGGAGCATGCTGACAAGAAAGTAATGGCACTGGGATTGTTTTTGTTTTTCCTAAAGGTATTACATTTAAATATTCATTCCTGTTAGCATTTGAATGTACAAACAATGTGGCGGAATATGAAGCTTTATTGACAGGATTGAACATAGTTGTGAAGCATAAGATTAAGTTGCTAGCTGTTTTGGGCGATTCTGAACTGGTTGTTTCACAAATTAAGTCGAAGTATGCAGCAAAGCACAAAAGATTGAAACAATATAGGAATGTTGTATGGGACACAATTGAGTTGTTTGATGCCTTCTCAATTGAGTGGATTGACAGGTCAAAGAATATAATGGCTGATTTTTTTAGCAAATGTGGCGTTGAAAAGAGATGATATCACATTGGCTAGGGTATCACATATTGAATTCAAGACAAGGCCTGCGGTTCCTGATAACATTTATAGTTGGCAGGTCTTCAATGATGATACTGACCTTTTGAAATTCCTCAATTGTATAGATCAATATGAAGCCCAGGAAATAGACTTTAATGCTTTTGTTGAAGAAGTAGATGGAAAGAAAACAGTGTTTGGAAAGGAGATCTTGCAGCTCAAAACAAATAAGCTTCTTAAGGGCTTGGTGGCATTGGAAAGGCTGTATGATGGAAATGATCGGTCCCTCATGAAGCAAACACCAGTCAGAAGAGAGGATATTGAAGAAGTTAGCTTGGGGACTGAGATAGCACCAAGAAAGGTGTACATAGGCAAGAAGATAAGCCCTACAATTAGAAGAATGCTGATAGAGTTGCTGAGAAAATATAAACACATTTTTGCTTGGTCTTATGAGGATCTAAAAGCATACAGGGAAGACTTGTTTCAGCATGAAATACCATTGAAGCCAGATGCTAAACCATTCAGACAGAAGCAAAGGCCCATAAATCCAACACTGGAGCCTAAAATGCAAGAAGAGTTGACAAAGCTCAGAGATGGGGGAATCATCAGACCAATCAGACATTCAATGTGGGTCTCAAATTTGGTCCTTGTGAGGAAGAAGAACGGAGATATCATATTATGTGTGGACTTCAGGAATTTGAATATGGCCTCTCTCAAGGACAATTATCCTCTACCCAATATGGAGGCTATATTGCATAAGGTAACAGGGTGTGAGTTGTCTATGATAGATGGGTTTTCAGGGTATAATCAGGTTAAATTCAAAGAATCTGAGCAATATAAGACAACATTTACAACTCCTTGGGGAATGTATGTATACATAAGAATGCCATTTGGTCTCACCAATGCAGGAGCGACTTTCCAAAGAGCTATGGACATGGCATTTGTAGATTTAATCAATGCTATCAAAGTGGTGTACCAGGATCACCTGATTGCTTATTTGAAAAAGGCTAGAGATCACGTACAACATCTGGAGAAGGTATTTATCAAAGCCCTAGAATATGGTATTAGCTTGAACCCAAAGAAGTGTCATTTTGCAGTCACAAAAGGTAAGCTTTTAGGACATATTATTTCAAGAGAAGGGATTAGGATAGATCCTAAGAGAGTTGAAGCTATTGATAAGATTCCTGTTCCCAAAACTGTTAAGGCTATACAATCATTCTTTGGACAAATTAATTTTGTTAAAAGATTTGTCTCTAACTTCGCTGAGATCATTAAGCCTATATCAAAAATGTTAAAGAAGGGACAAAAAATGGACTAGATTGCAGAAGCTTTAGATGATTTTATATCTATCAAAAAGGCCATCAAGGAGGCTCCTGTTCTTAAATCTCTAGATTTTGCAAAGCCTTTTTAGATATTTTCATTTGCTTCAATGCATACTATTGCTGCTGTTATGTTACAAAAGAATGATGATGGCCATGAACAACCTGTGTCTTTCTTCAGTAAATCATTACAAGGGTCTAAATTGAGGTATGATATAATGGAAAAATAGGCATTTGCATTAGTGAAGGCTACAAAGGCATTCAGACCATATCTTGTTGGAGCAAAGGTGATTGCTTATTTCCCTCATGTTGCTATCAAGGATATTCTGACACAATTTGAAGTGACAGGGAAAATATGCAAATGGATTAACAAGATCCAAGAGTTTGATATGGAGATATAGATTACTAAGCTAGTGAGAGGTCAGGGCTTGGCTAGGTTGATGGCAGAATCGAATATTGAAGCAAATCAAGTTTGTAATGTAGAAGAAGGTACTGCAATTGCAAGCATTGAGCACACTCCTTGGTATACTGATATTATGCATTATTTTAAGTACATGAAATTTCCAGAGGGATTAAGTGACAGCCAGAAAAGAACCTTGAAGTTGTAGGCATGCAAATATGTTTTCATGAATGGGGATCTGTTTTGGAAGAACATAGATGGTATACTGTTATTATGTCTAGATGAGTTTCAAGCCAAGCATGTCCTAAGTGAAGTACATGAAGGAGTATGTGGAGGACATTACCCAGTAAAGACAACTGTACATAAAATTCTTAGGGCAGGTTACTACTGGCCCAAGGTTTTTAATGATTCTTTTACATATGTAAGAAAATGTGAAGCCTGCCAGAAGTTTTCTGGAAAACTGAAGTATCAAGGAGCTTTACCACTTCAACCCTTGCAGGCTACTGCCCCTTTTCATTAGTGGGGAATTGATTTCATTAGAGAGATATAGGAAAAATCAAGTGGAGGACACAAGTGGATACTGGTTGCCACTGATTATTTTACTAAATGGGTAGAAGCAATCCCAACTAAACAAGCTACAAGCAAAGTGGTGACAAATTTCTTGATGGACAACATTATCACCAGATTTGGTACACTACTAAGGTTAATCACAGACAATGGGATGTGTTTCAGGTTAGATGAGTTCAGAAGCTTTTGTGACACATATGGCATTACTATTTCTTATGCAGCTCCTTACCATCCACAAGATAATGGTCAAGCAGAGTCTAGCAATAAGAGTCTTTTAAAGATTATAAGGAGGATGTTGAGTCAAAACAAGAAGGCTTGAGATTCAAAATTGAAACTAACTGTGTGGGCTAATAGGATTACTATCAAAAAGGCAATTGGAAAATCCCCATTTGAGTTGGTGTATGGAGCACAGGCCAGGATGTCTTTGCAGAATTTGTTGCCAGTCTACAGGTTTGTCCTTCAGGAAGATTTCGATGTCCCTGAACCTATGGAGGAAAGAATGGAGCAACTTGCTAAACTTGATGAAATGAGGAGAGTTGCCAAAAATCAAAACATGAAGTTACAGACATAGATGAAGTATCTATTTGACAAAAAGGCAAAGGATAGAAAATTCAAAGAAAATGACTTGGTGTTGATGTGGAATGCAAGGTGTCAGGAGAAGGGAAAGCATGGTAAATTTGAAGCTTTGTGGCTGGGACCTTTTGTTGTTGTTGGAAAGAAGGGTGAAGAATCATACTATCTACATAATATGGCTGGTGAAGATCAGGAATTTCCTATTCATGGGCAATTCTTGAAGCAATTTTTCTCTTGAGCAACATAGAGGATTAAGGGTTGCCAGTGCATGGACAACTCTTGCTTATCCTCTTTAAAATTATTTTCCATGCACAGTAGTTTAGGATTTTTTCCTTCTCCATTTCACTTTCATTCTCTATTCGTCTCCATTTTGCATTCATTTCCATTACTATTCATTCCATCTCTGCTCACTGGTTTATCATTTTGTGTCTGGTCTGCTCACCCAAAGTTCTGGATCCTTGCAATGATCTTACTCTCATTCATCCCCAGATGGAGCCACTGTTGGAACTATAAAAATCTGATGATTTCACATATTTTTCATCCCCTTGAGTTTCCATATAGCTCCTCATCATAAGCACAAGGGCCTTCCATCATGACATTTTACTTGCATTTTGGCCTATATTTATCCCATAAATCTATCAAGTCATGCATTTTTTCACATCATGGTCTGTATCGGCGTAAGAATACCATTGTCTCCCTGACCCATTTTTGCGTTTTCTGCTAACATGAGTCTGTGTTGCCTATCGGAAAGACTCATTTGATGTCATAGTGATCAAGGTTTGCATGCAGACGGCTTTCAGCAGTACATTTGCATTGTTTCGGCGACAGTGGAGGAATCACATCGGCAGGAGTTTTACCGTCGGGATGAGGTCTTATCGATTTCATTATGTCTCCCCGACTAATGCATATGGAGTTTCATCGGCGAGAGCTATGCGATATCGGTATTATGTTTTGGCTAGTATCTTTTGTCTTACCGACTGGTGGTGGGAGGATGCATATCGGTATAAGTTGGGGCTATTGATATGACGTCTTGGCGAGTGACCTTCGGTCTCACCGACACTTCATATGAGTCTTCGCTTCAGCCAAACATAAAGTCTTCGGCGAGTGGTCATAGCGAAGTGTATATGTCTCACCAATGGAGCATAAAGGGTTTCTCTCAAATGGCTCTCGATGAGAGGTTAATTGTGTCTCGCCGACCGATAGCATAAGGGGATGTTATATCGATATGAGTTAAGGTTCTCGATAAGAGGTCTCGGTGAGTGACCTTCGGTCTTGCTGATAGACAATAGCGAAAGACCTTGTCGGCAAGAGTGTGATCTTGTCTCAGTGACACACATGATGGTTGATGACTTTCGGTATGACTCAAAGCATTCTACGAGAGGTCTCCTCGACATTGATATGTCTCGCCAATAATGTACATGGGGATTATGTCGGTGTGAGAATTGCTTTCTCTTGGCGATCTAGGGTGAGCTCAGGGCTTTCAAAGAAACACAATGTGTTCTACGTGAGGTCTCCCCGATGTTAGGATGTTACAGCGACTAAGAACGAAGCAAAAGGAAACACATATCGAGCCAGGGAAATATACAAAGAGCGCGGGCTAACATTGATTGAATTGCCTTCGACATAACTATCTGGGTGTCTCAGTGAACGATTAATGAAAATTCAAATATTTTGGCCGACATGTGAGCTCATAAAATACCATTGCAGGCCGACATGAAGGGAGCCCGAATTCTGTGGAAGGCCAACATGGGATCTCAGTATGATATATTTTTCTGATACTAGTGTATAAATAGGCATCTTGTGATTGTAACTGTAGCATCAATTATTATTTATTTGATACACATCAAGTAGATATAGTAGAATAAAATTATCAGATCAGAGACTATTGTTGCATGATTTCATAATGGAGGTATTTATGAAAATCAGTTGATGTTGCAGCATTTTTCTGGTGTCAATTGTCTGTTGAATTAAATAAAAATACTGCTAAGTTGTCTCCAAGATTGATGCTTTCTGGTTGTTTAAATTGACATAACAAGTTTATGTTCAGTTTATCAATGCACATTTGTTGTATCTGTGTGATTAATCAATTGGTTCTTTCAAGCAAAGATTAAATCCTTTGAGTTAATCACAGTAATCAGAGAGATTCATCTGGATTATTAAAGTAGAGCTTAGTAGTTACAGTATTGCATGTTTATACAAGTTGTAAACAGAATGTATGCCAGATAATTTGAGTTTCCTCCAGAGAGTGTTGCTCATCTTGATTTCATTTGACTCCGCTTACCCAATAAGGCACTGGTCTCTGCATTTCATCATTCAGATTCATTCATTTTCTTCACATCTGTTAATTGAGCATAGTAGGATTTAGATTTGAAGATTGTTGTTGCTATTGTTATCAAGTTTGGTTTCATTTGTTCACCCCCATCTTCCATTGTGGACAAAGCATTTCAAAAGGTTAATCATAAGATAAGTCTGCTCAAATCAAAAGGTAGACCCGCCTAGGTTTGGCAGCATCTGAAGAGTAGAAGGTTGAATTCTTTTGACCTTGTTTGTTACCCTGAAACGTATCAAGAGATTGGCAGCCTCTTGAGGCTTTCTGCTTGCGTTTTTGAGAGCTAACACATCTAAACTTCTCAGTGCTCATTGACTTTGTCAATGCATCTGTGACATTTGCCAAAGTATCAACCTTTTCCAACTTCACATTTCCATCTTCTACCATATCACGAACAAAATGAAATTGTACATCAATGTGCTTTGTTCTAGCATGGAAAGTAGGATTCTTAGTTAAACTAATGGCACTTTGACTATCACAATAGATCGTAATCTATCCAACATTAAAACTAATATCAAAACACAATCGTTTAATCCAAATGGCTTCCTTACAAGCATGAGTGGCTGCCATAAACTCTACTTCTGTAGTGGAAAAAGCAATTACAGCTTGTCGCTTACTCATCCAATTGATAGCACCACCAAACATCGTGAAAACATATCCACTGGTGGATCTCCTACTGTCAACGTCACCTACCCAATTTGAATCCACAAACCCATGAATACAAACTGAATGCTGAGGTCTAGTAGGATAACCATGAAAACATAAGGAATACTCAGAAGTACCCTAAAAATATATGAAATCTCTCTTCACCACATCCCAATGCACTCATCCAGGATTAGCCATAAACTAACTCAGGACTCCCACTACTTGGGCAATATCTAGCCTCGTATAGACCATAGCATACATCAGGCTACCTACAACACTCGCATATGGTACTCTGGTCATGTCCTCAATCTCAATAGGAAATTTTGGACAATCCTCAAATGATAACTTCGTCCCTTGCAAAATAGGAACTACCAAGGATCTGCAAGATGACATGTTGAATCTCTCCAACACCGAGTTCACATACTTGCTTTGGATTAACCAAACCTTTCTACTAGATCTATCTCTTCTGATCTCCATCCCTAGAATATACCTTGTTGTACCTAGATCTTTCATATCAAACTGTGCTGACAACTGGAACTTCAAATTTGAAATCATACTACCATTCCCAAAAAATAACATATCATCTACATACAATGCAATAATGAGAATACAACCATTTTCAGTTTTGAAATACACACAATGGTCAGATTTAGATCTCTGAAATCCCAAACTCAACACATAGGTGTAAAATTTTTGGTACCACATCCTAGGATATTGTTTCAAACCATATAGAGATTTCTTCAACTTACATAAAATGTTCTTTGCCTTCAACCGCGAAGTGCTCTGGCTGTGACATGTAAATTTCTTCCTCCAAGTCACCATGAAGGAACACTATCTTCACATCCATTTGCTCAATCTCTAAATCATACGTTGTAGCAAGTGATAACAAAAAATGAATGGATGTCAGCTTCACTACAGGAGAGAAAATTTCACCAAATTAAATTCCCTCCTTCTAAGAATACACCTTCATGACCAATTGTGCCTTATGCTTCTCAACACTACCATCAGGACCCAATTTCTTCTTGAACACCCATTTACAACCAACAGGTTTACATCCTTCAGACAAAGGTACTAGATCTCAAGTATCATTTTTTTTTAATGCAGCCATTTCTTCGTCCATGGCTTTCAACTAGGAATTTGCATCATCCATACCCATAGCCTCTCTAACAATCCTAGGCTCACCAATGTTAGCAATCAAAGCAAAAACATAATTTGAATCCAACAATGAATATCCAAACCTCTCTAGTGAATATCCAAATCTATTCGGTTGTTGCTTTTGACATGTAGACCTCCTCACTAGCTGAGGTTGAGGTTCTTCATCTTCTTTAGAACTTTCTAACCTTCTCAAGTAATCCTCATCATTAGGTCCTTTTTGGGCTTCAGGTTCAACTTTCTTAGAGTCAAGAGGAGGTTGAACCACATCTTCTTTCTTTTGTTCTTTTGTAGGCTGCAAAATGGTGGAAGAAGGTCTCATCTCTCTAAAGATAACACTTCGACTATAGAGAACCTTTTCAGCCATTGGATCCCAAAGCTTGTACCCTTTCACACCAATACCATATCTGATGAAGATACACTTGACAACCTTGTTTTCCATCTTTGACCTTTTCTCCCTTCGCACATGAGCATATGCCTCGCAACCAAACACACTGTTGTGTAGTTTTCGTACACACGCCCCGCTGAAAGCAGGGACCCTCTTTTCTTTCTTTGCTTTCTTGTTTGTTTTTCATAAGGTCTCGACTTCGTCCCCTTAAGGGATAAGTCTCTCGGTCCTCGTCTTGTTTCACCCACGCGCTTAACGATAAACTTGCATTTGAGATGTCATTTTGCAACTTCAAGTGATGGTTTAGCTCTTGGAAACTGACCCTTGATCAAAATGTTCAAATTGAGGCAGAAATTAGCTAAGTACAAGGGAGGTTCGGTAATTCCAAGGTACCTTAGATTACCCGAATCTTACTCCGGTCGGATAATCCAAGCTACCTTGGATTACCTAAATCCAAGGTCAGGTTGCATCTCCAAAGTTTTCAGTTGTCCCATCGCACATTAATGATAGTCATTTATTGCATGCAAATGGTAATATATTTGGAGTTAGCCTTCATTTTGGGTCACCTTGCATTCATGTCAGCTTGAAGTAGAGAGAGTTCCTTCAGATAGCATTCAATTTGAGTTCTATAGCGAGGGTTTGTCTGCTTCGCGGGATCATTCTAGGGTTTGAGGGCTTCCACTTTGCGTCTTCTGGTGCATTCCTTTTGTTGAGCACTATTCAAAGGTACAATTTATCCTTCTCCTCTGGTAGTTTCAACTCCGTTTGAGCTTATTGTTAAATCTTTTGATAATGTGAACTAGTTGTCAAATTTGAGGATCTTTGATACTTTTTTCTTGTTTGCCTTCATTTGTTTCGTTCCAGGGTTCGTTCTAAAAGTTTTAAACAAGGGCTTCGATTTTGGAGTGGATGAATGTGATAAATATATTTTATACCTCTCCCTTCTCAATTTTGAGATTCAAATGTAAAATGTGAAAGGGATATTACCTTGTTTTGTGAAACCAACTCAAAACCCTAGTTACGTAAATCTATTGCTAAGATGTTGCAAATTCGATGAATAAGAGTCAAAACATCATGAATCCTTGTGCGAGCTATTTTAATTCCATCTTAAATTAGCAATGATTGAAATCTTTGAAAGGTGGATTTATGTTTATCATTTTGGCGAAGGTCGAGGTTTAACACTTAGTGAAATTTGTAGTACTAAGCAAAGTTCAGAAATTCTGAGGTAGCTCGGATTTTTCGAGCTTTAATCCGCTTGGAAAATTTGAGCCCCCTCAGATTATCCGAGTTCATCCCATGCATAAATTCTCAACCTTAAAAGGTGAACACTTAGTTGAATTGAGAGTTTAGTGCCTAATCGGTAAATCCAAGCGAGCTCAGATTACCCGAACGTTGTTCACCCGGGTAATCCAAGGTCCCTAGAAATACCCAAACTTTGTGAATGATTGAACCCCAATGCATTACACCACTTGATCTTTGGATAGGAGAAATTTGTGAAGTGTGTTTGAGGTGAGCAATTCTTGTACGTGATTCATTGAGTCAATGAATTTCACCCATACTTGATTCCACTTGAAGGATGGTGAAAATGTGAGCAATGTGCAAATTTTGGTGAATCCGGGCTTGCTCGGATTAGCCGAACCTTGGTCTAGTCAAAAAATTTGAGATTTCTCAAATTATCCGATCTTTCTTCATTTTGTGTGAATTTCGAGTATCATTAACAAATGAGTGGTAGAAGATGGTTCTTTAGCATTCATTGACAAATATTAATTTATTTGGGTGTGATTTATTTGTATATCACTTTGAAATCTGGTGAATTGTTTGTACTGTATTTCCATTTGAGTTTACATTGTTAATTAACTTAAGCTGATGGCATTATCATCTCATATTGATGCTTCATAGAGTGGATATATTACCATTTTCCATTTTGGTGATTATGGTCTTTTCTTTAATAGATGCAGGTTGAGGTTATTCCTGATAAAACCACCAAGACAAAAGCAACTCTCGTACAAGAAGAAGTCAAGAGAAGACAATAAAGGATGAAATACGACTGCAAAGGAATTTGGCTAGAGACCAAGATTGCTTTGGCATGGTCAAAGATAGTAGATACAAACATGGGCCATGTGGATTACGATGAATTTCAACAGAGGATGTTTGGAAAATCTCCCACTCCACTGGCACAGATCATCACTCACATTGGATTGGCACAAGTAACAGGGTTCCCTCCCACACAACTATTCCTTGAGTTGGTCTTGGAATGTTCAAAGCACAATGACTCTAGGACAAGAATCATAATTGGGCCACAAGGCAGAGTCATGGCTAACTTAACTGAAGAGGCCATTGCATAATTCTTCAACATTGCCTCTCATCACAAGCTCATTGAGGAAGTCGATATTAGGGAAGCAACCAAGTTCTATGAGGAAGACCCCAACAGAGCTTTGGAGATTATGAACAATGCATGGATACTGAAATCTAATCCGCACTATTCAAAGCTTCCCAAACAACTGCACAGGAGTGATTTCAAGTAGGAGTACCATGACATCATAAATCTTTTGGGCAGAGTCATGGGAGTGGAAGAGGCCCACATATTTCAAACTTGATGTTCCATCCCATTACACAGATTGTGGCAAACAAACATTATCACTGGGCAAGAATCATAAGCAATAATTTGGATGCCCAATTGAGGAGTGTGCAAGAAACTAGCAGGTTTACTATGACATCATATCTTGTCTACATGTTGGCACACAAGACCAAGTACAAGGGTCTTAGTTGTAATGGAACCATAGGGCAAGATAGAGTATGGGATGTGTACCCACAACTACAACATAAAACATCCAACTACAAAAGAGCTAATGATGCCTTTTTCATGTACATTCCAAGGCTGCTGCAGGATGCTCTTCATAGTAGGGTTTCTTCAGATGCTATGGATTTGATCAAGCAATATGGCCAACGGTTTATCCAATTCTAAAGGTTCACATACATCCAGGTACAAGGATCTCCAATTGTTTATCTCAGACTACCCGATATCCCACCAACAAACTCCTAATGCTAGAATTGAAAAGATAGATGGTAGGCTTTGAATAAATCCTACAACAAGACAATATAAAGAAGAAAGGATTGGGATCATAATTCCCACTGAGAATGGGGACTTTGGAAGTCTACCCTTCTATTCAAAGTACTCAACATTTTGAGAAGGAAATAGCCCAATTTGAATTGTATTCTCATACAATAGAAATAATTTTGATCCATATGGCAAAGCCATGAAGTAGGCCAATAGAACTTTTAGGCACAAGGACCATATTGAAGACTATTGGGCCAACTATTGGGATGAATTTGAGGCTATAAGGAGAAGGTTCTCGAGGTTGCCTTTGAAATCAATTAGACTATATAGAGTTGTAGAGGTGTGTAATCAAGTACATGATGATGATGTAGACCTACTCCAACACCATGAATTTGAACTATACAGAAACATGCCATTGCCTCCAATTAATTGGTTTGAGGAGGAAATAACAGATTTGAATTAGGTTACTGAACCAATAAAGAAGTACTCTAGATTGTGGGTAAAACACAAAGTGTTGAAATTGGAATCTGAAGGTGTCAAGTTCACCTATGACTTAATGGGAGGCCTGGAGTCTTAGGATGAAGAAGAAGCTGAAACCAATAAAGAGGATGAAGCTGCTCAACCCCATGAGGAGGAAGTCCATGAAGAAGTAGAAAAACTAGTTTCTATGAAGAGGAGAACAAGGAGCCAGGCACAGGTAAAGCAAGGGGAGAAATCATCTCCTAAGATTAAGAAGGCTCCTCAAGTTAGCACTAATGTAGAAGAAGATGAAACCTCACAACCAGTGAGGAAAATAAGGATAATCATAGAGAGGAAAAAGGTTGCTAAAGCAAGGAAAGGTGAAGCTACCACAAATGATCCTTTTGCGAAAAAAGTTGTTGATTTAGAAAGTTCAGGGGAAAATCCCCAGGTATATGTTAGAAGAAATTGTCCTAAGCAAAAGGTTTCTCCAATGGAAGAAGTCAAGGCTGCAGAGGAGGAGGTGCAAGATGAAGAGGCACCTATTGATGATATGGATAAGAGAGAAGCTACATGAAATAATTCTCCCATTCCTTCTCCACATCAAAATGTACAAGTTTCTGAAGAGGCAATTCATGAGGAGGGGAACATATCTAACAATCCTGAACAACTAAATGAAGAAGATGATGAGGTTTCACTCTTGATAGTGGAGAATGGAGGAAATTTGTACAAGAAATAAAACAATCCACCTTTGGAGCAGAAAGTAAAAACATAGAATCTGAAGTTGTTCAAGGAAAAGCATCAAAATCCCCTGAAGAGGTAATAATTGATGAACAAGAGGATCACCCTGAGGCAAGGGAGAATAGAGAAGAAGTTGCTAATAGTCCTCATCAGGACAAGGAAGAACAGGAAAATCAACTAGAAACAAAGCGGAATGATGAAGTAAACGTGATTGATAATCACAATAAGGAAGTGACAACTAAACCATCTACAACTCCTGAATGGTTGGAAAAGAGGCTTAGTAAGAAGCCAATAATTGTACAGGAGGAAGCACTACTGAATTTGACTCCATTTTTTGACAAACGTTCATCGGTCTTGTGACAAACATTTGTTGGACAACCGACGAACCAATGAAATAATTTTCATCACCAAATTTTCATCAAAATAACGGCCCAGATTCGTCGGTCGTTAGCATCATAAAATGGCTCTGTTGTTCATTGAAATATCAATGAAAACTTCATGTATCCACCGATGAATTATAACCAAAACGCAATTGCAATGCCTCTTCGAAAGCGTCGAAACAACACCAAAATTTTGTCGCTATTTCGACGAAATGGGCAAGTAGTTACGATCAAGCTTTCGTCGCAGCTATATTAACTTCGTCAGACCTTTTTGGTGATTCATCAGTTTCCTTTGTCAAAATTGCGACGAAATAATGCATTTAAAAAAAATATATATTCGTTGAAATGTACCATCGCGGAGACTCTTGGCGATGGCCACCGAAGCCAACCCATCAGTGAGAGATCAATCATTGGTAGAAGATGGAAAACTCACTTTGATAGTCCATGTCTTGCCAATGACTTCCGTCGGCAAGACATAACCAATGTCACACCGATCTAACATCTTCAGGAGTTTTAAATAGGCCTACACCATGTCATCGCGGAGACTCTTGGCGATGACCATCGAAGCTAACCCATTGGTGAGAGATCAATCATTGGCACAAGATAGAAAACTCACTTTGATAGTCCATGTCTTGCCGATGACTTCCGTCAGCAAGACAGATCCAATGTCACACTGATTTGACCTCTGCAGGAGTTTTAAATAGACCTACACCATGTCATCATGGAGACTCTTGGTGATGATCATCAAAGCCAACCCATCGGTGAGAGATCAATCATTAGCATAGGATAGAAAAATCACATTGATAGTCCATGTCTTGCTGATGACTTCCATCAGCAAGACAGATCGAATGTCACACCGATCTGACCTCTTCAGAAGTTTTAAATAGACCTACACCATGTCATCGTGGAGACTCTTGGAGATGACCACCGAAGCCAAACCATTGGTGAGAGATCAATCATCAGCACATGATAGGAAAATTACTTCGATAGTCCATGTCTTGCCAATGACTTCCGTCGGCAAGACAAATCCAATGTCACACCGATCTGACCTCTGTGGGAGTTTTAAATAGACCTACACCATGTCATCACAGAGACTCTTGGCAATGACCACCAAAGCCAACCCATCGGTGAGAGATCAATCATTAGCATAGGATAGAAAACTCACTCTGATAGTCCATGTCTTGTTGATGACTTCCATCAGCAAGAAAAATCCAATGTCAGACCGATCTGACCTCTTCATGAGTTTTAAATAGACCTACACCATGTCATCACGAAGACTCTTGGTGATGACCATTGTAGCCAACCCATTAGTGAGAGATCAATCATTGGCACAGGATATAAAACTCACTCCGATAGTCCATGTCTTGTCGATGACTTCCGTTGGTGAGACATATCCAATGTCACACCGATCTGATCTCTTTAGCAGTTTTGAACACTACTGGTTATCAACATGACATTCTGAGGGTCTTGCCAATTAAACAAGTGTCTAAGAGCAAGTAAATAGATGGAACCTATTAATTCTCTTATTTTGGGGTTCTTTAAATCATAGAATAGATACCATCTTCTTGTGTAATGTACTTATATTCAGATTTGAATTCGAGACCAATTGTCATTACACATTCCATTTTACTTGCATAGAGTATTCTATAAGCAATATATTGATTATGCCAAATGATTTATGGTGTTGTACAACTCTACCTATCATCACAGTTCTGATGTTCCCTGCTAGAGAATCCTGCAAAGACAAGTTTACAATACCAAGTCAAAGAATATGAAAAAGACTTACTTCCATACAAATTAAATGATTATTCTTACAATGGCAATTGTCTAATCACAACAACAATTCCATGAAAGGTTATCCATGCTTCATAAGAGATGACTAATCATACATACAGATTGCAAGATGCATAGAAAAAACATTACACTTGAGAACAACCAAGGGCTAACAAGGGAAGGAGTTAAGAAATGTCTAGATTGAAGAGGAAATGTGTAGGGAAAATGCTGAGCAGTGTCAAGAGAACAGAGCTTGTAGAACATATTCTTGACCTAATCAAGCTCTTGAACAACTTAATCAAAATTAAAATACTAACACATACATGAGACATGTAATGAACTTCCAATATCTGTTATCTTTTTCATTAATGGAGAGGTAGGTAAAGGAGAAATAATTATAATTGTAACACTATTCATAGTCTAGTAAATTATGTTCATAATTTGTGTTCAATGGACCTCAGTTTTATCATTATATTGCCCATCTAATACCATATTTTAATCCAGGGTTCAACTATCTCAAATCTAAAGAAGCACCTTCAATTAACCATTTAAAGTACTATAAAATAAGGTAAGACTTTTACTTGAGAAAGATTGGGTACACTTGTAGGATTAAAGTTCTGATCATCAGGTTATTGGCACACAGACACAACTTGCAACATATGAAGTAATTTATGACTACAAGTAGTGAAATGGTCAATATGTGACTAGTTTACAAATTGATTGGTAGAAAATAAGGTTACAAATAGATCTACATAAAAATATGAGGAAAACTCTTGTAATCATCAAAATAGATGAAAAGTGCAAAGGAAAGAGCCGAGCTACATCTCTAGAGCCTAAAAACACATGCAAGAAACATAAAAAAGAACAAACCAGTTTTTGGATGAATACAAAATGGTGCCTTCAGCAAATGATTAATATTCTTTCACACTTGACAGGACATTAAGAAGATTTTAGTCTTCCTAGTGAAATTAACTACTTACAAAAAAAACCCAAAAAACAATATTATATACCTCCATGTCTAGCCAAGGGTAGGTATAAGAGAAAACAATTTTCTCAATGCAATGCCAAAAAATATTAATGTGTGTGTAGGTTTGTATTACTCAAAATATCATTTCGCTGCCTAAGGAAAAATACCAAAGTGATGTTTTAAATTTCAATCTTCACATAGGCTCCCTTATTGCTACACATGCATATACAAGCATTATTCAAGCTCTAAACTATTCAAATATTATGGATTTAACTAGCTATAAGATGGAAAGTTGTTGTTTAGACATAATCCATCATCTTTTACATATCTTTATTCACTCCTAGAGCTTCAGATAAATTTGTGTAAATGAGACAGAAATGTGAATCTTTTATGACAAAAAATTCTTAAAAGGAGGGGGGAGATAGCAAAGGGTAGGGGGCAAGAGAATGCTTAGAATATGGCAAAATGCTGTTACGATCATTATAACAATGAAGCGAATATTAAGTTTGAAGCATTAATATCATTTAGAACATTTGATCAAGAATGAATGTAAGTAGAAAGGGTACATACACATAGATGGTACAAGGGTACATGGTTAGAAAGTGGAAGCCTCCCATCAACAACAAGATCCAAATATACGTGTATCTATCTCAATCGGTACTCTAAACCTTGAGCTATCAATTTTTCCCACTAACTTATTTGTGCACAAAAGTCAAATTTTGATGTCACCACTAAAATAGAAGAAACAAAGCTTTGAAACCAAATCCACACACACAACACAATGTGGTATTCACACAAAGAAACTTCATACAAAGAAAACTAAACTTAGAACATTGGAATGGAAACAACTGGAAATTATGATGCAGAGCATGGATTCATGGTATAAAGAATCATTTTTCTGCCACCATAGTGAAAAGTTAGCACTTTATTTCATCTTTGCATATTCCAGTTTGATGCTTCAAATGATGCTTTTCTTATATTGAAAAGTGCATTACCTTATTGAGCTTCTTTGTTTTGAGAATAGTTTAATATTCTCTCTGCTGCCAGGGCCAACCATTGATGGTGGAAGCTCATTTGGCCCCCTCCCCTCACATCCTCTCAATTTCCCCATGCAATCCTTATAACATTCATTCATTCATCCATTAATAACATATAACATTCATTCATTAACTTATAACATTCATTAATTAACATATTCACATTCATTCATTAACATAGTATATTCATTATTTCAGTTTTTACATATTATCAAAAATATGGTTGTCATGATATGATTACAATCACTTCTTTTTTTGTTTCTTTTTAAAGCTAAATTTTTTTTGGAAATTGGAGTATGAATTTCTAATCATTGTCCCCTTTAGTTGTTTTTCCTATGCTGCATTGATCTTAATGTATGCCTAGTTGTCTCCTCATGACGTGGACGTCGTTGCAAGGGGGGGTTTGCTGCAATAAGAAAGAAATGTTAAACTGGTATGTTTTATTATTATTGTTACAAGTATTTCATTAATTAAAAGAACATTAGAGTGGTTCTCTTTACCTGATGGGTCCACATCATGTTTCTAAACTTCTCTTATAGACTCATGCTCAACATGTTGAACACCCTCTAAATCTTGATGCGCGAGGAACTGAAACGAAAGGTTACATTAATTAATACACCAATTGGGGAAATTAAATATGTTTAAAAGAACATTAGAGTGGTCCTCTTTACCTAATGGGGCCACATGTTCACTGATCTTCTCTATCTCGATCATGCTCAACATGTTGAATACCCTCTAAATCTTGATCTGTAATTGAAACATGAAAGGTTACATTAATTAATACACCAATTGAAATTAAATATGTTTAAAAGAACATTAGAGTGGTCATCTTTACCTAATGGGGCCACATCATGTTCCTGATCTTCTCTAGCCTAATCATGCTCAACATGTTGATCATGCTCTACATGCTCTAAAGTTGAAACATGAAAGGTTACATTAATTAATAGATCAATTGCAATTAAAGATGTTTAATTGTATTAATCCATACTGGGTTTTGTATAGCACATGAATACATCTAGTACCGGGATGCACACTATGACCTTCATTTGCAGGTTGTGCTTCACCCTCACCGGGCTGCATTCCAATGTCATGTACAGTATTATCATTGCTTGTATGTTTAAAACAAATAGGAATGTAATTTCTTTATGGTGGAAATTAATATTGAATAGATTGAACAAGTATTCAATTTTAAATAAAATTTATTGAGTTTATTTACCTGCGTGTTGGATGCAGTGGAAGATTGTGTTTGCCCAGTCAAAACTCTTAGGCATTCAGCCACGACTCCATAGCCTTGTTGGAAGGAAATATTCAGGTCCTCTTCTGTGGGAACTTTGGTGAATTTAGAGCCCTACATTTTTGCATAAGATCATGAATTTTGTATCTATGGTTTGATAAAACCAAAATTGTTTGTAATTTATTATTTGGATGCAATATTTCATTTATTGATACTTACAATTTGTGTGGCTAATTTCATATAACCACCAAAGCCAAGTTTGTGTTGCTCGTGTTTTTCTAGTCTTTCCTTTGTTTCCTTCGATGTTTCGGGCAGCCTATGAAAAGTTTGAAGTACGTTAGATTATGTAAAAAGAAAGAGTAATCAGTATTTAATTACATTGTTGATAGTATCACATACCTTCCTTGGCCCGGTGGTGTCTTTCCTTTTTTCTTTTCAGCCTTCTCCTTTCCATCCGACACCAGGTCCTTCCACTCCCTCTCTGGAATCATGGGGGATGCTAGGTACTTTTGTTCTTCTCTAAATGTGACCTATATTGATTACCTCACATACTTTAGCTAGGTACCAACTTTCTTAAGGACCTTGGTTTGTTTGAATGTTTTATCACCGAACAACACAACTAAACGGTTATTGAGCTCATCTTTTAAATCTTGATTTTGGGCATTTCACCATGTATGTATGGTGGGCCCGAAGAGCTCCAATGTAATATCACTTAGATGTTTATAAAAATCATCATTTCCTACAAAATGATCATGGGATCAATAGTCTAAAAGGAGCAATCAATAAGTAAATTTCAATTGGATTATATATAATAATAATTAAATTTTTTCAAAGTACCTAGGACATTCTCTATCTTTATGGGAATTAAATCCTTAGTCACCGTCTTGACTGACCGTATTGTCGACGTAATATGGGAATCGAGGAAATGTTGCTAAGCATCACATTTAATTGGCTTGCATCCCAAGTACATGTCGACACATGTTACGGCTTTGTGTTATTTACCGGTGCGGTAGATGCACATAGTATGTGTTGCCGACATTTCAGATGAAAATATAGGCATGGATGATGGGGTTGGATGATGTGATGTATGTGCAGGAAGATTAGGATCGACACTTGTACCAACCCCTACTCCTTGGGCAGCACCTGTAGTACCCTGATCATGGGTAGCAGCATCATGAGGACGCAAAAAATCTTATAAAAACAACACATATTTAGTTCATGACATAAAACATTACAAATTATAAAACCATGAATGAAATTATGTTATAATTAAAGAAGACCTCATGACAACTTACTTACACAAGTTTGTGCTCAACATTTTAACTACTCCCTCTCCATCTCTCATCCGTTTGAGGTACTTATGAATAACACAACTTAAGGTTTCTTCATTGCATTTTTGTGGTCTTCCTTATCATACATGAGGGACTGAGTAAGCAATGTCATCATCCTAATATTGATTGCACCTCCCTATGGATGCTCTCCTGTACTTTTGGTGCCTTTCCCCAATCATCCAACTATGACAAGAATATTAAAAATATTATCAAAATTAACTCAATAAACTTATGGAAAAAACATAATAATAAAACATTTTGGTCATATCTAATTTGGCCTGTTCAATGGGGTGCTTGTTAAGGTAGGAAACTTGCGAGAAGATCTGTCGTGCATTATGCAGACGAGGAGACTTCACAATACGATGTCTCAACGTGACAAATATTAAATATAAAAAACATTACAAAATGAAATAATAGACTGAAAAAACATAAGAATAAAATGAATTTATGGTGGAGTCATTAATTGGGTTAGATTTAAAATGGTACATAGTACATACCACCCCATAGTAACTATTTTTGTAACTAAGCGATTCAAATTATAATCGCTTAGCAACTCTTCCCCTGCAGTTATTGTTTTTATCGCACATACGAATACACGGTTTCCCTCGTGCCTCGAATATGCAATTGGGCTGCTTATTTGTTGAACCAGGTCATGTACTGTTTATAAACCCCACAATACGCGACTTTGGCCTTCCATCAATGTACACTTAGCCACTCCTTTATTTTTATCCTTATCTTTTAGGCGTATGGTACTAGCGATTTGCATTCACACACATACTTTGTTATTATATCCGAACCACACGCATCAATCTTTATGTACGTAATAAGGATTAGACACATGTCTATGAATTTGAAGTAGCTTTTCATAACCGGTTCTTTATTCCATCCATACAAAATAGGCCCAAACCATGTGCTTGATGATGGTGCTATCGCGATATATCCTCTCATTGACACAAAATTGGGTGTTTTATTGGAGGACAGACGCCATTGAACAAAATTGATGTTTGGCCTCAAAGGGCACCTCAGTAATGCTATTCTCTCATCATCATAAGAACATTGCCCCAACAGCAGAGAAAAATTTCATCTTTTTATAGAATTTTCTTCTAATATTTTGACCTCTGGTTGATCTCCCTCTTTTAGACCTACTACATGTCTCACTTTCCTCTTCTCTTCTTGAATTTCCCTCATTCGAGGAAGACAAATCTGAAAAATACCTATTTGGTGGTGCATTCACTCATAAGTATGTTGGATGAAGCTCTTTCATGGTGATGTGTTGACCACAAGGTGACATTATGATTAACCTATCATTTCATCGCTAGAATTTCACAGGTTATAAGGTAATCAAGTCTTGATAGATTGCAAGTTATTGTTACTACCATCCAAATGTGTCCATCACAAATCAAATCTACTTAATGTTTTAACTCCCAAAATTTCTAACAAGTGTTAAATGTGACTATAGTCCACTAGTTACACAACCAAGGCCTCAAATGTATTCTCTAATTGTAATCAAAGGACTTTTTCTCTTCATTCAAGTAAATAAAATTGAAGGGAAACACCACCAAGTGGTTTATTAGACACCTACATGACTAAAAATAGCAGAAAATTTATATTTAATTTCCATATTTCTAAGTGGTTAACGCGGAGGGAGTGTGTACTACGCCTAGTTAAGTCATCATAAGTTTATGCTTTGGCAATAAATTTTTTTAAGTCATCTTAAATCTTCCTATGTCTAATTGCTAGGATACTTTGGGTATGTTTTAAGGTAGGATGAGTGGTTGCATCAATGTTCTAGTTCTCTATGACAAGATTTCAACATCTTCAAATAGTGAAAGTTAGTGCTCATAGTCATTTGAAACAACAACATTTTGATTATTTTTGATGGTAGGATTTGATAACTTAAAATATCTCTACTTCAAAACAAAATTATCTCTAACAACTCTAAGAGCTATAATGGGATGGCCACCATCATAGGAAAGATTCTTCATTCTCACTTTGAGGTGTTAAAATTTAACAATACCTTGATTGATGAAAGAGCCCAAAGAGCCTTTCTCCATGGTATCCAAGTACACATAGCAGCGGTCTTCTCTTATACGGTTGAACATGATTTAAAGAACTTAGCTAGGAATTATTCATTTAACCTAAGGTTTCAATGCCATCATTGGAAGCCTTGATCAATTCTTCTATTATGAAGAATTGGTCTATGTCGCACTAGTAATCACTATATAAAATGTTTGTAAGGATAAAATGACTAATTACGGTGGGAAGGAATCAACTTTGGTCAAAAGATTATATTCCTATTCATAACTTTTAAGGGTTGTGTGGAGGAGGGTTATACTACAAGAGAAAGGGAGGGCCTTTCCTTGCATATGTTTGTGGTGGAGATATTAAAGAAGAATTGTATGTCTCTATTTCCATTCATTAGATCTACCTTATTCTAGCATATACTTGTGCTAAGTCTACAATTGCTTCAGACTCATGCGATGAAGGCTATGTGTGATGAAATCTTAGACCTCAACCAAGATGTGGGTAGATTATGGGAGTTTTTCCAAGACCTGAGGCTGGTTGATAAAAATGTGAAAGACTAAGCTATTTTATTTTTTCTATCTTATCTTATACCATTTTTTTGTAAGAGGTGCCCGATATAGGGAAGAAGATGAGCTTAGGCATGAAAATTGTAGGTTAAAGAGAATGGGGGTGCTAAACTTACGGTTTTTCATTGTCGCAGTACTTGATTTTCCCCTAAGTACCCTCTCAACTATCATCCTGGCTGCTATTGACCTTTTTTCACTCCTCCAAGATCTTCCTGCGGTGTTGATATTGACCTTGTTTTCACTCAAACTTTGGTATTGACCTTGTTTTTAACTCAAACTCTTCCTCGGTGCTGGCATTGACCTTGTTTTCACTACTCAAACTCTTCCTTGGTGGTATTGACCTTTCACTTCTCAATTTGATGAGCTGGCTTGGATTGGGTTTTAGAGTATGTTAATTAAATTGAGAATTATGGCACCATTTGCTAGGTTTTAATATTCTACAATATAGTTAAGTATATATTAGCTATATTTTTTACATAATAGAAAATAATATGGTATTCAACTTATTATGAGTATATAGTATATTCTTTAACAAAATTATTAAATATGTATAAAATTATTATAATTAATAATTAATAATAAGTATATATTTTTATATAATACAAAATATAATTAATATAATATATATTTAATATAATGGTAATATATATTAATATGAGAGAGAGAAACTAAATTTTGATTGGTTGTTTCATGTCAACAATCAAAGGATGGCATGTGTCCTTGGGGAGTTATGCTCAAGGTAGCATGCCATTTGATTAAAGATATGATAATTCTCCTTTATGACCTCTTCAATGTACCAATTGCACACTTAAGGAGACAAAGATAAATAGAGGGAAGAAAATATAGAGGGAGATAATGAGAAACATACAAATAGAAAGGGAATCAAAGAGAGAGAGAGAGGGGTAGAGAGATAAATAGATAAGGATGAATAGATAGAGATATAGGAAAGGTGATTGATATATCTCTCGTTTGTGCATTTTATCCTCTCATATCTCCACCTATCCTCCCCCCTGTTGAACTATCTCTCTCTCCTTCTCTCATTCCACTCCATCTCCATTTCTTTATCTCCTCTCCTCCCTCTATCTCTTTCTATCCATTATCTTTCCTCTATCTCTTTCACCACCCCCTCTATCTCTCTATATCACCCCCTTCTATGTCTCTCCCTCTCCCTCTATATATATTGAGCTATCTCTCCCTCTCTCCCCTATCTTCTTTTCTCTCTCCCTTTCTACATATTGCTCTCCCTCTCCCCCTCTTCTTTCTCTCCCTCTTCTACGTATCTCTCCCTCTCTTCTTTATTTTCCTCTTCAACCTATCTCTCCCTCTCTCCTCCTCTTCTCTATCTCTCCTCCTCTACCTATCTATATCCATTTATCTCCCTCCCCATCTCTATCTCCCCCTCTCTATCTCTCACCATCTCTCCCTCCCTATCCCCCCTATCCATCGACTTTCTATCTCCACTTCTCGTCCTTTCTCTTCCCATATATCTCCATCTCTCTTTCTCTTCCCATATAGCTCTATCTCTCTCTCTTTCTCTCCCCATCTATCTCTATCTCCCCATATATTAACTAAGAAGCCATGCAAGCATACAATAGTATATGTTGGTAAAACTATAATAGTGTTTTATTAAACTATAAGTAACACTTATATTTCTAATGTCAAGCCTTCTTATAAAAATAGTGTTTTATTAAACTATAAGTAGATTATTGTCACCACTCTTCATTCAACATGAAATTCCAAATGTAGCAATTGTTTTGTTGCTTTTGTCAAGTTTCATTAACCAACCTATTTACTAGGTTGAATAAATTTGTGTTATAACCCTTTGTTTATTTAAAATAATTAGACAATATTAGCGAGATCAAGAAGGGGAGAAAACTAAACTCCTTCAAAATAGGGGTAGTTGTGGGTTTGTTGGTTTTCTTTGCATACTATATACTTAGTTCCTCTAGGATAAATAAGTCACTTTAGATCATTTTCTTAGTTGTGTATCCTAACTAATATAGAGTAAGCTTTTTCATTTTAATTGACTACTACATAATAGTTTATGTGTTGAAAGAATTGTTTCCATTCTTTGTAGTTTTTATATTGGAATACAAATCATATTTAATTTCATGCCAATATACTTCTTTCATAAAGATATTTGTTTGAAATAAGTGCTTCATAACCCATCTAATCAAATCATAACCTATAAAAAAGGCAATAGGAATTTTCTAAAGAAAAGAGTACTTGACCCAATCATAAGTGTATGGCCTTCGTAGAAAGGAGTGATCCACCTTAGCAATAACAACTACATGATTTAGACCTAGTAGGTTCAACTCAACCAACCTATCAACCTGACTTTAAGAGGCTTCCAACAAGTTTAGAATGACCAATTTAAAAAATCCAAACAACTCTCAAAGCCTGACAAAGAACAAAAGTCAGATTTCACACTTTGACTCCTTGAATCCTTGTAATAGTGCAAACCTAGTTTTTTCCCAATAACTCAAAACTTCCCCAAAACCCCAGAGAAATCCTTGATGGTTTTAGTCACCCATTTTGGAGTTATTAAACATAATTCAAGGGAAAGTACAAGTGATTTTGCAAATTTTACAGTGATTTTGCACTCGTTGATTCCCTAAAGAAAACCTTATCTTGAGTATAATCCATCATAGTCGCATATGATCACATCATTCTTGACCATTTGATATCATGAAAAACCTCCAAAATCTAGTATTCAAATAACCCATATCGACAAGAATTTGTGCAGGTCTCTCCGATTCATAAATCATTATATTCTCATTTTCAGCATATCGACAAAAGGACAGAAATGTCACACCGATCAGATTACATAAGAAGATACACATTGGGATGACACGGTCAACGGTCTCACCGATAAAGATTTTCGTCAGCAAGACAAGTTCCATCAGCAAGAAAGCTCTCTTTTCTCACTGATCAAAGCACACAGATTTGTATCGGAAGGAGTCTTGGCAACATGATATTGAAGGAATAATCATCAGGGAGACTTATAACATCGGGTAAATTACTGAATGTCTTAGCAATACACCATGTCTTGTCGATGAAGACACAAACAGATCAAGATAGTCGTTGGGGTGACTCTTGGCGACATTTATATGAATCAGATGGATAGATTATGTGATATCGGCATAATGTCTCCCCGACCAAAAGAATGTTTAATGAACGTTAGTCAAGCCTGAATAAAATGATCGCCCAAATTTTGAAGTGTCTTTTCGATAGAACATTTGATGTGATAGTGGTAAATTCGAAGATAACCTACGCTTGTGTTCAAAGCTAGGATTACTAAAGAAGACATATCGGGGAGATTAGCTTATGGTATCATCGATGAAGGGAATCTATCGGCAAGACAAGTCATCTCGACATGAAAAATATATGTTGGCCTGAACATTTAAGTCTCATCGCCAAGAGTCTCCACGATGACATGGTGTAGGTCTATTTAAAACTCCCATAGAGGTTAGATAGGTGTGATATTAGATCTGTCTTGCCGACGGAAGTCATCAACAAGACATGGATTATTAGAGTGAGTTTTCTATCCTGTGTCAATGATTGATCTCTCACCGATGGGTTGGCTTCGGTGGTCATTGCCAAGAGTCTCCACCATGACATGGTGTAGGTCTATTTAAAACTCTTGAAGAGGTCAGATTGGTGTGACATTGGATCTGTCTTGCCGACGGAAGTCATCGACAAGACATGGACTATCGGAGTGAGTTTTCTATCTTGTGCCAATGATTGATCTCTCACCGATGGGTTGGCTTTGGTGGTCATAGCCAAGAGTCTCATCGATGAAGTTTCATCGGTGAGACCATCATTTATTTCACTAATAGGAGCACTGGGAATATATCGGCGAGACATGTGCCATTGGTGTAAATCCTAAATGTTCACCTAACCCGCTAAGTTACACTGATAGGAGGGTATCGGCAGGAGTTATGGCGACATATTCAAGACCAAAATAAAAGTTATCAGCGAGACTTATAACATCGGAGGAACCACTGAATGTGTTAGTGATACTAAAAGTCATGTTGATGAAGAAACAAATGAACCAAAATGATTGTCAAGGTGACTCTTGGTGATGTATATGGGACAAATGTTAACATCGGTCAGATGTGTAGTGTGTTACCCCAATCAACAGAGTATTCAGTGAACGTTGGTTGGGGTCTAATGTATAGATCGCCCAAAGTTTGAAGGTGTCTTGCTGACCAGTTCATTTGATGTGACAATAAGGAGTTCAAAAATTTGTTACATTCATGCTTGGAGTTAAAACATTAATGGTTCCACAAAGTATAGGTAATTTCATAAATTGAAAGGAAATCGTTGCAAAATAAAAATTATTGTGAATTGGTAACGAAGGAAATGAGGAGACAAACAAAGGGCCAGAGAATTGTTTTAGTTGAAAGAGCTCAATCAAAACTAGTAAGTCCTCTGCATTTTAACTTTTTCATTTTTGCAATTTTAAGCGAGTAATATGGAAGCCACCAGCTTGGGGAAGTTGAAAGGTAGAAAAAAAAGTGAGAGTAGTCACCCTAAGAGTAAGAAGTAGAAAGTTGAGTCTGGAATTGAGCCAGAGGGTGCTGAATGAAAGATGAATCAGGATTTAATTGACCAATTGCCTGGCTCTGGGTCCAGAGGTAGGCATTATGTGCAACTGAGGGAAGAAGTGGATAAATTGGATGACAAGTGCAAGCATATAGGAGATATTTGGACCCCAATAAGAGGCTATGAATTGTTTAGATTCCACTTTCAATGAAGAGATCATTTTGAGCCAGTTTGTAATCTGTGGCATCTAAATTTGGGAAAAATGGTTTTCTCTAATGTGTTTGTCAATATAGAGCTGGTAAAATTGTTGGCCACCCACTATGACTCAAAACTTAAGGCCATATGCAGACCATTTGGGAAACTGTTCATATACATATCAGAGGCTTCAATATGTGAGGTTTTCAAGTTGGAAGGGTGATGTAATGAGAAAATTGTGAATGAAGAGTTGGAAAAGGAGTTTTGGAGAATGGACACCACTTACAAGGGTTGGAGGTTGCCCTTACATAGAATTAAACAAGATGGTAAAACTGTCTCACTTGACAATGGTGATGGGCCTCCATTCCATGTGGACTTATTCGATCCCTATATGAGATATACCTATTTCTTGGTAGGAAAAGTGTTGGGTATGGAAGTTCCTGAGTATATGTCCATTGTTCCCATGGTAATTGCAACTGACATTCAATATCATAATTCTAGGTTATTTGACTATGATTCATTTGTCTCCAAGGAGCTCGACTTAGCATTGGTGGAAATCAAGAATAAATCCCTTGTTCTACACCTTAGGAATTATTCTCTTTTAATGCATCTAGTATTGTACATCGGACAAGAGTTAGGGATTTGGCCAGAAAATTTGAAGGTTTCACAGTTTGATAAAGAGGGAAAATTGTTACCCATTCAATTGTGGACTACCATTTGGGATAATAGGTTTTCTAATTCTAGTTTCTTGTATTTTGAAGAATATTTTGTAAAACCAGTATATGAATTATACAGTCATCCTTGTGCACACTAATTGTTTGATGAAATAAAATGCTTCCTCAGACCTAAGGACTTTAATGGACCAATTGATCACAATTGGGGAGACTAGTATTGCTTGGAAGATGCTACTATGGTAAGGGTATTTGGTTTTGAGGATTCTCCATTCATTTTGCCTAAAATAGTCCCGGATAGGATTGCATAATTGGAAATTGTAAGACAAATGGATTTTTTTAGTTTCATGAATTTTGGTTCATTCAAAAAATAGGAATTTATGCCTAGTACTCTGTGCTTTGGTGATTTTACTATGCTTGCAAAGGAAGGACATGATTTGATCCTTGAAAAATTAATGCAGTATAATATGAATAAGGGTCCACCAAGAGAAGGTTTTGATCCAGAGGGATATATCAATTCTACCAAACAAAGGATAAACTTTGGACGATATGATCATCTGCCTTATCAGTTTGATGACATGATTAGAAATTTGGAGGCAGAGGAAGAAGAGAGAGTGGTGGAGGAATACAACCAAGGGTTGCTGGATACAGGGTTCCCTTTTTCTGGAGATGAGGAAACTGAAGAAGATATGCCATGAGACCTACCCAGTAGGATTTTTAGATTAAAAACTCAAGATTACAACTGCCCTCCTAGAGAACTAAGTGTTGAAGAGAGCTAAGATACAAACACTAGACAGATGGCATATAGGTCATTTGTAGTAGACAATGAATTTGTGAATTCTTTAGAATTCAGATCTTTCTTGTATAAGCAAAAGGGCAAGGAGATAAGGGAGACAATTGATAATATTACACCAAGCAATGAGGAGCAACTACTAAATAATTTGAAATTAACTGTGGATAGAGAAATGGCTAATATGACCCCCAACAAAGGAAGGAAAATGTTAGAGGATGATGGAGTTATGATCTTTCCAGGGCTGGATTTGATTTCTGCATTGGTGTTTGATAACTTCTTAAAGGATAATAGTGCCAAACACAAGCTTAGTTCGGAGGGGATGATAGAAATATATGTTGGAGCCAAATATAACCCGGATGAAGGATCACTCATGATATGGGCCTTGTATCCACCTCATAGAAAGTTAGTGGTGATTGATATCGAGAAAGCATTTGGACATGTCATGACTCTGAATGTTGGAGGTAGATCTTGTGGCAACTGTAGACATTGGGATTAATGTGGAAAAACTGAATAAAGCCCAAATACAAATGTTGATAAAAGAAAATGAAATGTACAAAATGAATAATGAAAGGATCATGAGAGAAAATGATCATTTGAAGGACATGCTAGGAGTCACAATGGGACCTCCTAAATTAATAACACATGGTGAAATCTCACAGGTAAAAGATCATTGGGACGAGTCAACTGCATATTCACAAGGTAAATATGATACACTTGCTGCAATAATCAGAAAAAGGCAGACCAACTTAATGATTTGGTTGAATAAGCTATGCAGAGCATATTCAAAGAACCATGTTACAGGGTAGGAACACAAGAGAATTGATGGAAGGATTGAAGAAAAGTTCTAATAATTAAATGAAAGGGATGTTCCTGACAGTGTGGCCATTGGTATGGGTAACCAAATTATAAAGAGACACAGGGAATATTATGAGGAATTGTGAGAAGATGCAAAGGGGCCTATTGATGTTACGAATATGGGACTGCCTACACTATTTGAAGATGGAGAAAAGTTGAAAGAGAAAGCCAAGTGGATCGAAGAATGTGAATTGATGCTGTAGGGAATTCTGGAAAATGCTATAGGGAAGGATTTGACATTGGATGAGAGCTGCGAGCACAACAAAAGGATGATAAAGGTGGAAATATCGGCCAGGAACACATTAGGAGATGTCAATACTTATGAACGACAGGATTATCTAGACCATTTATCAAATGTTCATCTATGGCTAAATAGAGCCTAATCTTTTGTTTTAATTAGTTAAGTAAAATAGAACATTTGTGAAGGGACGTGTCCCTTCAAAGTTTTGATGTATTTATATATGTTCCATAGTAATGCAACAGATATAGGTATTAGGAGATATTCAGTAGATAGCTTTCTAACAAAATGCTTTCATATACAGAGACTCAGATGCATGTATTTTGATGGAGTAAATGAAGATATCTAAATTATGGATTAAGATTTTGGTATCAGCTATTTGTTAAATTTATGCAGTTATTTGATTGTCTCTATTTTGATGCTTCTCTATTGGTTAAATTGATATAACAAGTTTATACTCAGTTTATCATTCTACATTTGCTATATATGTGTGATCTAGTTATTCGATTCTCTAAAGTAGGGATTAAAATCTTTTAATCAATCACAACAATTAGGAAGTGTTAGTTGGATTAATAAGAAGAATCACATAACTAGAATTTCCATTCTATCTCAAGAAGAGTTTATCAATTATTCACTTGCACGTTTACACAAGTTGTAAATAATTCATGTGCCTGACAGTTTGAATTATTATCATTATTGAAATCTACATTTGCAAATATTCATTAGACTCCATATACCCAATAAGGCGCTGGTCTCCCCTTGTATTCTTTTACAAATTTCATTATTCTTATTTATTTTACACTTACTTTTACAAATACACATACATATGCATTTATTTTTTTCATTTATTTCTCATGTAGTTTAATAGTTTGATCGATTTCATATTATATGTTTTGAAGACTTTAGAATTTCAATTACATTAATTTATGGATATGTTGTATCTATAAAACTACAAAACCATATGCTCTTTGCATTTACACTTGCATTAATTTAGAAATACACATTTATATACATAACTATAGATTTATTTAATGATATGTTTCATTTATTGTTCTAGGAGAGCATCCAATAATTGCATTTACATTTATATTTAAAAATACAAATACATACATACATATTTATGCATCCTACGCCCTATTCATGCATCCTACAATTACAATAGTATCCATGGGACCTCTTACACAAGCTACAGTAATCACAAAAAGTGTAAGAGCCCCTTTATATCATGTTTGGACTACAAAACCCTCAAAAATAGGGTAACCGGTGCATGCAAAGAAATGAAGATTTCTAGCTCAAACCAACGCCTTAAGCCCTTAAATTAGATTCAAATAAAAGCTAACACATATCTTCACGACATGGAATTGATTTCACATCAAAATATGGCTGCATGTGACTGTACAGTGTTGCATAATAGGAAAAATACAAATTTTTTGAAGAAAAACATAGATTTTTGAATGTCAAGAGCTTGTATTTTAAATCCTCAACCATCAAAAACCATTATAATGATCACTTTATGCCTTTTAAATGCCTTTACACCTCAACCACTGAACAACCACCTCTACAACTCACTTTTTAATCTTTTATGATCACATGAAACATAAAACACACTAATTTCAAGGTTGTTAACATCACTATTGAAATTTTTTAATTTTTTGACCTTTCAAACATTAAAAAGTACATCATTAAATTAATTATGTAATGGCATAAAAATTAAAAACATCATGAATTAATTACGTAACCACATAAGTCAAATATAATTCTATCAAGAAATTAATATCAAATAGATAATATAATCACATAACTCATACATTTCAATGTCACTGATCTTCTTATTCATCCAACTCTTTGTTTGTATCATCCGATCTAGATTTGACATTGTAAGGATTGGTCATATCATCATCATCGTCATTGATATCAGTTTCGATAATGGCATCATCCACATGGATATCATCTTCATGAACATTAACTCCTACATTATCATGATCTAGTTCCTCCTCTTTGACATCTTCGTCAGGGACATCATCAACTAACTGTTGATCCTGATCATCATCTACATCATCTTCTACATCTTCGGTATCTTCTTCTTCCACCACATTATACTTTACTGGCCTTCCTCTTGGATCATGTCTAACAACAAATGACCAACCCGGTTTACCTGGAACCTCTGAGTAAAATACCTACTCACATTGGCTTGGAAGAACATAGGGCTATTTCTAGCTCGCTCGATTGACCTTGTATTAACCATGGTAAATCCATTATCATATTCAATAGTTCTCTCGGGATCATTTTCATTCAATCGTAGCTGTACCATAGACTAACGAACAAAATTGATCAAGGACTTAAAGTCACACTCAAGTATATCATCCAAAAACCCCATAGTATCAATTTTTGAGACTTCTGATGTATGTCACTTCTAGATGAAACATTAGTCACCTGAAAGACTGCAGTTATACTAGAATCACAAGTTTTCTTCGTGTCATCCAACTTTTGATTCAAAATTTATGACCATTGCACCACATAGCCTTGTGGTGTTACCTGGCAATATGTCAAATATGTAAAAATTATTGCAATATCGCCAATTGATAAACATATTTATTCTTGGCAATGTATGCAAAAAAACAATCTCAACATATATATACATCAATATAATTGAAAATAATTAATAATATGGGTGATTAATATATTATACGCACTGCTTATCTCTTAAACCATATACAAATCAATTTCCCTTTGTGTAACATTGGAATCTCCATTACGATGAGCTTCTTTAACCAATGAAGCCACACCTTCCCATGTTAATGCGCGACCAAATTTTTGACATCGTTCAATCCATACTGTCATCCAATCAAGATTGTTTGCGACATACAAATGAAGTGCATCCCACTCTCGGCCAAATATATAAAAAAAAATTGAAATTCACAAATGATGTATAATTAGTTAAATACCATGGTATACGACCTTAATTTATAATTGATGCATATTGAAGATTAAAAATTAAATAAGTACAATATACATAAAAACCATATGTAAAATGTATTCCAATTAATCTCCATGACCATCTTATAATTACCTCTCACTTTCCTCAATTTACCTTTCCCCATCAGGTACTCCCCTTCAAATTTATTAATGGAGTTGGGATCCCAAATGCAATCTACATGGATCTTTGTTGCAAACTTAGGAAGATATTCACTAATGTACACCATGGTTTGGTATACTATATATCCCTCCAGCATAGAACTCTCAAGATGTGCTCTTTGTCTAACCAAAGCCTTCAAAAATTTCAAGTGCCTCTCAACCATCCACATTGACCTTGTGTGTACAGGTCCACACAATTCAATCTCCTCAACTTGGTGTATGAGGTAGTGTTTTTGTGCATTGAAAAATGTTGAAGGTAGACACTTTTACATTTCACACATTAGATGAGGAATTTTTCTCTTCCAATAATTTATATCTTCTTTATGGATTTCTTTAGATGACAACCATCTACAAGTGATTCAAGGCGCAAATATATTAACGAGATTTAACAAAAATATACAGTATATTACATAACAAGTAAAACAAATGGAAATTATAAGATCTATACAATGAATTGAAAAATCTCACTACTTACCTCATGTATTTTCCAAGATCATATATAACTTGTTTGACATTATTGTCGAAGTTGTTTGGGAGAGATAGAGGTAGAACGTACTGCAACAATTATAAAATGATCTTTTCATTATTTTTCCAAAAGTAGTAAACATAATACACTAAAAGTACATGCATTATACAAGTGTATATAATATACTAGAATAATTACCTTAATGAAGGTATGTGAATCATGCATTTTCATCCCTGACCCAAATTCACCTTTCTTTGTTATTATATTGTTTATGTTCACAAAAACTCGTGGGAAATCGAATTTTTCGTATGACTTTTTTATAGCATTGCTTTGCTGCTCCATTAATAACCAAGGAAGGGCACTTATATTAATTTGGTCTCCATCGCTATTTAATTGAATGAAATTTTTCATTGCATGATTGGCTTCCTGAATGTCACTAGAAATTTTGACAATTTTTTCTTTGTCATGCCTTCCATCGAATATTTTCCATAACGTTTCTGTTATATTCTTTCGATATGCATTGTATCAAACAAATGCACAATTTGTAGCTGCTCATAGTAGGGCAACCTACTAAATTGTCTGGGATAACTTTTCAGTCCCTGTGGAAGCCGACCATTAATGCCTTGACGACCTTCATGAATCATATAAGTTAAACAAATTAACAACGACAATCATTGTCAATTACAACATGAGTAAACACAACACAATATAAAAATATAAATTCAAAACATATCATATATGATAGATAAACAATTTGATCGATGTATAACCTTGATGATTAATTCTATTATATTCCAACTTCCATAGGCGAGGTGTCATTCTTCGTGGTTTTGATGTAGTCTCTTCTTTCATTGAAAATATTTTTTAGTAGTCGATACTTATGATTTTTGTGGAGGAAGTGCCTATACTCATCAAACACCTGCTTTCCTAAACTTGTTGAACGACGAGATTTCATCTTTGGACCACAAATTGGACATGCAAATTTTTCCTTTGTTTGAAGACCTGCAAGATGATATATAATTGGATTAAATATGTCAATTTTTATAATTATATATAATGAATAGATTATTTAAAAACATGCATGATATCTACTTCATAAAATTAAATATTGTTTAAAGTGCAGTCGAACGTTATAACATACCACAAAAATGTGTTAGCCCTGGGGCATCATGAATTGTCCATACAAGCATTGCATGGAATTGAAATTGTCTTTTTCCTATTGGTCTAGAGACGTCATACATAGTGACGCCATTCCATAACTTTAGTAACTCATCTGATAAGAGGCTCGATATATACATTCATATCTTTAACTTGGTACTTACCTAGTTGAATGAACATAAACATTACATAATTATTATAACCATTTTAGAAAAATATATATAAATTAATGTACATGACTATTGAATGAAAAAATATAAGTCATTATGCAACAAATAAGACAAATGAGATGCTACTACGTTAAATAAAATTGATGTAAACAAATACTGGAACAATCATTGACAATATTATGTGCTCCTCTTTATTGACATCCATGGAGGAATGTTATTGTTGATAACAAAACATGCCACACCAAGTAAATAGATCTCAATCTCTCCAAATGGATTGACACCATCCCACGCCAATGAAATCGTGAGATATAGGTTCTTCTTTAAAGTGTCCATTTTTCCTCCATGTCCTTAAATGTAGAAACCATCCGTAGGGCATTCAAAGAAAGTCATCTCCACTTCTATTTCATGCATGGTAATCCATAAATTGTGCTAAGCTTTCACACTAAATAATTGTTGCATAATGTGAATAATGGGAATATAACGAAGAAGCTTGCAAGGCACCTTTTGTTAGTTGATCTGTTCGATATCTAATGATATGACATTCCGTGCATTCTATTGTAAATTCATGTTGTTTATGATATATAATATGATCATTGGGACATGCATCTATTGCTTGATACTCCATTCTGATATCTTTCATAATGCCAGATAAATCTCAATATGAGCAAGGTAAAATATTTGATGGTGGTAACAAAAATTCACCAATCAATCTACAACAAAAAATAATTTGTTAATATAAAGAATATTAATGGTACACATTTCATCCTTTATTTACTAGTGATGAACTAACAACAATTAAACTAGATGAAAAAATATGACATATATGACATACCTTAACATCCGTGAGATTGCTATGTTTGATAAATCATTCATAACCTTCAAGTTCAACAACAACAATATAGCAGAGAGAAGAGTTGTTTAGGAGCCTTCATAAAGGGGTTTGTATTCCTTCTCAAGTACAGGTAAATCATGAACATCATCAAAGTCATCTCGATCATCATGACCAGGTCTGCCACTAAATGTGTCATGGATCAATGTATTTGTACCATCATTTTCAACTGTATTTTTTGGCGCATGATCATCTTCTTCCATAGGATCATTAACTTCATCTTTGATATTCACAGCTCCATGTTCGTCCACTTGCAAAACCACATTCTCCGGGCTGTGATAATCTATATCATGCGCCCTAGGGTGCCCCACCTTTATAATAATGATAGACACAAATAAACTATGATTATGATCAAGTGATTATATATATATATAAAATGTTAAAATGATATAAACATTTACAAATTCAATCAATATAAACACATATAATGAACAACTTACCAATGAACGATAATCATGCCCCCCTTCAACGTGACCATGCTGCCTACAATTTTTCTCAATTGTTGTGATTAAAAGTCATCTTGTCTTTAAGCCCTTGCAATTATTGCAAGGACAATAACATTTCCCATCACCCTTTCTTTCAATCTAGCCCACAATCTATCAAGTGTCTCTTCATTTTGTTCTGGACTAATATTATCTGACATGATTTTTCTTTACCAAGCTTGACTATTTAGATCTTCAAAAAATATCAAACTCACACTCCAATAATTTTTATTCATAGATAGGTAACAAAATCTAATAATTCTATATTTTACACCAAAAAAATTTGGCATGCAACCACCCCTACAAAAGAGAAGATAGTCTGAAGTTAATGACCCCAAAAAACACTTTAAAATGCTAATTCCAAAACTTATTAAATTCTGATTTTACTATGATTTCCAACCGTTAGACTCGTAAAATTAGAATATTGAACTTGCACAACAAAATCTGAAAATGCAACTCTGAAAATGCACAAGTCTAAAAATTAAATCTGATGAGATGTTGCTTTAAAATATGATTTTCAAACCTGGAAGTACAAATTTGACTTCACAAATGAATTTTGGGAAAGGACAACGACTACCCTTAACCCATCGATAGCTTCTTGAATTTTTTCTAATTTTTCCCAAGAAAATCATCCTTAGTTCTCTACAAATTGTCGTAAGTATAGAAAATTCGCAAGCAGAGAAAATTCGTAAGTATAGCAAAATGTTGTCACAATAAATAGTTGAGCTCACTTTTTATTTATGTCGGCCTCAATTTTGACTTCACATGTTCATTGAAATTTTGACGAAAATACTTTGTCACAATTTCGACGAAAAAATAGGTTCGACGAACGTCGGCAATAAAATTAAAAAAATTGAAAATTACACATTAAATATCACTAGTACCCGACAATATATCTAATTATCCATCTTTCGTCGGAAATTTTCGTTGGATTTTGTAGTCAAATGAGTTAGTGTTAAGCCCCAAGCTGGGACAAGTTGTTTGAACAATGGGGGTAGCCAAAACAGAGGAAGAGAGCCAGGATAGTCTCTAAAATGTCCAGTGATGAATTCAATAATAGGGTTATTCATGTGGCTATACTTGCAGCAAATAAATTCAAAGATGAAGCTAGGCCATCTGATTATAAGGTGCAAACTATCAACTTAGGGCCCACTACCAAGGAACAAGAAAAGGAGGAGTTCCAGGAATCTTCTCAGGCCGTTTTGAGGAGGCTAGATAAAGAAATGGAGGAGAAAGAAAAGTTACAAAAGCAATTAAATGATATCTATAGATATGTACAACATCTCATGAAGCCTCTGCAAACTATGGGAAGTGAAGGGATTGTTTCCTAAGGAGGTAGTCTCAGAGATTGAAAGGTTGAAGTCCTCTGTGCATTGTACACATGGTTGGCTCCAGGATGTTAGTAGTAGAGGAGATGAAGCAATTGAGAAGATTCTGAAGATATACACTAATGCTTCTGACTTTCTTGAGCATACTTCACAATTTGCTGCAGATTGTAACAAAATTAATGAATCAACTACTGATGAATTGAAGAAGATTTTGTAGGTATCAAAGGATAAAATGGCTAAGTCGAATGTTCTTTCTCGAGATGAAATTGGAAAGGTGAAGGAGTGGGTTGAAGTTTGGAATTACAGGAAGGAACTCCTCACAAAGGCCTTGAAGAAAATAATGAAATTACAAGGGAAGATGAAGGAAATATACAATAGTTGCATTAGTTTCCTGGAGATAATGACTAGGAGGAAATTTGGTCAGAAGAACATGAACATTGGTAGATTGCAGGGATGGTGGCATGAGATATATGCTCCTTCTGATAGTGCCCCCATTACTAAGGAAAATCTAGAGGATGCAACTATCTACATTTCTAAATTGAACAAATACCATGAGTTGCAGATGGAATGGAATAAGGTAATGCCTCAATACTTGGAATAATTTTAAAATCATAAAACTAGAATTAAGTTTATTCCAATTCCAGACCTAGAAGATGTGAAAGAAATATTGGAGAAGGCCAAGGAATTATTTAATAAATTAGAAGCCAATCAGGAGGGAGAAGAGGAGAATAGTCAGCAAGCTGTCACCTAGATTTTTGTGCCAGACATGTGACCTCTAGCCAACCAGTTGGGCGACCTCAAGTTTTGTTCCATCAAGGATATTTTTGAAAGGACCCAAGCCGACCTGGATGAGGCCTCAAATATTAAATGCAAATTTTATTTTAATTTAAAACTTTCTAGGCCGACTTGCCTAGCCGACCTATTGATGTAAACCCTAAATTGGGCCAACCTAGCGGGAATTCTCTATAAATTGAGGTTCAAGTCTCTTTTGTAAGGGTTAGAAAGAGTTAAGTCATAGTTGCAATAGCTAGAATTGAGTTGGGAGTTAGCATATTCTGAGAGCAAGTGCTGCTACATTGAGGATACTTGAATTGTTACAATATTGGGTGATTCAATATGAGTAAATACATTGTTCTTTGGTGCTCTTTCTTGTGTTGTTTCATTTTGCATGGTTCTTGTTATTCCATATCTTTGAGATTTCTTTGAGATTATTGGTTACATGTTAGATTTTAGATTTAGATGTGATGCAATGGTGTTGATGGTTTGATATTTGAAGTGTTTGAGCAATCCTTGGTACATACTTTTAACAGCTTGTTGATTGTAAGTTGCTATGTAAAGTTAGCCTGGGCCTTAAATTTGTGTGCTAAGTTCAATTGTGGGTATTTATTCAATTCAATTTCAAAATAAGGTTGAATTGGGTGAATGCTTCATGATCTAGAAATCTTGAATTCCTTAGAAGATTGCACTGTTTCTGTGAGATTGCAAGTTTGATCTAGGTTAAGCAGGAATTGGTTTTGAAGGGTTGGTCCACTTTGAATGCTTAATCATTTGCATTGTTGATCTTAGGAATTAGTTATTAGTTTATTCTTAAAAAATATCTTCGAACCCTTATCTTTTGTTATTTCTTTTAAAATCTAAATTAGGTTTTAGGATTAAAAGTATCACCACATTGCAAGATCTAATAAGTTTGAAGTTCCAGTATTTGTTTTGTAAGGTCCCTTGTGATTACCAACAATTTCACATTTATCACTGAGTTGTTTTTGCATTGTCAAGACCTGGCATTAGAGACCTTGGGGTTATCTCTTGAGGCTTGTTGATAGATATTTACCTTTCAAGAGAGATAGGATACTTGTATTCTATCTAAGTTGTTGCTATGTAGAAAACACCATCAACACACACGAAGATTTTTCAATGAGGGCTTCTTACTCGACCACACCTCCATAGGTGTATTATCAACAAGAGCTAATGTAGGAGATCTGTTTACCAAATAACATGTAGTGGCAACAACTTCAACCCAAATTTTTTATTCAAGGCCAGTTGCACTTAAAATACTCCTAGCCTTCTCCATCAATGTCATGTTCATTCTCTTTGCAACTCTATTCTGCTAAGGGGTATATGGGGTTGTCTTATTCCTTTCAATCCCATGTTCTTTACAAAACTTATTGAATTCTACGAAATGAAACTCACCATTGTTTTCAGTCTTCAAACACTTTATCTTTCTACTAGTATGATTTTCTACCAAGGCCTTAAACTCCTTAAACCAACTAAAGATTTCAGATTTATTGAGAAAATAAATAAATGTACTTCTACTATAATCATCTATGAAAGAAACAAAATATACAGATTTTGATAATGAAGGAACATTCATAGGACCAAAAACATCAGAATGCACATAGTCCAAAACCTTAGAAGACTTATGAGAAATTTTATAAAATTGCACATGGTTTTGTTTACCAAAGATACAATGCTCACAGAAGTCGAACTCGAGATTGAAATCTTCAAGGCCTTCTACAAGGCTCTTAGATTTCAAGGTTTTGAGACCCTTCTCACCAATATGGCCAAGTCTTTGGTGCCATAACATTGTCTTCTCCACTGGTAGCTTCATCTGCAAAGAGTTAGCACCCTTTGGTACCTAGAAAGCACGACCATCGAAAGTAGATGCAACAGATTTCTTCATTGCTTTATTCGACGGTGAGGATGAATAATCTAAATTTTTCTTCTTCGAATTGTTAGAAGAACTATTGCACTATACCACACATGCATCTAGCTTGTACAGGGTTCCTATCCAAACTCCTCTAGCCAAAACCATAACTCCTCTAGTCATCTTACATCCTCCACTTGAGGAGACAAATTCCACACCTGCATCATTCAATTTACTCACTAAAAGTAGGTTTCATGCCAAACCTAGGATATGTAAGACACCATCAATTCCCTTCACTCTCCATCTAGGAATTTTATCCTGACTCTTCCATGACCAACTATCTTCAGATGAGAATCATCACCGAGATACACCTTTCCACCATCATATTCTTCATATTTCAAGAACCAATCTCTATGTGATGTCTTGTGAAAGATGCCACAAAATCAATTAACCACACATCTTCTGATGCTTGCATTGCCAAAGTTGCAACCAATGCTTCACCAAAATAGTCATTCTCCATCTTAATCCTTCTAGATGTGCTTTCCATCTTTTTATGCAACAAGATATCAAGAAAATCACTCATGTAAAACTCCCACTGAAACTTAGATCAGTACAAAAAACCCAAAACACCCCACAACTGAGATCAAAGGTGATCAAGCTTTGATACCAACTGAAAGGAAAAACGAGTGGCATAAACAGTTTCCTACACTGAATCTATCAGGAGAGAGTTACAAAAATTCTAAACCAATTAACATTTACAGATTTAGATACACATCTAAAAACACATAAATAGATATTCAAAATATAATAAAATAATAACACAACATATACGTGGGAAAACCCTTTCGGGAAAAAACTCATACTCCAAACACTCAGCTCAATTGTATTAATCAACAACAACAATAGTTACAATACAATCTTAGACCTATAGAGATTAGATCCAGGATAATTAGCTATCAAAGGTGGAACACCCAATTCAAGATCAAGTTCTCTCTTAGGAAACTTATTTCTTGGGGAAATCACTTCTATCCCATTTCAAATAATCATCCCAACCTTGGAATTTTACTATAAAACAGATTTACCACAAGTACATCTTGTATAAAATTAGTAACATATTGAGAATTTAGAAGCTTAGGGATTAGTAAAGGAGTATTTGTAGATAATCTTGATAGTAGCTCGTATGAGGGTATGTTATTCATAGAGGGGAACATTAGAGGAGCATAAATACAAGAGAGATTGATTTTGCATATAAATTAGGTTATAATTTCTTGAAAAATTATTGTTGTATGGTTTTGCAATCCTTCATTAGATCCCCAAATTTGGCCAAGACGAGGTGGTGTTAGAGCAGGATTTATTCCTATGAGTATGAACGTGAGTAACATCTTGATTGGAAAGTGTGAGTTGGTGAATTATTGGATACCCTATTTATGAGTGTGCAAGTGTGAGAAAGTGTTCATAGAGCACAAGTGTGAGGTAATCAACATGTGCAAATAAAAGCATCGATTGTAAGGAAACCTACAAATAGTGAGGGTGATGTGCAAATAGAAGTGTTGATATGAGGCAATCCATTCAAGAGAGAGAGGGTAATGAAAATAAGTTTAGTGAAAGAGAGTTGTGAGTTGCAATAGTTAAGAGTGGATTTAGAGCTTCTTGTCTTGTTGGTAGAAAGTGAGAAATATCTACATGTAGAAGGCGTTGAGTAAAGATGTGTTCTAATTTGTCAAGATATTATTATTAAAAGTGTGAGATATTATTATTCCATCCCTCGAGGTCACAAGTTCAACTCCGCTTTGTAGTGGGAAAGGCAAGGGTTAGTAATATTGTGCCAGTTCTTGTTCCACTGAGCCAGGGTATAGGAATGGACTTTACCACTAACCTCCTTGAGGTTAGATTTTATAAATCCACCATTAGTAGTGGAGTTAGCTGGGGCTTGGGGTTTGCATCCCTTGAGGTTGTAAGTTTGACTCCACTTCATAGTGGGAAAGATGAGGGTCAGTAAAATAGTGTGCCAATTCTTTCTATACTAACCTAGGGTATAGGAATGGACTTTTCCATAAACATTCTAAGCCACCACTTGTAGCAGAGTTGGATGGGGCTTGGGGTTCACTCCCTCAAGGTCTCAGGTTTGAATCCCACTTCATAGTGTGAATGGCTAAGGGGGTCAGTTTCAAAGTGTGTCAGTGGATTGCTTCATTGACCCATGATATAGGATTGGACTTAATAAAAAAAAAGTGTGAGTGAGTGTTTTTGGTTGGTCAATTTATTGAAATTTTATTAAATGATATAATATGAGGAGAAATTTGTAAGAGCATATGTGAAAATTGAGAAGTAGAGTATATTATTAGTATCAAAAGGAAAAGCACATCAACCAAGAGTAATATGTGATAATAAGTGTTTCTAGTTAAGTTGAAAAAATATAATTAAAGAAGTGATATGTATTCTAGAGAAAACCAAGATGATTTCCAAGAGTGATTGGAATAGTGTTGTGAAGAACTATGAGGTTGGCATTCATTAATAGAGTGAATATTGTCATGATAGACAAAAAAGTAATGGAAGGTATGGCTATGTTGAATATTTTGGACAAAATTCTCATAGTTGTTTGTGGGTGTAAGGTAAAAATGTAATGCCCCAAGCCACACACGTAGGACATTAGCCAAGCAATTTTTTTTTTTTGAAAGAACAACATAAGAACAATTCTAGCAATTAAGATATGATATTGAAATATCACACTGCATGTTAACACACACACAAGTGTTGTGTTAAGCACAACAATACACAAGATGTAATAAGGACATTGTGGTGACATTCCATGTCACACACAACACAAGATATGGACATCACTCAAAGACATCACTTCTTTGAGAAAGGTGGCACAAGTGGAAGACTTGCAAACAATGTGAGGAAGTCATCATGATAGACCTATGAGTGAAACTACACCATGATGAAAATTGAGTCTTAACTTGCGATCATGTTATCTCGTGCACATGATGAAAGGGTGGGATGATGGAATAATTTACCTCAAATACACTCTCTAAACACACTCAATAACATTCAAAACACCAAGAGAAACCTAAGTAAGAAGTGGGAAAACTAGGATATATCATACCTTGACTATTTGAAATGATCATAGATTTCCTGCACATGGAGTAGGATGAGGGTGAAAAACATCTCCAACCCAATCTACAACACTGAAATGACAAATAGGGAGACCTTCACAAGAGGTTACTTAACTAGGAGGTACAATATCTCCACCAATTGGAATGATAACTTGTCATTTTCATGCAAGTCATTGCTTCCTAATGTAAAGGTGTGGATATCTCCCAACCAGTGATACCTATCAATCAAGTTTCAACATGGGAAGACTCAATAGGCATAGGGGAACATATTTTGTAAACAAATTTTCCCTAGAAAAGGATTGGAAGTTCTTGTTGTCTAATGAATAGAGGATTAGAGTGTGCTAGGAGGGCTACAATACCTAGGAAGGAAACCAACACATGGGAATGATTCCAATGCGCCAGTTCGTAGTCCCATAAATGCATTATAGTCCTAACCTAGAGCTGTGGTACAAGAAACTTTCTCTAGAGGTGGAGATTGAATAGAAGTTTCACTTTAGGAATCTCACTTAGGACCTCTCTTGGACACTCATCTAGGTTTCTCTAACATGGGAAACACAAAAGACCTATTGAAATTGGAAATCTAAGGTGGATGATTAGGAGATCACACTTGATCTCATGGTCCCCTTAATCTTTGAAACACATGCAAATAGAAGAGACACTTCCCAAAGTGTAAGGAGATCAACAAAGGATTCCAAAATGAATCCAAGGAAATGAGAGAGAAAGGTAAATAATCACAAACCACGGCCATTCATTCTCCCTTCCCAAGGAGAAACCAAAATGATAATTGTCACAACCTTTAGGATGGTTTGCAAGAAAAAACACAACAATGGGGGCATATATCTATCCAACATCCCCAAGATAGATCATAAATGACTATTTGTTAAAACCTTGAGTTCCTTTTATATCAAAATCAAATATGCTCTAAATTCAGTTTAACAACCATAGTCAAATATGGTGAAAGCAATAGAAAATTCTATACCCATTTGACGCTAATGTTGACATGTTCTAAAATCAATAATAATATCCTCACCACCTATATGTGTGGAATGCAATCCAAATCTAAAACATCCATACATATGATTTAAAGTATTGAATAACTTGAAGCTAACATAGCCAAGATTATGATTTCAACATTCTAAACATACCAACACCCTAAAAAATTGAGGTGTGGAAAAATACAAGATTTCATAAAAAATATTACATTCAAAGGGTCTCATCCTAAACATGGACTAATCATAAACCAAATCATGAATTAATAATAAAATATTATCATAATTATTATTACAATAGTCTCAAGGACCCATTTATAATGTTTACATTTTTTAATAATGAGACATACAATTGCAAAGGTATTGTGAGAGTCCATTATGCTCTCCAAGAAGAATCCTCCAAGTCCAATGATCAACAATAGTGGTTAAGCACCAACCAACTATGTGGTACCCATAGATCCACTCAATTGTGCTAGAAGATAGTCACCTGGGTATGAGCACACACAATCACACAAAACAAGGGGTGTATGGCTCACACATACACCAAACATTATGAATCACCATCATAGCATACATATGACAACAATCATGATTAAACATCCTAACATACACATGCCAAACAAGCATGATAAACCATCATAGCATAACATTCCAAAAATTATGATCAACCAATCATAGCATAAACATGACCAGAGAGGAAACATCACCAACAATAGGTACAAGAGATAAACTACATCACATAGCATATATACATGCCAACAACTAAGAATATAAGTTAGGTATGAAATCGTGCAACCAAGATCTCAACCAATCACACACACATGGTAAGAGTCAAGTCTAACGTCAAATGAAAAATCCAATGGCAAGAAGGATGGGTATCTTAGAGGTAGGAAAAAAAGTGTCATCACATTAGCTATATGATACATAATATTCATCCCCATTTTGAGGTGAGGGTAGTACCTAACACTCAACAACTCCTAGAGTGTGGTATGTTAGCATCCATACTACGATTTTAAAAGCACTCTAGGTATGTCATCAAATTAACATCTTGGTTCATTTTATTTACCAAATGAAGTTTAATTATAACTTAATAACTCTATGCCCATTGTATCCTTAGAACCACTTTTAGATTCAAGACAATGTCAAGAGCCACTCCTCTCCTACACTCTATACATCAAATCCTAGGTTGATCACACCAAATCACTATATGAGAGTGGCACAAAAGTCAATGCAGCAAATATAGATATTTTTAAAACATAATCTCAAAATATTCTAAATAGAAAAATATTGAGTTGTATTTTCTCCCATTCTAATTCATTCATATGCATTCTAAATTTGAAATTTCTAAATCATTTTTAATACAAAACTAGAAGATTCCCAATTCCACCATTAATGAATGTCAAATTTTCTAACTTTCTAATTAAGAAAAATTTCAAAATCAAAGAATACCATTTCGATCCAAATATGAATAAGAAATTTTCAATTCAAATTCATATTTTAGGAATCCATACAATTTTTACCATGATCATGGCTCAAAAATGGACTTTTTGAAATTTAAAAATAGTTGATTAAACATACTATAAATTTAATGAATTCAATCTACAAATGGAACCATATGTAGCCACTAGAGTGGGCGTGGTGAAGAATAAATTAAAAACCTCCAAAAGCTAAGAAAAGCAAGGAAAACACCTTCACTTTTGGAGCTCAAACAATGTCAATTTCATGTAATTCAATTAGATTTGGAAAAACAATCCACATCCAATGCAATCACATGAATAATGCCCTCCTTTCCAATAAAATTCCAAGCCAAAACAACCCTCCAATCAAGCTAATTCAATCATTTTAAATTTTTTGAAGAGAGAGGGTTTGGGAGATTTATTTTTTTGTATTTTCTAATATTTTGATGTGACATGCATAATGTAGATGATATATGATGAGGCATGATGATATGATGTAGATGATATATGATGATATTGTGGTGATATAATATGGGTGACATATTATGATATGATTGATATGATATGCTAATGAGTTTGTGGATACATGATGCATACAAAACTAATGTTGTTATGATGTAGGATGCAGATGTTAGTCAGAAGAATTGTTAGATGGATTAGCAGATAGACGAAATTGATGATGTTGATCTAATTACTGAAAATCCATAGATTATTGATGATATATATGAATGAATGAATTGATGAATGAATAATAAATGATTGATGATGTATAAAACGTGATGAATATGATTTTGTTTCATGGAAAAACTAAGTAATTTTCATCATAGCAATCCTTATAAATGTAGCAAATAGACATAATGCACTAGGGTATTAATGACCAAGTTGGTTTTGTATCTATTGCATGGAATTTGAATCTACAAACAATGAGTATTCTTTCTCATACGAGACATACAAAAACCTTGTTATGAATGTATAGGGTAGTAGTTAAGAGAATTTCAGCCGAGTGCATAGAGAAGTATGAAACAACTGAGGCAAGTATTCACCATGGTCATATTGCAAAAATATCCAACAAACACGACATACAAAATCGATGATCATGCCCCATTCCTTCCTCTCTAAATCCTTATGGACATCCTCGAGAGATCCTGGGAATGAGACAATAAGATAAATAAAAATAAAAGACCAAAGTAGATAAAAAAAAATGCTACGATATCACTTGCCAGAGATGTTTGATGTTTAAGGATGTTATCCATCAAAAATACCAATTGCAGGAACGATCTATTTGTTAAGGACATGTCAAGATGTTGATGATGGTAATGATGATTTCAATAGGTAGGTAGTTGATACTTAGGCATTGCTTTAGTCTCATAGAGGTCAAGTCTTTACGATTTTTGCTTGAATTTTTTGAGATTTTAATGTTTGCTTTGTTTGTTTTGTTGCTTTGTCAAAGGATGAAGGTGAGGGTTTGTTTATTATGGATGAATAGTTTATTGCAGATGGTGATAACCAAAATGGGATTTTTGAGATTTTTTGAATGTTTTTATACTTTTGAGGTTATTTGAGGTTGTTTTTGGTGTCTTCAAGATATTTGGATGTTTTTGGTATTGAAAGATTTAGAGACCAAGAGGGACACCTAAGGGGACTGACCTAATTCCTCGAGGGCTCATCAATGATGGCATTGCCTACATTATACATGCAAAGGCTACATAGCTTATTGGATTTCAGGATTTTGATATTTTACAATTTTTTTGAATTTTGATGTTTTATGATTTTTTTGGATTTTTTGATGGTTTTATGATTTTTTTTGGATTTTTGGATGGTTTTATGATTTTTTTGGATTTTTGGATGGTTTTAAGATTTTTTTTGGCTTACATTGATAGGTAGGCTAAGATCAATTGATTTTGTTTGATTGTTTGACAAATGGATAAAATGTTGAGGATTCAGGATAATGCAAGGATAATGTGATAATTAGAATCATTTTTACTTCTTTTTTTAACATGTTTAAGCCAAAAATGAGTTAGAGGACATAGACCAAGAGTCTTCCCAAGATAAGGTGCTCAGATTTCCCTAGTGTCTTGCAATGTATATGATCCTAATGTTTATCAACCCCAAATATGCAAAACAACAATAAGGGCGAATTTTCCTTATGCGAATCTACCCGAACAGAGGGTGAATTTTCCCTTCTATAGGAAAATTCACCCCAATCAAGAGCAAATACCACTATAGGAAAATTCCCCCCACTTTTGAGCAGGTAAATAGGCTGTTAGAATGAAGAGACAGGTGATTGGAACAAGGTGTTAGATAATCGGATTGAGGAAATAGATGATCGGATTAGGAAAACAAATGATAGGAGTGGATGAATAAGCACTCAGAACTATAAACAATTGCTTAGAATGGAAGAAGGACTCTCAAGTCACAGAAACGAAAGCTCGAAACAAGTAAACAATTGATTAGAAAGGATGAACAACTCTCGGAATGAGATGGATACTTGGAATGGATGAAAGATTACTCGAAACAAGTGAATGGAGGATCGAAAGCAATGAAAGACTACTTGGTCAAATAGATGTTTGGAATGGTTAAACGAAGGTTTGGAATGACTAAACAAAGGTTTGGAATGGTTAAACGGAGGTTTAGAATGAAAAAACAGAAGTTTAGAATGATTAAACAAAGGTTTGGAATGATTAAACAGAGGTTTGGAATGATCAAACGAAGGTTTGGAGGCTAAACGGAGGTTTGGAATGATAAAAATGGGGGTTTAGAATGATCAAATGAGGGTCTCAAAGGTTTAGAATGACAAAACGGAGATTTGGAATGATTAAATAAAGGTTTGGAATCATTAAACGATGGTTAAGAGGCTAAATAGAGCTAAACAAGGCGATTCTGACAGTTCAGGAGGGAAAATTCGCCCCACTGAAGTAAACAGGAGGGAAAATTCACCCCACTACAACAAACAGAGACTTGGTTTTGATGAAAATGACTATGGAAAGGACTTAAAATGACAACAATAAGGTCAATCTGTCAAAAAGTTTACTGGTTTCTCACAAGAAAAAACTTTCAAACAAGCACAATCCTACAATTAGTATTAAGGGTATGGCCAATAAAGGTCTTAATCTAGGATGCACAAGGCATCTAGGGAGTCCTCGATATACTCTCGATACATGAGACACAACCATGAACACCACCTATCACAAGCATGAGTTGGGAACCCCAACAAGATACTAAAGGACCAACCAATTCTTCACATCTATCTAGGTATCACCCTAACCCGACCCTCCGCCAGACATGAGCCGACTGGATTGAGGTACAAATTTCTCTCTCCCCCTTTGTATACCTGCCGATATGCATGGTTAGGATCATCCATTGGGGTGATGAAATCCCAAGCAAGTCCCACTAGAAGAAGACACGAATCGTTTCCAACTACTCCCCAGACTCACACGAAGTGCAAGGGGAAAGTGAACAAAATAATGCCCCATTTGGGTAACACCAAAAGAGATAGACACAACAAACAATAGATATTAACCCCCTAATTAAAATATGTTCCTAGATTAACGAAAAAAACACAAGGATAGCTTTGGAAATCTATGTAACAGAAGGTCTTACAAGCAAACATTAGTTGTTTTATCCTTCTTTCTTCACAAAAATATGCTACAAAATGTTAGAAAAAATGCCAATATCCTTGCAAAAAACAATGTTAGGGGGTTAAGATTTGAAAACAACAAAAAATTGGAGTAAAAACTAAGCTAAAACGATCATTTTACCTCTCAAAATGTGTTGTTTTGGGACGTATTCACCCCTCTGCAGTAACCAGGAGAGAAAATTTTCCCTTCTACAGTAACCGGGAGGGCATATTCACCCCTTTATAGTGAACCAAGAGGGTGTAGTCACCCCTCTACAGTGAACCAGAGGGCGTAGTAGCAAGAGGGGGTAGTTGCCTTTCTGCAGTGAAATGTTAGCAAGCAAAACTCAAATCAGGGGCATAGTTGCCCTTATGTAGTGAACAGGAGGGCGTAGTCATCCCTTTGTAGTTACTAGGAGGGCGTAGTCGCCCCTCTGCAACGAACCAAAGGGTGTAGTCGCCCCTCTACAACCTGTTCTTGCAAACAAACTCAACAACAACAAATGTAAAATAGAGGAACCCACTTGTGGGTCCCACCGGGCGTGCCAAAAATGTGATCCTAAATGTTTATCAACCCCAAATATGCAAAAAAAAAATAATGCAATAAAATAAAACACAAAGGGACACCTCAAGATTAGCCTAAGAAATTGTTAACACAAAGAGATAAGATGAAAAAAAAGATTGAAAACGATTATACCTTCTCTTTGCAGCTGAAACTCCTTGGTTGGCCCTTGATTTGGATTGCTTTGTATGCTCCTTAGATGGCTATTGATGTAGCTAAATGTAAGATTAACTAGATGGTGGGATGCAAATGCAAATGGCTAAATGGATGGCTAGATAAGAGAAAAATGAGTGCACAAAATGACAGCATAAGATTGCAAAATGGCTAAGTCTTGTCTTCTTGCCTCAGAGGAGGGGGTATTTATAGAGGAATTTGAATTCTCTAGAGAATTCAATGGTTGAGATTTATCCAACAAGGAAGATGAAGGGCTAAGGTGAGTTGAGGACTCACAAGCCCTCACATTTTGACAAGTGGAATGTGAAGTGGCTAAGGGTGAGATGATGTATAGGAAGGAGATGTACCTTGGAAGTACATTGGGAGATGAGAAGATTTTGAGGAATAAATGTGAATTAAAAATTCACATGCTTGGGAGAATCTAGTGGATAAGAGAGGGTCTCCAAAAAGGTGGGAGTTGGTCACATGTGGATGAGGTGACAAGTCTCATGTTCTAGAAGTCTTGGAAGGATAAAATGTGAATTAAAAATTCACATGGGGAGGAGAGAGACCTAGGATGAATAAATGTGAATTAAAAATTCACATGGGAAAGAGGGTCAATGCCAAGAAAGGAAAATGGAAAGGTTGACTAAAAAGGGATGCTAAGTGTGGCTAATGACCTTGATTAAGGTTGTACAAACACATAATTAGGATAATTAATGGAAGATTAGAAGCAAGTGGCAAATGTAGGAGGATGTGACATTAATCCTTGATTAAGAGGATGCACATCCTAATCATGAATTAATTAAATTAATCCATATTAGAGAGGGATTATGGAGGATGTGACAAGGATAGAGAAGAAATTTAAATTGATTTTAATTCAAAAAGGTTAAAATGACTACATTAAATAAATTGATGTATTTATCTAATTTAGAGAGGAAAAAGGGGCAAGGTAAAGTATTTAATTGTTAAATTAAATACTTTGAGGACTTTGGACAGAAAATGCAACATTAATTAAATAAATTAATATTGACGGCATGGATGAATATGGAGATGAATTTGATCATATGGGTGTGATCAAATTTAGATGTCTATAGTATAAAACATCATTAGTTAGGTAAACGGGGTTGATTGATAGGTGAAAGAACTTTCAGAATGAAGGATCTTACTTCCAAGGACTACCTCATAGAAATTATACCATGTTAGGATAAAAAATATGTATTTGGATAGGGTTGGATAATGATGGGGTATTTAGATAGTGATATATGGTAGTGGTAGTTTGGTACAAAATAGGATATAGTTAGTAGAAAAGATCATGTCAAGAATTTGGAATAAAGAAAAACCAAAGCCTTTGCCCCTAGTCTTGTCAAGATCAAGATAGGTTTGAAATAGATGGATTTGATATGGATCATGGATTTATCATGGATAAGAATGGATAAGATGTGGGATATTATTATGGATGAGATAGGATGCTTCCAACTAGAATGATGCACATGGATCCTTGATTCTACACATGACGTTTGTTTACTAGGTTTTCATCATGGTACTTGTCCAAAGCACCACTGAAGTGGTTTTCACTAGAGGACGATATTTTTCTCTTTACTATTTTCTTTTGATTTTTGGTTTTGTTTTATTTTTATTTTGATCATGTTGAACCCTCTATAGGCTGTGATGTAGATGCTATGGTCATGATGTTCCAACAATATCCTGATTGATGAAGTTGTTGTGCCAAGATGAAAACACTTGTATATAACTCTTGAATGTTGTCATATTTTTTGATACCAGGATTAGCTTTATCTAAGTGTGCACATCACCATAAAGTGCCATTAGAGTCCTTATGATAAAGAGTAGCTACTAGTACATAGTTAATGTGTGATTTGGATGTTGTTCTTCTTGGGATTGGTGGTGAATGTCGATAAGGGATATGAGATGAGTATGAATTGGTTGACAACTTGGATATTGAATCTTTTATTTTCCAATCTTGGGATGATGGGGTATGAGATGTGGATATGGAAGCTTGCGTAAATTTAGGACCAGCTTGATCATGTGATTTGAAGCCTTATTTTGCATTGATGGACACTTTCGATAACCAAATTTTTCCTTTTGTTGTTGCTCCATAGTTTTTGTGACTAATAGAGTTTGACATGGATCATTTAATTTTTCTTGTTTCAGAATCCATTTGAGCTTCATTTTTCTATTTTTATTTTTTGATTCATTAGCTTCAATAATTTTTTTTTCCTTTATGAGAATTTATTTCTTGTTGGCATTAATTAATAGGTGGAAAGATGCGATGGCAGTGATTCATGACATGGATGGTTGAGGTACTAGCATCAGTTTCATCATAAGAACCCTTCGTGACTCCCATGTTGATATTTTCACTAGATAAGGTTTCCCCCAATATAATTGAGGTGTCACCAATATTTTCACTGGATAACTGATATCTTGATGTTGAGAACTATCAAGAATAGTTATCCACTCATCATGCGATGTAGATCCCTGCTTAATACATTCGACTTGAACTTGAGAAGAATGTATTCAAGTTGCTCTTCAAAAGATGTTGACATTCCAAAGTTGATATAGAATCCTTCTTCATGGTATTTTTCTAATGTATCACCATGAGATCCTATGAACTTAAGTATAGCTTCATCATTTTCAAATATGTTTGGAGTAGGAAATGCTTGTTTTAATTAGGATCATGTACATGTCCAGTGGAAGTAGGTACCCCACAGGTAGATGTAGGAGTTATTGGTGTAAGGTTATGATCATGTTTCATGAAATCTTGAATGGATTGGAAAATACCCATTTGGTCATGATAGTATCAAGAGAGGTTGTAGATTCTTGATCTTGGATTATTTTGGGACAAATTTCATTAATAGATTGGAAAATTCTCATTAGCTTATGATAGTATTTTGGTGAAATAGGATCTTGATCTTGACTTATTTTGGAGTAACCCTCGTAATTCTTAGGAGTGTTTTCTTGACATAAAATTTGGGTAGATGGTGGATCATGAATGGAGGATGCTAGGGTAGCTTCAAAATTTTGAGATTAAGATGACAAATCTTGGATGGATACAAAAGGTGATGGAGAACATGGTTGTGCTTGGATTGGATTTTGTTGATCTCCTACATAACACTTCCTTTCAATTTTCCTAAAATCCTACATTTTCTTTACCATCTTATTTTATCTCAACATCTCCTTGTCTCATCATCACTATCCTTATTTACTTTCCCAACACCTCTCTCTATCTATCCTTATAAGATTTGGCTATGGAGATAGCCAACCAATATCAAAGAGCTTCAATGAAAGTACAAAAGAGACCTAAAATGAAAGAATAATTCTAATCAATGAAATGATGAAAATATAAAAATGATATTTTTGATGAGTGCAAGAGGTGGATATATAGGATACACCACAAAGAGACATGAATGTACATGATATTCCCTTAACCCATTGATTATAGTGGGATATGCATAGTTGACTAGTGGTTAGCATAAACATTAATTAAGTAATATGATAATTTATAAAGTCTTATATAGGTAGTTTAGTTAGTTTGGGTAGTAGATCCAACACATAATTATGGTATATATAGGAGGTAGTTAGTATTAGTTGAGTATTATATTGAGAATTTCATTTCCTATTGAAGACTTTAGAAGGTTTTACCTCTCAAAGTATCTTAGTATTATCAAGCATTCATATTATATTTCCAAATATTTACTATTGCATTCTTATATTGTGAAAGTTATTCCATTAGAATTTATATTAGAGCATGACCTTGGAATCCAAAAGGTAAGAAATGAGATAATTTTTTATTTATTTAAGAGGTTAGATTGTGAAGAACATATCTTCTTCAATTTAGATTTTTTTTTCTAAAATTTGGAGGGTTAATTAGAGACATATTGAAGATAGTACAATCCATATTTGAGATCATTTGAAGTAATTTTGAAGGAGTAATTGTGAAAGTAGGGTTCACCAAATTCTCCCCCAAGGCTACAAATAAAAAAAAATCTTCAATATTTTTTTGAAAAGTTAAATCTGGGCCCAAGTAAGCTACAATTATTATTTTTAATTTATTTAGATTTATTTTTTTGTAAATTATTGTAAATTAATTTTACCACATCATGATAGGGCCAAGGACTAGAGGCTAAGGTAAAAATTATACACACTAGGAAAAAATTGTAACAAAGAGGATGTGGAGTTAGGAATAGGAATTGAGGGATCTTTTGTTCTAGGTTTTTCTTTAGTAGACAATAAATTGAGCTATCTCAAGTATAGTATATTGGAGGATATTGAGCAGACTTGATCAATTGTTGAACTTGCAACATAATCCACTAAAGCAATCACCAACCACTAATACACAACCCAATAAAATCCAAAATATGTCACAGCCACTCCCTTTAGTTGGTACCCATTTAAGACCATGTAAATTTATTCTAAAATAAAAATGCATAAGTTCAATGGGAAGGATCCAATTAATTTGATCAACTAAATGGAGGAAATTTTTGGTATACATTGGATCCAATATGGATAGAATTTTATAGTGGAATATTTATACTTAGAACTAAAGTGGGCCATTTGGTATCAATGAATTTATTCTTATAAGAAGAAGAACAAGTGTCTCAATGTCAATCGACCAATTTTTTTTGATGAACTATAGTTACACTACTATGATAGTATGGCAATGAACTACTTCAAACAATTAGAAAAAAGTGCCAAATTGAATTCTATCAAATATAATATTCATAAATTTTAAAATCTATCATTGTGAGTGGAATTAACCACAAATGAAAATTTGAATGAATTATTTCTAGAGGGCTTAGGGATCACATTCAACATGAGGTGCACCTATTTAATCTAGGTTCTATGTCAAACATTATTTTCCTAGCAAACAAATAAGAGGAGAGATCACTAGTCACCAAAAGATATCCATTCACAAGTATAAGAGATTGGATTACTCCTACATAGCCATTTACTCAACCTACTAGTTTGACTACCTAAAAAATTGAAGAGAAGATAACAAAAAGGACATTCTTGAATTACGATAGAAAGTATAATTGAGGATATAAGTGTGGAAAAAATAAAATTTTCTACATCAAAGTTGTCAGTATAGAATAAATAAATGAAGACTTTCTAAGGGAGGCTAATAAGGAGATAAGGGTAAACATTGAAGAAACACAACTATTTCTTTTCATGCATTTTTAAGCATTAGCACTCTACAAACCCTCAAGGTAGTGGGTTTTTTTAAAAAGAAGGTGAAAATATAAATTAACTAAGGTAGTACTCTTAACTTTATCAATAGTAAATTAGCTATATATTTAAACTAGTTTGTCTATCCAACTCTAGAGTTTCAAATCATGATTGTAGATGGTGGAACAGTAAATTGTTCTAGAAAATTCCATAGTATTAAGTTCTCCATGGGGGAATATTTATTGTATTGTCCTATATTTTCCATTCCTATAGGTGGACCTAGTGTTGCTTTATGATTTTAATGGTTAACTACCTTTGGAATGATTAAGATGAAGTTTCTATAAATTTTCATGCATTTCTAGTAAGAGGGAAGGAAATTTGAACTACATGGGTTGCATGCATCATAACCATAATTGGCGAGTTCTTATTATATGTAGAAGATTCTAAAAAAGGGTTTAGATGGATTTTTGGCTCAATTATTTTCCATAGAAACTCAAAAAACAAAGGGTTTATACCACCAAACCTATAGACAATTGTGGAGAAACACTTAGTAATATTTAAAACAATGATAAAAGGAATTCCTCCCAAAAGGGATCATGGCCACACCATTCAATTAGTGCTAGGGTGCCAACCAACTAACATTAGGCCTTACAAGTACCCATATATCCATAAGAGTGAAATGGATAAGACAATAGACAAGATGTTAGAAGAAATAATTATTCATCATAGTAAAAGTACTTATTCCTTTATGGTGGTAATGGTATATAATAATGATGAAACTTGGTGTAGGTTTCAAGACTATAAAGAACTCAATAAGTGTACTATCAAAGATTATTTTCCTATTCTAGTCATTGATGATTTGTTAGATGAATTTAGTGGAGCAATGGTTTTTAAATAACTTGATCTTAGGTTAGGTTATCACCAAATTTTAATTAAGAGGATAATCCTAATGCAACATTTAGGACTTATGAGGGTCATTGCAATTTTTTGGCAATGCCATTTGGTCTTACTAATGCTCCTTATACATTACATTGTTTGATGATTTCCATCTTTAATCTATTTCGTGTAAGTTTGCATTAGTTATCTTTGATAATATATTAATTAATAGAAAGAAATGAGAATGCCATTTGTACCATTTTGGTTAGGTATTACAAATTCTCTAGAAAAATCAACTTTATGCTAAACCTTCTAAGTGTGCTTTTAGAATCAAAGAGATAAAGTACTTGGGTTACATTGTGTCTCATGAATGAGTAAAAGTTAATCTAAATAAAATAAAGGATGTGATGGAGTGGGTGACTCCTAAAACCATCAAGAACTTGAGGGCTCTCCTAGGAATCACTAAATACTATAGAATATGTGGACAATGATTTTGGATTGCCCAACTGCTTTAGCTCCTTCTAGGGTTTTTCACCTAAAAGGAGAAAGGGATGGGGTCCAAAATGCAAATTTCTACACTCAAGATTAATGTAAATGAGATGTAATATGTCTAGTTATGATGTAATAATGCACTGATCTAAAAATAAGATGATTTAATGATGCTAAACCTAAGAAATGCAAAGTGTTTGAAAACACATTGTGATATGCAAAAATACCTAAAAATGCAAGTAAATGCTGAAATAACTGAACAAAATTGGAGAGGTGCACCTAGAATTTGAAATATGATGTGGAGAGATTCTAGAATCCTAAAAAATGTTGACTGGGACACTTATGCCAAGCTAGGCAACTTAGTCCTAGTTTTAGGAAAACTTGTTAGAACAAGAATCTGCCAAATGGGTATCCAAAATGCAAAAAACATTTTTCAAGATTGGCAGTAGGACTAATCTGCCACTAGTGGAAAATTATTCCACATGCATATTTCAGGAATCTCGGGACAAGATCTTGTAGCTTTAGGTCTGCACTTGCTTTTTTGACAGGTGTCCACTCTTGATTCTACAAAAAACGGGATAAAAAGTGTCTCCAAGCCTCTTTTAGGGTTTTGACAATCTTGAAGGGCTTTGACACTTTGATGAAAAATTTCTAATCTTTTTCTTGGAAAAATCTACAAACAAGAACTACAAATCACACAAAGAGAGGAATAAATGTTGGATGTTAGGGCATGGGGGTTTTCCTTGGTCAAACCCCTTTTTAGGTAATTAAACCAAGTGAAGAAAGAATGTATTGAAGCATGCAACAATGGAGTTAGTACCTTGCCATGATGATTGATCTTGAATTTTTACAACAAAACATTAAGAATTTTCCCTTGAATGTCCTTGAAAGCTATCTTGATGACTTAGAATGCTAAAACCCTAGCTTGCTTAAGAAGAATGATGAGTGATTGAGAAAATTGATTAATGGAATGAATGAATTAGTGAAATGAGAGGGAAAAACCTTTATTTATACACAATTATGCCCTAATTCTCAAAAATACCTCATCACAGGTCGACCTTAAGTCTTAAGGAATAAAAACCTGAAAGAATTTTAAATTAATTTTGATTTTTGAGCCAAATGGAACTAAGTCACCACCTATGGCGACTTAGTCCACTTGGGAATTTTTAAGTGGATGTCAGGAATTGTGATAATTTAAATAATGTTTATCGGGTTCTTCTTCAACAAGAAACTTAATTAAGGCCTGTAAGTGCATAAAGGGGCCATTTAAAGCATAAGAAAGGTGTAAATATTGATGGCAAGCCTAAAAAAGTGTGAAATTTTGTTACAATACTTTACAACACTTTGAAGTAGGTCTTGGTAAGGTTATTTAGGTGAATTATGATATTATGGTCCTAGAAAAGTGTGAAGATGTGTTACAACACCTTTACAAGACATCAATAAATGCATTTTATTCAATTTGCAAGGGCCCAAGACCTAATGTGGATGTGTAAAACACCTCACAACACTAAATCGAAGCCTCATTAAGTCTAATTTGTCATCAATTATTCCCAAATCAAGCAAAGTATATACTTTTTCATGACACATTAAGCCCCCATTCTAGTAAGAGGATGAACTTGCTTTAAACTCACACTAAAGTAGTCATTCAAGAAGAGTCCAATCATACCAATGCAGATGACAAAGAATGACAAAGATCAAAGGAGGTTGTGCAAGCCCGTAGGATCCAAGATCCTAAGTCAAACCAACATAAGCACAAAGGGACACACGCAAGGTAAATGATTTGTAGCAAAACAAGATATGTAATCATACAATGGCAAGGACTAGAAAAGTGAAAATGAGGTAGATCAAGCTTCGACTGTTTGTCCAACACATTGTGGATTAGATCTAAGTTGTTCATTTTAGAAATAAAATGCATACTCACTCTAGGGCGACAAAACTCATGGTTGTCCATCGGGTGAGAAGACCCATGTCTACTCACTTTGGGGCCACATAACTTTTGGTTATCTACGGGGTGAGAAATCCTGAAAGGTGGCTATGGGGAAAGTTGTGCCTCAGAATGGGCTTCCTGCTCAAACCATACCAAAGTTATACCTCTTGATAAATTTGATAAGGTGCCACAATGAAAATATTTTTTGAGCTCTATGAGGTAAGAAAAACTTCATATGCTTGACACTCATAGACAAACATGATGGTACCACAGGTATGCAAGCTGTGTTATGCAAGGTGGCCATATAATAATTTTTGTAAATGGTAAAATAGTGTAAGGAATGTTAAAAGGGATTTTGCTTAGTTCGTGCAAGGAATCATCTTAGGGAACATTGTGCTTAACGTTTCCAAGAGAGGATGTGTCAAAGAAGTATCACACTCTTAGAGGGAATCAAGCCCAATGAATCCACCAAGAAAAGGACACATCGCAAGAAGAAAGAAATCATGCCATGAAATGTGAGTGTCGATGTATGCCCCCATTTTAAAGTGGTTGTGAATATCATTACTGTGAGTAATTGCTTTAAAGTAGAAGAAGGAGACATGAAAGAGGGAGTATGTCACATGCGAGCTAATCTTAAGGCATGTCATCCACATCCAAAGCTTTCTCATATATGTACATGAAAGGTTAATGACTAGTCAAAAGAGGCAACGACAAGTGACATACAAGGACAAGGCTACACAACCCCTTGCCCCCACTTAGTAAGTGGAAAAAGGTGAGCCAAAATGATTAACGAAGTGCATGCTAGAGTGAAAATCGGTATCAATTAGAGGAATGAGGTGCCCCCACATAAGGAAGAACACCAAACTCCTAAAAATGTTGGATTTTATGACAAATCCTTACATTCATTAGTGGAATGACCATGAACTCTATGATATGCACAAAAGGAATTCTTATAATAAAATTTCTTTCGAGTTCTTGGAGGAGGAGCTGTGACAATATACCCTCTTGATCAATGGTAGATGTTGTTGTATTATGTGACAAAGATATCTCCTACTTAGATGTACAAGATATCATACCTACATAAGATTGTTTAGATTGCGAGATTTTGGGCTCTCCTTGACAGGAGGGTGTAAAATCTAACGAATTCAATTTATTAGTGTTTTGCGAGATGACATTGACATTAAGCAAAGGTGTATTTTTTTGTTTGATGTTTTGTAAAGGATGGCGTTCAAGACCACTATTGTCTATTGTCATAGAAGAATGTTTTGTAATAGTGTTGATTTTGAGTGAAGGCATGGTGACTTCTCTCAAAGGACAATAACCAAGATCATGGGTTGTTTTTTGTGTGATAGGATCAATAGGATTGTGGATACCTTGTTTGTTAGCACCACATCCTTTTCCACTGTATCCAAGTTATTTCATAACCTCATAATCTTTTCCATAAATATTTTTCATTTCTTTTGAATTAGGTGGTTGTTTGTTGTTGTGTTCGTCAAAGATTGTTGTGTAATTTGTTATGTTTTGGTCTAAAGTGGTTGAGGTGGATGCTTTCGAAGGATTGTTTGAGTTGTGTTGTCATGATTGTGTTTTCTTTTCCCTTAGTTGAATCTTTGTTTATGATCTGGTACTCGTCCATGAGTGTTGGTGTGAAGTCTAAGGAACCCCAATCATCGTCTAGTTTGTTGTTCTATTGTACAGGTTCCACTCATGTTGTTGATGTGGATGTGTTCAAGGGATTTTCTTTATTTTTCTCAAGTTTTAAGACACTATAAGGCTCGAGATCAATGTCAAGTGTGTATACTTTGTTGTTGTAGATGTATTTCATTTTACGATGAAGAGTGGAAGGCACACCATTCATTGCATGAATCCATGGTCTGCCTAAAATGAGATTATAGGAAATATTGTTAGGCATAAAATGAATTGGTGTATCCAATGTAACCTCCCCAACTTTAAGAGGCAAAGTGATCACACCAAGCGGTTGTTTGGCTACATTGTCAAATCCCTAGATAGACAAGGAATTAGGTTGAATTTTTGATTTGTCCACATGTAGCCTATCCAAAAGATTTACACTACACACATTAAGGGATGATCCATTCTCAATAAGGGTTCACTTTATCCCTATTCATTTGTATCGAGAAAGGATTATGAAAGCTTCATTTTGTTTTTGCACTTCCAAAGGGGGGACTTCACTTTGGTGGAAAACAATGTCAGCATTCAATCCTTGAATGAAGGCTACTATGTCATTTGGTTGTGCATTAGAAGGGATAGGAATTTTTTGTAAGAGCATAGTGTGATAGGTAGGTGAATTCTAAAGAAGGTCCCAAAGGGATATCTTGGCAGGAGTATTCTTAAGTTGTTCAACAAGATCATACTCCTTAGGAGCTAATTGATGAGCACTAGGAAAAATGGGATTAGGAAAAGGTAATGGTATTGAGGTGGGTTGTGGCGATTGCGAATTGTTGCAAGTGTAGTGTGTGTGAGAAACAACATCATGATTAGGTGGGTAAAGGGTGAACTCGGGTGTAGGTGGAGGGTTATGTGACAATGGGTAAAGGATGAGTTCAGGTTGGTGTTGAGTTTGTTGTTTATGTGAAGGTGGGTAGAGAATTAGAGGGTTCTTAGGATGTCCCACAGGGTATGTATAGGTCCATTGATCCAGGGGGGTCTAATGGACACTTGCGCATTCATAACCTCAACAATCTTGGTTTGATGTATCTCTAATAAAGGGCAATCTAGAATCACCACTTTATCTAAGGAAGACATATTACTATTGTTGCCATGTTCTAGCACTGTGATATTCTTCCTAGGAGGAGAGTTTCTAGGAGAACCACAAATCTAATTTTCTTGACATTCGTGAATTGGCTCCTCTAAAATGAGTTCATTGCAAGTAGGGGAATTGGATTTTCTTGTTTATCAATAGTGGGGAAATTAGGAGAAGACTCTATTTGATTGTATGTTGTCTCTAAGGTCTCATTCTTTTGTTCCATAATATCTACCCTAATAGGAGAGCTTGCAATATGGTCATCCAAGTTTGAAGTTTGTAAAGTAGCTTCAACACAATTGGGGAATGCATCAAGAGGACCACTAGGAGTTTCAAATAGATTTTTCCAAACTATAGGAGCATTAGGGAAAGGAGAATCAAGGTTCGCATGACGCTTAATAGGTATATCTTCTAACACCAACCTATCCTCTTTGCATCAAGGATGGATATTAGGAGAAGAACAAGTTTCATTGTCATGGTTAAAGAGACTAGGTAAGGTGAATTTTTTGAATGTGTCTATGATCTCATCCTCTTGTTTCCTAATGTCTGCCAAAGGTAGAAGAGGAGAGGGACAATCAAATCTCTCAATGCTTATATATGCTTTCACCAAGATACCTTCGTCACTAATAGGAGAGGTATTGGGAGAAGAACAAGTATGACTGTTATGATTATCTACAATTTCATCCTCTTGTGTGATGACATTCTTACAAATCCGATAGGTACTAGGGGGGTATGCAACATGCTTATCAAATGTTTTACTTTGTTGTCCTAGACTATGTCCATGAAAAATAGAATCATACAAGCCACTTGATATTCTAGAAACATGAAATGCTTGAATAGAACACATGCTAATATGCGAAAGTAAATAAAGTGCAATGCAATGGTTTAAATTGAAATGGTTAAATGCAATTTACAAATGTGAAACAAGTATTTTTTTTAATTACATTAGTCAACAACGTGAAAGATGAAATGTTTGAAATACAAAATTTGAAATTAAACAATGCATGAAATGAGCCAATTTAAGCTAGATCTAATGAAATGCATGTTACAAAAACTGAGCCAACTGATATAGGTAGTTGATGGCAACAAACAAAAGCTTAAAAACAGGGTTTTTAGCTCTATGAAAGGCAGTTTCAGGGGCGAACAGAGACTAAGTCACCCAAGGTGGCGACTTAGTCTCGATAGGGATTTTTTTTCATATTTTTGAGGATTTTTTGATGGATTTTGATAGTCGTTGTGTTGTATGATGCAAACCTAAGATGCCAATGCAAAATTTCAGAAATTTTCAATGATTTAAGATGCAAAAATGCTTGTAATTGAAATGATTTCAAAAATGACTACCCTTAAAGGATGTTTTTGACCTAGATGCATA
>VDFB02109042.1:55238812-55283252 GCA_007258455.2 Sequoia sempervirens
TAGTATCAATTTTTGAGACTTTGATGTATGTCACTTCTAGATGAAACATTAGTCACCTCAAAGATTGCAGTTATACCAAAATCATAAGTTTTCTTCATGTCATCCAACATTTTGATTTGAAATTTATGACCATTGCACCACATACCCTTGTGGTGTTTCACCCTGTAATATGTCAAACATGTAAAAATTATTGCAATATCGCCAATTGATAAACATATTTATTCTTGGCCGAATGTATGCAAAGAAAATAATCTCAAGATATATATACATCAATATACTTGAAAATAATTAAATAATATGGGTGATTAATATATTTATACGTACCTGTTTATCTCTTAAACCATATGCTAAATCAATTTCCCTTTGTGTAACATTGGAATTTCCATTACGATGAGCTTCTTTAACCAATGAAGCCACACCTTCCCATGTTAATGTGTGACCCAATTGTTCACATCGTTCAATCCATATCATCATCCAATCAAGATTGTTTGCGACGTACAAATGAAGTGCATCCCACTCTCGGCCAACTGTATCAAAAAAATTGAAATTCACAAATGGCGTATAATTAGTTAAATACCATGGTATACGACCTTAATTTATAATTGATGCATATTGAAGATTAATAATTAAATAAGTATAATATACATAAAAACCATATGTAAAATTTATTCCAATTAATCTCCATGACCATCTTATAATTACCTCTCACTTTCCTCAATCTACCTTTCCCCATCAGGTACTCCCCTTCGAATTTGTTAATGGAGTTGGGATCCCAAATGCGATCTAAATGGATCTTTGCTGCAAACTTAGGAAGATATTCACTAATGTACACCATGGTTTGGTATACTATATATCCCTCCACCATAGAACCCTCAGGATGTGCTCTTTTGTCTAACCAAAGCCTCTAAAATTTCATGTCTCTCAACTATCCATTACTGACCTTGTGTGTACTGTGTCCACACAATTCAATCTCCTCAACTCCGGGTGTATGAGGTAGTGTTTTGTGCATTGAAAAATATCAAAGGTAGACACTTTTGCATTTCACACATTAGACGAGGAATTTTTCTTCTCCAATAATTTATATCTTCTTTATGGATTTCTTTAGATGACAACCATCTACAAGTGATTCAAGGCGCAAATATATTATCGAGATTTAACAAAAATATACAATATATTACATAACAAGTAAAAAAAATGCTAAATATAAGATCTATACAATGAATTGAAAAATATCACTACTACCTCATGTATTTTCCAAGATCATATATAACTTTATTTGACATTATTGTCGGGTTGTTTGGGAGAGATAGAGGTAGAACCATCAAGTAACAATTATAAAATGATCTTTTCATTATTTTTCCAAAGTAGTAAACATAATACACCGAAAAGTACATGCATTATACAAGGTATATAATATACCAAAATAATTACCTTTAATGAAGGTGGCGTGAATCATGCTTTTCATCCCCGAATTCAAATTCAATTCCTTTCTTTGTTATTATATTGTTTATGTTCACAAAGAAATCCTTTGGAAATCAATTTTTCGTGATGACTTCTTTTTATAGTATCAGCTTTGTCGCTCCATTAATAACCAAGGAAGGGCACTTATATTAATTTTGTCTCCATTGCTATTTAATTGAATGAAATTTTTCATTGCATGATTGGCTTTCCTGAATACCAGAAATTTTGACAATTTTTCTTTGTCATGCCTTCTATCCAATATTTTCCATAACATTTCTGTTATATTCTTTCTGATATGCATTGTATCAAACAAATGCACAATTTGTAGCTGCTCATAGTAGGGCAACCTACTAAATTGTCTGGGATAACTTTTCAGCCCCCGGGTGGAAGTTGGCTAATAATGCCTTGATGACCATGAATCATATATTAAACAAATTAACAATGACAATCATTGTCAATTACAACATGAGTAAACAAACACAATATAAAAATATAAATTCAAAACATATCATATATGATAGATAAAGCAATTTGATCCATGTATAACCTTGACGATTAATTCTATTATATTCCAACTTCCATAGGTGAGGTGTCATTCTTCGTGGTTTTGTAGTCTCTTCTTTCTCATTGAAATTTTTTTTAGTAGTTCGATACTTATGATTTTGTGGAGGAAGTGCCTATACTCATCAAACACCTCGCTTCCTAAAATTGTTGAATGACGAGATTTCATCTTTGGAACTACAAATTGACATGCAAATTTTCCCTTTGTTTGAAGACTGGAAGATCATATATAATTGGATTAAATATGTCAATTTTTATAATTATATATAATGAATAGATTATTTAAAAAAAATGCATGATATCTACTTCATAAAATTAAATATTGTTAAAGTGTAGTCAAACGTTATAATATACCACAAAAATGTGTTAGCCTTGGGGCATCATGAATTGTCCATACAAGCATTGCATGGAATTGAAATTGTCTTTTTCCTATTGGTCTAGAGATGTCATACATAGTGACGCCATTCCATAACTTTAGTAACTCATCGATAAGAGGCTCGATATATACATTAATATCTTTAACTTGGTACTTACCTAGTTGAATGAACATAAACATTACATAATTATTATAACCATTTTACTAGAAATATATATAAATTAATGTACATGACTATTGAATGAAAAAAATATAAGTCATTATGCAACAAATAAGACAAATGAGATGCTACTACGTTAAATAAAATTGATGTAAACAAATACCTGGAACAATCATTGACAATATTATGTGCTCCCTCTTTATTGACATCCATGGAGGAATGTTATTGTTGATAACAAAAACATGCCACACCAAGTAAATAGATCTCAACTCTCCAAATGGATTGACACCATCCGCTGCCAATGAAATCCTGAGATTATGAGGTTCTTCTTTAAAGTGTGGCCATTTTTCCTCCATGTCCTTAAATGTAGAACCATCCGTAGGCATTCGAAGAAAGTCATCTCCACTTCTATTTCATGCATGGTAATCCATAAATTGTGCTAAGCTTTCACAACTAAATAATTGTTGCATACGTGGAATAATGGGAATATAACGAAGAAGCTTGCAAGGCACCTTTTTTGTTAGTTGATCTGTTCGATATCTACTGATATGACATTCCAGGCATTCTATTGTAAATTCATGTTGTTTATGATATATAATATGATCATTGGGACATGCATCTATTGCTTGATACTCCATTCTGATATCTTTCATAATGCCAGATAAATCTCAGTATGAGCAAGGTAAAATATTTGATGGTGGTAACAAAAATTCACCAATCAATCTACAACAAAAAATAATTTGTTAATATAAAGAATATTAATGGTACACATTTCATCCTTTATTTACTAGTGATGAACTAACAACAATTAAACTAGATGAAAAAAATATGACATATATGACATACCTTAACATCCGTGAGATTGCTATGTTTGATAAATCATTCATAACCTTCAAGTTCAACAACAACAATATAGCAGAGAGAAGAGTTGTTTAGGAGCCTTCATAAAGGGGTTTGTATGCCTTCTCAAGTACAGGTAAATCATGAACATCATCAAAGTCATCTCGATCATCATGATCAGGTCTGCCACTAAATGTGTCATGGATCAATGTATTTGTACCATCATTTTCAACTGTATTTTTTGGCGCATGATCATCTTCTTCCATAGGATCATTAACTTCATCTTTGATATTCACAGCTCCATGTTCGTCCACTTGCAAAACCACATTCTCCGGGCTGTGATAATCTATATCATGCGCCCTAGGGTGCCCCACCTTTATAATAATGATAGACACAAATAAACCATGATCATGATCAAGTGATTATATATATATATAAAATGTTAAAATGATATAAACATTTACAAATTCAATCAATATAAACACATATAATGAACAACTTACCAATGGACGATAATCATGCCCCCCTTCAACGTGACCATGCTGCCTACAATGTTTCTCAATTGTTGTGATTAAAAGTCATCTCGTCTTTAAGCCCTTGCAATTATTGCAAGGACAATAACATTTCCCATCACCCTTTCTTTTCAATCTAGCCCACAATCTATCAAGTGTCTCTTCATTTTGTTCTGGACTAATATTATCTGACATGATTTTTCTTTACCAAGCTTGAATATTTAGATCTTCAAAAAATATCAAACTCACACTCCAATAATTTTTATTCATAGATAGGTAACAAAATCTAATAATTTTGATATTTTACACCAAAAAAATTCGGCATGCAACCACCCCTGCAAAAGAGAAGATAGTCTGAAGTTAATGACCCCAAAAAACACTTTAAAATGCTAATTCCAAAACTTATTAAATTCTGATTTTACTATGATTTCCAACCGTTAGACTCGTAAAATTAGAATATTGAACTTGCACAACAAAATCTGAAAATGCAACTCTGAAAATGCACAAGTCTAAAAATTAAATCTGATGAGATGTTGCTTTAAAATATGATTTTCAAACCTGGAAGTACAAATTTGACTTCACAAATGAATTTTGGGAAAGGACAACGACTACCCTTAACCCATCGATAGCTTCTTGAATTTTTTCTAATTTTTCCCAAGAAAATCATCCTTAGTTCTCTACAAATTGTCGTAAGTATAGAAAATTCGCAAGCAGAGAAAATTCGTAAGTATAGCAAAATGTTGTCACAATAAATAGTTGAGCTCACTTTTTATTTATGTCGGCCTCAATTTTGACTTCACATGTTCATTGAAATTTTGACGAAAATACTTTGTCACAATTTCGACGAAAAAATAGGTTCGACGAACGTCGGCAATAAAATTAAAAAAATTGAAAATTACACATTAAATATCACTAGTACCCGACAATATATCTAATTATCCATCTTTCGTCGGAAATTTTCGTTGGATTTTGTAGTCAAATGAGTTAGTGTTAAGCCCCAAGCTGGGACAAGTTGTTTGAACAATGGGGGTAGCCAAAACAGAGGAAGAGAGCCAGGATAGTCTCTAAAATGTCCAGTGATGAATTCAATAATAGGGTTATTCATGTGGCTATACTTGCAGCAAATAAATTCAAAGATGAAGCTAGGCCATCTGATTATAAGGTGCAAACTATCAACTTAGGGCCCACTACCAAGGAACAAGAAAAGGAGGAGTTCCAGGAATCTTCTCAGGCCGTTTTGAGGAGGCTAGATAAAGAAATGGAGGAGAAAGAAAAGTTACAAAAGCAATTAAATGATATCTATAGATATGTACAACATCTCATGAAGCCTCTGCAAACTATGGGAAGTGAAGGGATTGTTTCCTAAGGAGGTAGTCTCAGAGATTGAAAGGTTGAAGTCCTCTGTGCATTGTACACATGGTTGGCTCCAGGATGTTAGTAGTAGAGGAGATGAAGCAATTGAGAAGATTCTGAAGATATACACTAATGCTTCTGACTTTCTTGAGCATACTTCACAATTTGCTGCAGATTGTAACAAAATTAATGAATCAACTACTGATGAATTGAAGAAGATTTTGTAGGTATCAAAGGATAAAATGGCTAAGTCGAATGTTCTTTCTCGAGATGAAATTGGAAAGGTGAAGGAGTGGGTTGAAGTTTGGAATTACAGGAAGGAACTCCTCACAAAGGCCTTGAAGAAAATAATGAAATTACAAGGGAAGATGAAGGAAATATACAATAGTTGCATTAGTTTCCTGGAGATAATGACTAGGAGGAAATTTGGTCAGAAGAACATGAACATTGGTAGATTGCAGGGATGGTGGCATGAGATATATGCTCCTTCTGATAGTGCCCCCATTACTAAGGAAAATCTAGAGGATGCAACTATCTACATTTCTAAATTGAACAAATACCATGAGTTGCAGATGGAATGGAATAAGGTAATGCCTCAATACTTGGAATAATTTTAAAATCATAAAACTAGAATTAAGTTTATTCCAATTCCAGACCTAGAAGATGTGAAAGAAATATTGGAGAAGGCCAAGGAATTATTTAATAAATTAGAAGCCAATCAGGAGGGAGAAGAGGAGAATAGTCAGCAAGCTGTCACCTAGATTTTTGTGCCAGACATGTGACCTCTAGCCAACCAGTTGGGCGACCTCAAGTTTTGTTCCATCAAGGATATTTTTGAAAGGACCCAAGCCGACCTGGATGAGGCCTCAAATATTAAATGCAAATTTTATTTTAATTTAAAACTTTCTAGGCCGACTTGCCTAGCCGACCTATTGATGTAAACCCTAAATTGGGCCAACCTAGCGGGAATTCTCTATAAATTGAGGTTCAAGTCTCTTTTGTAAGGGTTAGAAAGAGTTAAGTCATAGTTGCAATAGCTAGAATTGAGTTGGGAGTTAGCATATTCTGAGAGCAAGTGCTGCTACATTGAGGATACTTGAATTGTTACAATATTGGGTGATTCAATATGAGTAAATACATTGTTCTTTGGTGCTCTTTCTTGTGTTGTTTCATTTTGCATGGTTCTTGTTATTCCATATCTTTGAGATTTCTTTGAGATTATTGGTTACATGTTAGATTTTAGATTTAGATGTGATGCAATGGTGTTGATGGTTTGATATTTGAAGTGTTTGAGCAATCCTTGGTACATACTTTTAACAGCTTGTTGATTGTAAGTTGCTATGTAAAGTTAGCCTGGGCCTTAAATTTGTGTGCTAAGTTCAATTGTGGGTATTTATTCAATTCAATTTCAAAATAAGGTTGAATTGGGTGAATGCTTCATGATCTAGAAATCTTGAATTCCTTAGAAGATTGCACTGTTTCTGTGAGATTGCAAGTTTGATCTAGGTTAAGCAGGAATTGGTTTTGAAGGGTTGGTCCACTTTGAATGCTTAATCATTTGCATTGTTGATCTTAGGAATTAGTTATTAGTTTATTCTTAAAAAATATCTTCGAACCCTTATCTTTTGTTATTTCTTTTAAAATCTAAATTAGGTTTTAGGATTAAAAGTATCACCACATTGCAAGATCTAATAAGTTTGAAGTTCCAGTATTTGTTTTGTAAGGTCCCTTGTGATTACCAACAATTTCACATTTATCACTGAGTTGTTTTTGCATTGTCAAGACCTGGCATTAGAGACCTTGGGGTTATCTCTTGAGGCTTGTTGATAGATATTTACCTTTCAAGAGAGATAGGATACTTGTATTCTATCTAAGTTGTTGCTATGTAGAAAACACCATCAACACACACGAAGATTTTTCAATGAGGGCTTCTTACTCGACCACACCTCCATAGGTGTATTATCAACAAGAGCTAATGTAGGAGATCTGTTTACCAAATAACATGTAGTGGCAACAACTTCAACCCAAATTTTTTATTCAAGGCCAGTTGCACTTAAAATACTCCTAGCCTTCTCCATCAATGTCATGTTCATTCTCTTTGCAACTCTATTCTGCTAAGGGGTATATGGGGTTGTCTTATTCCTTTCAATCCCATGTTCTTTACAAAACTTATTGAATTCTACGAAATGAAACTCACCATTGTTTTCAGTCTTCAAACACTTTATCTTTCTACTAGTATGATTTTCTACCAAGGCCTTAAACTCCTTAAACCAACTAAAGATTTCAGATTTATTGAGAAAATAAATAAATGTACTTCTACTATAATCATCTATGAAAGAAACAAAATATACAGATTTTGATAATGAAGGAACATTCATAGGACCAAAAACATCAGAATGCACATAGTCCAAAACCTTAGAAGACTTATGAGAAATTTTATAAAATTGCACATGGTTTTGTTTACCAAAGATACAATGCTCACAGAAGTCGAACTCGAGATTGAAATCTTCAAGGCCTTCTACAAGGCTCTTAGATTTCAAGGTTTTGAGACCCTTCTCACCAATATGGCCAAGTCTTTGGTGCCATAACATTGTCTTCTCCACTGGTAGCTTCATCTGCAAAGAGTTAGCACCCTTTGGTACCTAGAAAGCACGACCATCGAAAGTAGATGCAACAGATTTCTTCATTGCTTTATTCGACGGTGAGGATGAATAATCTAAATTTTTCTTCTTCGAATTGTTAGAAGAACTATTGCACTATACCACACATGCATCTAGCTTGTACAGGGTTCCTATCCAAACTCCTCTAGCCAAAACCATAACTCCTCTAGTCATCTTACATCCTCCACTTGAGGAGACAAATTCCACACCTGCATCATTCAATTTACTCACTAAAAGTAGGTTTCATGCCAAACCTAGGATATGTAAGACACCATCAATTCCCTTCACTCTCCATCTAGGAATTTTATCCTGACTCTTCCATGACCAACTATCTTCAGATGAGAATCATCACCGAGATACACCTTTCCACCATCATATTCTTCATATTTCAAGAACCAATCTCTATGTGATGTCTTGTGAAAGATGCCACAAAATCAATTAACCACACATCTTCTGATGCTTGCATTGCCAAAGTTGCAACCAATGCTTCACCAAAATAGTCATTCTCCATCTTAATCCTTCTAGATGTGCTTTCCATCTTTTTATGCAACAAGATATCAAGAAAATCACTCATGTAAAACTCCCACTGAAACTTAGATCAGTACAAAAAACCCAAAACACCCCACAACTGAGATCAAAGGTGATCAAGCTTTGATACCAACTGAAAGGAAAAACGAGTGGCATAAACAGTTTCCTACACTGAATCTATCAGGAGAGAGTTACAAAAATTCTAAACCAATTAACATTTACAGATTTAGATACACATCTAAAAACACATAAATAGATATTCAAAATATAATAAAATAATAACACAACATATACGTGGGAAAACCCTTTCGGGAAAAAACTCATACTCCAAACACTCAGCTCAATTGTATTAATCAACAACAACAATAGTTACAATACAATCTTAGACCTATAGAGATTAGATCCAGGATAATTAGCTATCAAAGGTGGAACACCCAATTCAAGATCAAGTTCTCTCTTAGGAAACTTATTTCTTGGGGAAATCACTTCTATCCCATTTCAAATAATCATCCCAACCTTGGAATTTTACTATAAAACAGATTTACCACAAGTACATCTTGTATAAAATTAGTAACATATTGAGAATTTAGAAGCTTAGGGATTAGTAAAGGAGTATTTGTAGATAATCTTGATAGTAGCTCGTATGAGGGTATGTTATTCATAGAGGGGAACATTAGAGGAGCATAAATACAAGAGAGATTGATTTTGCATATAAATTAGGTTATAATTTCTTGAAAAATTATTGTTGTATGGTTTTGCAATCCTTCATTAGATCCCCAAATTTGGCCAAGACGAGGTGGTGTTAGAGCAGGATTTATTCCTATGAGTATGAACGTGAGTAACATCTTGATTGGAAAGTGTGAGTTGGTGAATTATTGGATACCCTATTTATGAGTGTGCAAGTGTGAGAAAGTGTTCATAGAGCACAAGTGTGAGGTAATCAACATGTGCAAATAAAAGCATCGATTGTAAGGAAACCTACAAATAGTGAGGGTGATGTGCAAATAGAAGTGTTGATATGAGGCAATCCATTCAAGAGAGAGAGGGTAATGAAAATAAGTTTAGTGAAAGAGAGTTGTGAGTTGCAATAGTTAAGAGTGGATTTAGAGCTTCTTGTCTTGTTGGTAGAAAGTGAGAAATATCTACATGTAGAAGGCGTTGAGTAAAGATGTGTTCTAATTTGTCAAGATATTATTATTAAAAGTGTGAGATATTATTATTCCATCCCTCGAGGTCACAAGTTCAACTCCGCTTTGTAGTGGGAAAGGCAAGGGTTAGTAATATTGTGCCAGTTCTTGTTCCACTGAGCCAGGGTATAGGAATGGACTTTACCACTAACCTCCTTGAGGTTAGATTTTATAAATCCACCATTAGTAGTGGAGTTAGCTGGGGCTTGGGGTTTGCATCCCTTGAGGTTGTAAGTTTGACTCCACTTCATAGTGGGAAAGATGAGGGTCAGTAAAATAGTGTGCCAATTCTTTCTATACTAACCTAGGGTATAGGAATGGACTTTTCCATAAACATTCTAAGCCACCACTTGTAGCAGAGTTGGATGGGGCTTGGGGTTCACTCCCTCAAGGTCTCAGGTTTGAATCCCACTTCATAGTGTGAATGGCTAAGGGGGTCAGTTTCAAAGTGTGTCAGTGGATTGCTTCATTGACCCATGATATAGGATTGGACTTAATAAAAAAAAAGTGTGAGTGAGTGTTTTTGGTTGGTCAATTTATTGAAATTTTATTAAATGATATAATATGAGGAGAAATTTGTAAGAGCATATGTGAAAATTGAGAAGTAGAGTATATTATTAGTATCAAAAGGAAAAGCACATCAACCAAGAGTAATATGTGATAATAAGTGTTTCTAGTTAAGTTGAAAAAATATAATTAAAGAAGTGATATGTATTCTAGAGAAAACCAAGATGATTTCCAAGAGTGATTGGAATAGTGTTGTGAAGAACTATGAGGTTGGCATTCATTAATAGAGTGAATATTGTCATGATAGACAAAAAAGTAATGGAAGGTATGGCTATGTTGAATATTTTGGACAAAATTCTCATAGTTGTTTGTGGGTGTAAGGTAAAAATGTAATGCCCCAAGCCACACACGTAGGACATTAGCCAAGCAATTTTTTTTTTTTGAAAGAACAACATAAGAACAATTCTAGCAATTAAGATATGATATTGAAATATCACACTGCATGTTAACACACACACAAGTGTTGTGTTAAGCACAACAATACACAAGATGTAATAAGGACATTGTGGTGACATTCCATGTCACACACAACACAAGATATGGACATCACTCAAAGACATCACTTCTTTGAGAAAGGTGGCACAAGTGGAAGACTTGCAAACAATGTGAGGAAGTCATCATGATAGACCTATGAGTGAAACTACACCATGATGAAAATTGAGTCTTAACTTGCGATCATGTTATCTCGTGCACATGATGAAAGGGTGGGATGATGGAATAATTTACCTCAAATACACTCTCTAAACACACTCAATAACATTCAAAACACCAAGAGAAACCTAAGTAAGAAGTGGGAAAACTAGGATATATCATACCTTGACTATTTGAAATGATCATAGATTTCCTGCACATGGAGTAGGATGAGGGTGAAAAACATCTCCAACCCAATCTACAACACTGAAATGACAAATAGGGAGACCTTCACAAGAGGTTACTTAACTAGGAGGTACAATATCTCCACCAATTGGAATGATAACTTGTCATTTTCATGCAAGTCATTGCTTCCTAATGTAAAGGTGTGGATATCTCCCAACCAGTGATACCTATCAATCAAGTTTCAACATGGGAAGACTCAATAGGCATAGGGGAACATATTTTGTAAACAAATTTTCCCTAGAAAAGGATTGGAAGTTCTTGTTGTCTAATGAATAGAGGATTAGAGTGTGCTAGGAGGGCTACAATACCTAGGAAGGAAACCAACACATGGGAATGATTCCAATGCGCCAGTTCGTAGTCCCATAAATGCATTATAGTCCTAACCTAGAGCTGTGGTACAAGAAACTTTCTCTAGAGGTGGAGATTGAATAGAAGTTTCACTTTAGGAATCTCACTTAGGACCTCTCTTGGACACTCATCTAGGTTTCTCTAACATGGGAAACACAAAAGACCTATTGAAATTGGAAATCTAAGGTGGATGATTAGGAGATCACACTTGATCTCATGGTCCCCTTAATCTTTGAAACACATGCAAATAGAAGAGACACTTCCCAAAGTGTAAGGAGATCAACAAAGGATTCCAAAATGAATCCAAGGAAATGAGAGAGAAAGGTAAATAATCACAAACCACGGCCATTCATTCTCCCTTCCCAAGGAGAAACCAAAATGATAATTGTCACAACCTTTAGGATGGTTTGCAAGAAAAAACACAACAATGGGGGCATATATCTATCCAACATCCCCAAGATAGATCATAAATGACTATTTGTTAAAACCTTGAGTTCCTTTTATATCAAAATCAAATATGCTCTAAATTCAGTTTAACAACCATAGTCAAATATGGTGAAAGCAATAGAAAATTCTATACCCATTTGACGCTAATGTTGACATGTTCTAAAATCAATAATAATATCCTCACCACCTATATGTGTGGAATGCAATCCAAATCTAAAACATCCATACATATGATTTAAAGTATTGAATAACTTGAAGCTAACATAGCCAAGATTATGATTTCAACATTCTAAACATACCAACACCCTAAAAAATTGAGGTGTGGAAAAATACAAGATTTCATAAAAAATATTACATTCAAAGGGTCTCATCCTAAACATGGACTAATCATAAACCAAATCATGAATTAATAATAAAATATTATCATAATTATTATTACAATAGTCTCAAGGACCCATTTATAATGTTTACATTTTTTAATAATGAGACATACAATTGCAAAGGTATTGTGAGAGTCCATTATGCTCTCCAAGAAGAATCCTCCAAGTCCAATGATCAACAATAGTGGTTAAGCACCAACCAACTATGTGGTACCCATAGATCCACTCAATTGTGCTAGAAGATAGTCACCTGGGTATGAGCACACACAATCACACAAAACAAGGGGTGTATGGCTCACACATACACCAAACATTATGAATCACCATCATAGCATACATATGACAACAATCATGATTAAACATCCTAACATACACATGCCAAACAAGCATGATAAACCATCATAGCATAACATTCCAAAAATTATGATCAACCAATCATAGCATAAACATGACCAGAGAGGAAACATCACCAACAATAGGTACAAGAGATAAACTACATCACATAGCATATATACATGCCAACAACTAAGAATATAAGTTAGGTATGAAATCGTGCAACCAAGATCTCAACCAATCACACACACATGGTAAGAGTCAAGTCTAACGTCAAATGAAAAATCCAATGGCAAGAAGGATGGGTATCTTAGAGGTAGGAAAAAAAGTGTCATCACATTAGCTATATGATACATAATATTCATCCCCATTTTGAGGTGAGGGTAGTACCTAACACTCAACAACTCCTAGAGTGTGGTATGTTAGCATCCATACTACGATTTTAAAAGCACTCTAGGTATGTCATCAAATTAACATCTTGGTTCATTTTATTTACCAAATGAAGTTTAATTATAACTTAATAACTCTATGCCCATTGTATCCTTAGAACCACTTTTAGATTCAAGACAATGTCAAGAGCCACTCCTCTCCTACACTCTATACATCAAATCCTAGGTTGATCACACCAAATCACTATATGAGAGTGGCACAAAAGTCAATGCAGCAAATATAGATATTTTTAAAACATAATCTCAAAATATTCTAAATAGAAAAATATTGAGTTGTATTTTCTCCCATTCTAATTCATTCATATGCATTCTAAATTTGAAATTTCTAAATCATTTTTAATACAAAACTAGAAGATTCCCAATTCCACCATTAATGAATGTCAAATTTTCTAACTTTCTAATTAAGAAAAATTTCAAAATCAAAGAATACCATTTCGATCCAAATATGAATAAGAAATTTTCAATTCAAATTCATATTTTAGGAATCCATACAATTTTTACCATGATCATGGCTCAAAAATGGACTTTTTGAAATTTAAAAATAGTTGATTAAACATACTATAAATTTAATGAATTCAATCTACAAATGGAACCATATGTAGCCACTAGAGTGGGCGTGGTGAAGAATAAATTAAAAACCTCCAAAAGCTAAGAAAAGCAAGGAAAACACCTTCACTTTTGGAGCTCAAACAATGTCAATTTCATGTAATTCAATTAGATTTGGAAAAACAATCCACATCCAATGCAATCACATGAATAATGCCCTCCTTTCCAATAAAATTCCAAGCCAAAACAACCCTCCAATCAAGCTAATTCAATCATTTTAAATTTTTTGAAGAGAGAGGGTTTGGGAGATTTATTTTTTTGTATTTTCTAATATTTTGATGTGACATGCATAATGTAGATGATATATGATGAGGCATGATGATATGATGTAGATGATATATGATGATATTGTGGTGATATAATATGGGTGACATATTATGATATGATTGATATGATATGCTAATGAGTTTGTGGATACATGATGCATACAAAACTAATGTTGTTATGATGTAGGATGCAGATGTTAGTCAGAAGAATTGTTAGATGGATTAGCAGATAGACGAAATTGATGATGTTGATCTAATTACTGAAAATCCATAGATTATTGATGATATATATGAATGAATGAATTGATGAATGAATAATAAATGATTGATGATGTATAAAACGTGATGAATATGATTTTGTTTCATGGAAAAACTAAGTAATTTTCATCATAGCAATCCTTATAAATGTAGCAAATAGACATAATGCACTAGGGTATTAATGACCAAGTTGGTTTTGTATCTATTGCATGGAATTTGAATCTACAAACAATGAGTATTCTTTCTCATACGAGACATACAAAAACCTTGTTATGAATGTATAGGGTAGTAGTTAAGAGAATTTCAGCCGAGTGCATAGAGAAGTATGAAACAACTGAGGCAAGTATTCACCATGGTCATATTGCAAAAATATCCAACAAACACGACATACAAAATCGATGATCATGCCCCATTCCTTCCTCTCTAAATCCTTATGGACATCCTCGAGAGATCCTGGGAATGAGACAATAAGATAAATAAAAATAAAAGACCAAAGTAGATAAAAAAAAATGCTACGATATCACTTGCCAGAGATGTTTGATGTTTAAGGATGTTATCCATCAAAAATACCAATTGCAGGAACGATCTATTTGTTAAGGACATGTCAAGATGTTGATGATGGTAATGATGATTTCAATAGGTAGGTAGTTGATACTTAGGCATTGCTTTAGTCTCATAGAGGTCAAGTCTTTACGATTTTTGCTTGAATTTTTTGAGATTTTAATGTTTGCTTTGTTTGTTTTGTTGCTTTGTCAAAGGATGAAGGTGAGGGTTTGTTTATTATGGATGAATAGTTTATTGCAGATGGTGATAACCAAAATGGGATTTTTGAGATTTTTTGAATGTTTTTATACTTTTGAGGTTATTTGAGGTTGTTTTTGGTGTCTTCAAGATATTTGGATGTTTTTGGTATTGAAAGATTTAGAGACCAAGAGGGACACCTAAGGGGACTGACCTAATTCCTCGAGGGCTCATCAATGATGGCATTGCCTACATTATACATGCAAAGGCTACATAGCTTATTGGATTTCAGGATTTTGATATTTTACAATTTTTTTGAATTTTGATGTTTTATGATTTTTTTGGATTTTTTGATGGTTTTATGATTTTTTTTGGATTTTTGGATGGTTTTATGATTTTTTTGGATTTTTGGATGGTTTTAAGATTTTTTTTGGCTTACATTGATAGGTAGGCTAAGATCAATTGATTTTGTTGTTGGTGTAATTAACTAATTAATTATTACGCTAGCATAAGTTAACTTATGCTAGCGTAATAATTAATTAATTAATTACACCAACACCCCCCCATAAGTGTAACTTAGGGAGGAAAATGCAATGATTATGCAGAGATGATGATGGGTCCCGGCTACGAGGCCATGTTAGGTACCCATGTACATGATAGATGCAAAAAATCTCCCACAACTGGAGAAAAGGGGAAAACCCAGTGGGAACAAAACCCCTCTCCAAAAAGGAGATGAAAATGTAGAAAATGTGAGATAGGATGGGAAGGATGGAGGACTCCCAAATACCCCCTAAGTACACCATCCGTCACATGGATAAAATAGTGAGAGACTAAATAGCCCCCCCAGAAGATGTGATTACCTGCAAAGATGGTAAGTGTCGGAAGACAGAACAAGATCCAATGTCGACAAACAACTTGTCTCCCTTTCGGAAGAAACAAAACCATGTGCAAGTGCAGTGATGCTTCCCATTCCGGATAGGAATTGAAGGAAGGAAGGATGAAGGTGGATGCCAATGATGTCTCTGAACGCTGGTCAAATGTCTCCTTGCCTGATGAAGATGCCACAATTAATGAAGAGGGTGACAAACCAGGATGATGCAGAAACTGATGCTGAACAATATCCAAAGATGGTAATATGATGAATGTGATGGAGACTTGATAAGCCCCCAGAAAAATATAATTGATGCCGACCAAAAAAATATTAATCCTCGAGTAAAAATATAAACCCTCTTGAATGCCGACAATGATGTATAATATGCCGATGGAGGAGAAAAAATAAAAGCCCATGAATTTAAAAAATCAAATCCATGTAATATGCCGATTGGAGATTAATAATGGCAGTCGATCTATTTATTTTTTCTGCAACCTATATCAAATCTTTGAATTGTCAGCATTTGACATAAAGTTTTTTTTAATTTTTTAATTGCATATATGCAATATTAAAAAATCAACAAAATCTGTTCCATCGGCATTCACATTAATTTCGTTTTGCAGAGAAGACTTTGTCGGCCGCTTTTAATACTTGTTGCAAGGTCGTACTCTGGACAGACCCATCACATCACACCGTCCCGTCCAAGTGGGTCCTCTCCCATTCGCTGGTGGTCTCTTCCAGTCACTGATCTCCTACCGGTGCCAGTGCTTTCTCCTCCATCACCGTCGACAAGGCTCACACCGACTGCCCGAGATATTCCACTAGTGTCGGTGGTTATCCACCTCCGGTGGTGCTCTACAACTAGTGGCGCCGCCTTGGCACCACCCTGCTCTGCCCCGCTATTGCTCTGCCCGGCGGCCCCACTTTTTTTCCTATGCACGGATCACGGTCATATTGGAGACCAGGTGCTAAGCCTGGAGGGGCTCATTTTTTGACCCTGATTAGCCTGCAAATTGCCTAATCTAGGCATTTTTTTTTGTTTTATCACAACTTTCACCCAGGCTATCAAAATTTGGCAAACGATATATCGTCGAAAAGGGAATTTCGCATACTTTCCAGTGGTGACATTAGTTCTAAAAAAATTTTCTTGCAAAAAATTCTACATCCAACTGAAGACAAAACCCTAATTTGGACATAAAGGCTTGTATCTTTGCAACCGTTCATCAGATTTCGGTGATTCCAGTGGCATCAGGAAGGTGATTCAGAGATTTTTTCATCAGTCCAGATCCCCTGATCAGTTTCAGCTCTAGGTACTCTTGCATTGATTTTTTTCAGTTTGGTGCATTTGTTCAATAACCTGGACATCTTGAAGCTTGGGAAAATATTTTTTGATCCGAGTTGCATCACTTCAGTTATACATCATATTTGGAAGTCTTTATTTGCTGTTGAAGGTTAGTGTCTTTGTTTTTTGTGGAGAAATTTCATTATGGGACTTGCATATACTTCTTCTCTAGTTATGTTGCATGAGGGTAACTATTCACAATGGCGAGATGGGATCAGCCACCATCTCCAATCACTTGATCTATTGCCTCATCTGTATGGTATAGTTCCTCATTCGAGTGAAGGTATTCATGAACTTGCTTGGAGTTGTAGCAGATACACTATTTTGGAGATCATTGAGATGCAAGTTGATTGTGATGTTTTGAGTACTATTGATCATTATGATTGTCCTCATATCCTTTGGATTAAGCTTTGGGAGCTATACGGAGATTCAGATACTCCACTATTCCCTAATGATCATGATTCAGAATATCATTCTTCAGATCAAGTTCCCCATGATGCTATTGTTATGCAGGAAGTTGATTACCTTGATCTTTCTGAAGAGGTTGACAAGGTTCCTTTCAGTGCTTCTTCTTCATCAGAGATAGTTGGTATCCCTTCACATTCAGTGATTCCTTGTCTAGAGTCATTGATTAAGGCTTCCACCATCATCATCCATGAGGACACATTCAGTTTTTCAGACTTGGCATCACAGGATGGATTTGTTTCAGGCATCATTGACTTGGCTACTTCTACAGGTTTGGAGAACATTCTTGAGGGGATATCACTCCTCTATTTAGAGATTTCATATCCAAGACTTCTTCCCTGTCATTCCATTCAGGACTGGAAGTTTCTTCAGCATCTACCATTGGATTTGCTTCAGACTTCCTTCAGTGGTTTTGAGGACACTTCATTCAGGGGGGTTATCAAGTCTCCATCACATTCATCATATCACCGTCTTTGGATATTGTTCAACATCAGTTTCTGCATCGTCTTGGTTTGTCACCCTCTTCATTGATTGTGGCATCTTCATCAGGCAAGGAGAAATTTGACCAGCGTTCAGAGACATCATCGACATCCACCTTCATCCTTCCTTCCTTCAATTCCTATCCGGAATGGGAAGCATCATTGCACTTGCACATGGTTTTGTTTCTTCCGAAAGGGAGACAAGTTGTTTGTCGACATTGTATCTTGTTCTGTCTTCCGACACTTACCATCTTTGCAGGTAATCACATCTTCTAGGGGGGATATTTAGTCTCTCACTATTTTATCCATGTGACAGATGGTGTACTTAGGGGGTATTTGGGAGTCCTCCATCCTTCCCATCCTATCTCACATTTTCTGCATTTTCATCTCCTTTTTGGAGAGGGGTTTTGTTCCCACTGGGTTTTCCCCTTTTCTCCGGTTGTGGGAGATTTTCTGCATCTATTATGTACATGGGTACCTAACATGGCCTCGTAGCCGGGACCCATCATCATCTTTGCATAATCATTGCATTTTCCTCCCTAAGTTACACTTATGGGGGGGTGTTGGTGTAATTAATTAATTAATTATTACACTAGCATAAGTTAACTTAGGTCTTGCATTTAATTAATTAAGTCCTAGGTTGCATTATTAGATAAATCATTTAATAAATGGGATAATATTCCCTTCCTTGTTTGGTGGGATAAGATTCCTTCTAGAAGATGAGTTGTCCTTCTAGAACTTATCTCAACATTTAATGATCATCTAGATAGGGTTCACATGCTGTCACATGTTGTTAGATTATGACACATTTCAACATCTCATGCATATTAGGTTTTCATTCTTGCTTATATAATCAGGCATCTTTTTCATTTGTAGTATATCAAATATCCAATATCTTTTTCATCATATCAATAGAATCTTTAATCAACATTCCATTGTTGCAACACTTTCTTTGTGGTTGATCATCTTTCCTCAAAGGTCCTCCATCGAAGACTGCAACTTCAAGGACTATGCATCCATAATCTCAACATTAGTTTTATTGTTTGACAATGTGGATAACATTGTTGAGGATTCATGATAATGCAAGGATAATGTGATAATTAGAATCATTTTTGGATCATTTTTGCTTTTTTTCTTAACATGTTTAAGTCAAAAAATGAGTTAGTGGACATAGACCAAGAGTCTTCCCAAGATAAGGTGCTCGTATTTCCCCCCAGTGTCTTGCAATGTATATATGATCCTAAATGTTTATCAACCCCAAATATGCAAAAAATAACAATAAGGGCGAATTTTCCCTTCTAGGGCGAATCTGCCTTCACAGAGGGGCGAATTTGCCCTTCTGCAGGGAAAATTCGCCCCACTGTAGGGCAGATTCACCCCACTATAGGGAAAATTTTCCCCACTAATTTTGGACTTTTCGAGCGGGTAAATAGGCTGTTAGAATGAAGAGACAGGTGATTGGAATAGGGTGTTAGATAATCGGATTGAGGAAATAGATGATCGGATTGGGAAAACAAATGATAGGAGTGGATGAATAAGCACTCAGAACTAGTAAACGATTGCTTAGAATGGAAGAAGGACTCTCAAGTCGTGGAAACGAAAGCTCAAAACAAGTAAAAAATTGATTAGAAAGGATGACCAACTCTCGGAATGAGGAGATGGATACTTGGAATGGATGAAAGATTACTCGAAACGAGTGAATTGAGGATCGAAAGGGATGAAAGACTACTTGGTCAAATAGATGTTTTGAATGGTTAAACGAAGGTTTGGAATGGCTAAACAAATTTTTGGAATGGTTAAACGAAGGTTTAGAATGAAAAAACGGAGGTTTAGAATGATTAAACAAAGGTTTGGAATGATTAAACGGAGGTTTGGAATGATCAAACGAAGGTTTGGATGCTAAACGGAGGTTTGGAATGATAAAAATGGGGGTTTAGAATGATCAAATGAGGGTCTCGAAGGTTTAGAATGACAAAACGGAGGTTTGGAATGATTAAATAAAGGTTTGGAATGATTAAACGATGGTTAAGAGGCTAAATGGAGCTAAAAGGGGTGATTTTGACTATTCAGAAGGGAAAATTCGCCCCACTACAGTAAACAAGAGGGAAAATTCACCCCACTGTAGCAAACAAAAGGGAAAATTCTCCCCACTGAAGTAAATAGGAGGGAAAATTCACCCCACTACAGCAAACAGAGACTTGGTTTTGATGAAAATGACTATGGCAAGGACTTAAAATGACAACAATAAGGTCAATCTGTCAAAAAAGTTTACTGGTTTTTCACAAGAAAACACTTTCAAACAAGCACAATCCTATGATTAGTGTTAAGGGTATGGCCAATAAAGGTCTTAATCTAGGATGCACAAGGCATCTAGGGAGTCCTTGATATACTCTCGGTACATGAGACACAACCATGAACACCAGCTCGTCACAAGCGTGAGTTGGGAACCCTAGCGAGATACTAAAGGGCTCGAACCAACTCTTCACGTCTATCTAGGTATCACCCTAGCTTCGATGCTCCACCAATTACGACGCGACTAGATTGAGGTACAACTTTCTCTCTCCCCCCTTTGTATACTCTGCCGATACATGTGGTTGGGATCATCCCTTGGGGTGATGAAATCTCTAAGCAAGTCCCACTAGAAAGAAGACACGAATTGTTTCCAACTACTCCCCAGGCTCACACGAAGTGCAAGGGGAAAGTGAAAGAAAACTAATGCCCCCTTTGGGTAACACCAAAAGAGATAGACACAACAAACAATAGATATTAACCCCCTAATTAAACTATGTTCCTAGATTAACGAAAAAAGCACAAGGATAGCTTTGGAAATCTGTGTAAACAGAAGGTCTTGCAAGGAAACATTAGTTGTTTTATCCTTCTTTCTTCACAAGAATATGCTACAAAATGTTAGAAAAAATGCCAATATCCTTTCAAAAAACAATGTTAGGGGGTTAAGATTTGAAAACAACAAAAAATTGGAGTAAAAACTAAGCTAAAACGGTCATTTTACCTCTCAAAATGTGTTGTTTTGGGACGTATTCACCCCTCTGCAGTAACCAGGAGAGAAAATTTTCCCTTCTACAGTAACCGGGAGGGCATATTCACCCCTTTATAGTGAACCAAGAGGGTGTAGTCACCCCTCTACAGTGAACCAGAGGGCGTAGTAGCAAGAGGGGGTAGTTGCCTTTCTGCAGTGAAATGTTAGCAAGCAAAACTCAAATCAGGGGCATAGTTGCCCTTATGTAGTGAACAGGAGGGCGTAGTCATCCCTTTGTAGTTACTAGGAGGGCGTAGTCGCCCCTCTGCAACGAACCAAAGGGTGTAGTCGCCCCTCTACAACCTGTTCTTGCAAACAAACTCAACAACAACAAATGTAAAATAGAGGAACCCACTTGTGGGTCCCACCGGGCGTGCCAAAAATGTGATCCTAAATGTTTATCAACCCCAAATATGCAAAAAAAAAATAATGCAATAAAATAAAACACAAAGGGACACCTCAAGATTAGCCTAAGAAATTGTTAACACAAAGAGATAAGATGAAAAAAAAGATTGAAAACGATTATACCTTCTCTTTGCAGCTGAAACTCCTTGGTTGGCCCTTGATTTGGATTGCTTTGTATGCTCCTTAGATGGCTATTGATGTAGCTAAATGTAAGATTAACTAGATGGTGGGATGCAAATGCAAATGGCTAAATGGATGGCTAGATAAGAGAAAAATGAGTGCACAAAATGACAGCATAAGATTGCAAAATGGCTAAGTCTTGTCTTCTTGCCTCAGAGGAGGGGGTATTTATAGAGGAATTTGAATTCTCTAGAGAATTCAATGGTTGAGATTTATCCAACAAGGAAGATGAAGGGCTAAGGTGAGTTGAGGACTCACAAGCCCTCACATTTTGACAAGTGGAATGTGAAGTGGCTAAGGGTGAGATGATGTGTAGGAAGGAGATGTACCTTGGAAGTACATTGGGAGATGAGAAGATTCCTTGGAGGAATAAATGTGAATTAAAAATTCACATGCTTGGGAGAATCTAGTGGATAAGAGAGGGTCTCCAAAAAGGTGGGAGTTGGTCACATGTGGATGAGGTGACAAGTCCCATGTTCTAGAAGTCTTGGAAGGATAAAATGTGAATTAAAAATTCACATGGGGAGGAGAGAGACCTAGGATGAATAAATGTGAATTAAAAATTCACATGGGAAAGAGGGTCAATGCCAAGAAAGGAAAATGGAAAGGTTGACTAAAAAGGGATGCTAAGTGTGGCTAATGACCTTGATTAAGGTTGTACAAACACATAATTAGGATAATTAATGGAAGATTAGAAGCAAGTGGCAAATGTAGGAGGATGTGACATTAATCCTTGATTAAGAGGATGCACATCCTAATCATGAATTAATTAAATTAATCCATATTAGAGAGGGATTATGGAGGATGTGACAAGGATAGAGAAGAAATTTAAATTGATTTTAATTCAAAAAGGTTAAAATGACTACATTAAATAAATTGATGTATTTATCTAATTTAGAGAGGAAAAAGGGGCAAGGTAAAGTATTTAATTGTTAAATTAAATACTTTGAGGACTTTGGACAGAAAATGCAACATTAATTAAATAAATTAATATTGACGGCATGGATGAATATGGAGATGAATTTGATCATATGGGTGTGATCAAATTTAGATGTCTATAGTATAAAACATCATTAGTTAGGTAAACGGGGTTGATTGATAGGTGAAAGAACTTTCAGAATGAAGGATCTTACTTCCAAGGACTACCTCATAGAAATTATACCATGTTAGGATAAAAAATATGTATTTGGATAGGGTTGGATAATGATGGGGTATTTAGATAGTGATATATGGTAGTGGTAGTTTGGTACAAAATAGGATATAGTTAGTAGAAAAGATCATGTCAAGAATTTGGAATAAAGAAAAACCAAAGCCTTTGCCCCTAGTCTTGTCAAGATCAAGATAGGTTTGAAATAGATGGATTTGATATGGATCATGGATTTATCATGGATAAGAATGGATAAGATGTGGGATATTATTATGGATGAGATAGGATGCTTCCAACTAGAATGATGCACATGGATCCTTGATTCTACACATGACGTTTGTTTACTAGGTTTTCATCATGGTACTTGTCCAAAGCACCACTGAAGTGGTTTTCACTAGAGGACGATATTTTTCTCTTTACTATTTTCTTTTGATTTTTGGTTTTGTTTTATTTTTATTTTGATCATGTTGAACCCTCTATAGGCTGTGATGTAGATGCTATGGTCATGATGTTCCAACAATATCCTGATTGATGAAGTTGTTGTGCCAAGATGAAAACACTTGTATATAACTCTTGAATGTTGTCATATTTTTTGATACCAGGATTAGCTTTATCTAAGTGTGCACATCACCATAAAGTGCCATTAGAGTCCTTATGATAAAGAGTAGCTACTAGTACATAGTTAATGTGTGATTTGGATGTTGTTCTTCTTGGGATTGGTGGTGAATGTCGATAAGGGATATGAGATGAGTATGAATTGGTTGACAACTTGGATATTGAATCTTTTATTTTCCAATCTTGGGATGATGGGGTATGAGATGTGGATATGGAAGCTTGCGTAAATTTAGGACCAGCTTGATCATGTGATTTGAAGCCTTATTTTGCATTGATGGACACTTTCGATAACCAAATTTTTCCTTTTGTTGTTGCTCCATAGTTTTTGTGACTAATAGAGTTTGACATGGATCATTTAATTTTTCTTGTTTCAGAATCCATTTGAGCTTCATTTTTCTATTTTTATTTTTTGATTCATTAGCTTCAATAATTTTTTTTTCCTTTATGAGAATTTATTTCTTGTTGGCATTAATTAATAGGTGGAAAGATGCGATGGCAGTGATTCATGACATGGATGGTTGAGGTACTAGCATCAGTTTCATCATAAGAACCCTTCGTGACTCCCATGTTGATATTTTCACTAGATAAGGTTTCCCCCAATATAATTGAGGTGTCACCAATATTTTCACTGGATAACTGATATCTTGATGTTGAGAACTATCAAGAATAGTTATCCACTCATCATGCGATGTAGATCCCTGCTTAATACATTCGACTTGAACTTGAGAAGAATGTATTCAAGTTGCTCTTCAAAAGATGTTGACATTCCAAAGTTGATATAGAATCCTTCTTCATGGTATTTTTCTAATGTATCACCATGAGATCCTATGAACTTAAGTATAGCTTCATCATTTTCAAATATGTTTGGAGTAGGAAATGCTTGTTTTAATTAGGATCATGTACATGTCCAGTGGAAGTAGGTACCCCACAGGTAGATGTAGGAGTTATTGGTGTAAGGTTATGATCATGTTTCATGAAATCTTGAATGGATTGGAAAATACCCATTTGGTCATGATAGTATCAAGAGAGGTTGTAGATTCTTGATCTTGGATTATTTTGGGACAAATTTCATTAATAGATTGGAAAATTCTCATTAGCTTATGATAGTATTTTGGTGAAATAGGATCTTGATCTTGACTTATTTTGGAGTAACCCTCGTAATTCTTAGGAGTGTTTTCTTGACATAAAATTTGGGTAGATGGTGGATCATGAATGGAGGATGCTAGGGTAGCTTCAAAATTTTGAGATTAAGATGACAAATCTTGGATGGATACAAAAGGTGATGGAGAACATGGTTGTGCTTGGATTGGATTTTGTTGATCTCCTACATAACACTTCCTTTCAATTTTCCTAAAATCCTACATTTTCTTTACCATCTTATTTTATCTCAACATCTCCTTGTCTCATCATCACTATCCTTATTTACTTTCCCAACACCTCTCTCTATCTATCCTTATAAGATTTGGCTATGGAGATAGCCAACCAATATCAAAGAGCTTCAATGAAAGTACAAAAGAGACCTAAAATGAAAGAATAATTCTAATCAATGAAATGATGAAAATATAAAAATGATATTTTTGATGAGTGCAAGAGGTGGATATATAGGATACACCACAAAGAGACATGAATGTACATGATATTCCCTTAACCCATTGATTATAGTGGGATATGCATAGTTGACTAGTGGTTAGCATAAACATTAATTAAGTAATATGATAATTTATAAAGTCTTATATAGGTAGTTTAGTTAGTTTGGGTAGTAGATCCAACACATAATTATGGTATATATAGGAGGTAGTTAGTATTAGTTGAGTATTATATTGAGAATTTCATTTCCTATTGAAGACTTTAGAAGGTTTTACCTCTCAAAGTATCTTAGTATTATCAAGCATTCATATTATATTTCCAAATATTTACTATTGCATTCTTATATTGTGAAAGTTATTCCATTAGAATTTATATTAGAGCATGACCTTGGAATCCAAAAGGTAAGAAATGAGATAATTTTTTATTTATTTAAGAGGTTAGATTGTGAAGAACATATCTTCTTCAATTTAGATTTTTTTTTCTAAAATTTGGAGGGTTAATTAGAGACATATTGAAGATAGTACAATCCATATTTGAGATCATTTGAAGTAATTTTGAAGGAGTAATTGTGAAAGTAGGGTTCACCAAATTCTCCCCCAAGGCTACAAATAAAAAAAAATCTTCAATATTTTTTTGAAAAGTTAAATCTGGGCCCAAGTAAGCTACAATTATTATTTTTAATTTATTTAGATTTATTTTTTTGTAAATTATTGTAAATTAATTTTACCACATCATGATAGGGCCAAGGACTAGAGGCTAAGGTAAAAATTATACACACTAGGAAAAAATTGTAACAAAGAGGATGTGGAGTTAGGAATAGGAATTGAGGGATCTTTTGTTCTAGGTTTTTCTTTAGTAGACAATAAATTGAGCTATCTCAAGTATAGTATATTGGAGGATATTGAGCAGACTTGATCAATTGTTGAACTTGCAACATAATCCACTAAAGCAATCACCAACCACTAATACACAACCCAATAAAATCCAAAATATGTCACAGCCACTCCCTTTAGTTGGTACCCATTTAAGACCATGTAAATTTATTCTAAAATAAAAATGCATAAGTTCAATGGGAAGGATCCAATTAATTTGATCAACTAAATGGAGGAAATTTTTGGTATACATTGGATCCAATATGGATAGAATTTTATAGTGGAATATTTATACTTAGAACTAAAGTGGGCCATTTGGTATCAATGAATTTATTCTTATAAGAAGAAGAACAAGTGTCTCAATGTCAATCGACCAATTTTTTTTGATGAACTATAGTTACACTACTATGATAGTATGGCAATGAACTACTTCAAACAATTAGAAAAAAGTGCCAAATTGAATTCTATCAAATATAATATTCATAAATTTTAAAATCTATCATTGTGAGTGGAATTAACCACAAATGAAAATTTGAATGAATTATTTCTAGAGGGCTTAGGGATCACATTCAACATGAGGTGCACCTATTTAATCTAGGTTCTATGTCAAACATTATTTTCCTAGCAAACAAATAAGAGGAGAGATCACTAGTCACCAAAAGATATCCATTCACAAGTATAAGAGATTGGATTACTCCTACATAGCCATTTACTCAACCTACTAGTTTGACTACCTAAAAAATTGAAGAGAAGATAACAAAAAGGACATTCTTGAATTACGATAGAAAGTATAATTGAGGATATAAGTGTGGAAAAAATAAAATTTTCTACATCAAAGTTGTCAGTATAGAATAAATAAATGAAGACTTTCTAAGGGAGGCTAATAAGGAGATAAGGGTAAACATTGAAGAAACACAACTATTTCTTTTCATGCATTTTTAAGCATTAGCACTCTACAAACCCTCAAGGTAGTGGGTTTTTTTAAAAAGAAGGTGAAAATATAAATTAACTAAGGTAGTACTCTTAACTTTATCAATAGTAAATTAGCTATATATTTAAACTAGTTTGTCTATCCAACTCTAGAGTTTCAAATCATGATTGTAGATGGTGGAACAGTAAATTGTTCTAGAAAATTCCATAGTATTAAGTTCTCCATGGGGGAATATTTATTGTATTGTCCTATATTTTCCATTCCTATAGGTGGACCTAGTGTTGCTTTATGATTTTAATGGTTAACTACCTTTGGAATGATTAAGATGAAGTTTCTATAAATTTTCATGCATTTCTAGTAAGAGGGAAGGAAATTTGAACTACATGGGTTGCATGCATCATAACCATAATTGGCGAGTTCTTATTATATGTAGAAGATTCTAAAAAAGGGTTTAGATGGATTTTTGGCTCAATTATTTTCCATAGAAACTCAAAAAACAAAGGGTTTATACCACCAAACCTATAGACAATTGTGGAGAAACACTTAGTAATATTTAAAACAATGATAAAAGGAATTCCTCCCAAAAGGGATCATGGCCACACCATTCAATTAGTGCTAGGGTGCCAACCAACTAACATTAGGCCTTACAAGTACCCATATATCCATAAGAGTGAAATGGATAAGACAATAGACAAGATGTTAGAAGAAATAATTATTCATCATAGTAAAAGTACTTATTCCTTTATGGTGGTAATGGTATATAATAATGATGAAACTTGGTGTAGGTTTCAAGACTATAAAGAACTCAATAAGTGTACTATCAAAGATTATTTTCCTATTCTAGTCATTGATGATTTGTTAGATGAATTTAGTGGAGCAATGGTTTTTAAATAACTTGATCTTAGGTTAGGTTATCACCAAATTTTAATTAAGAGGATAATCCTAATGCAACATTTAGGACTTATGAGGGTCATTGCAATTTTTTGGCAATGCCATTTGGTCTTACTAATGCTCCTTATACATTACATTGTTTGATGATTTCCATCTTTAATCTATTTCGTGTAAGTTTGCATTAGTTATCTTTGATAATATATTAATTAATAGAAAGAAATGAGAATGCCATTTGTACCATTTTGGTTAGGTATTACAAATTCTCTAGAAAAATCAACTTTATGCTAAACCTTCTAAGTGTGCTTTTAGAATCAAAGAGATAAAGTACTTGGGTTACATTGTGTCTCATGAATGAGTAAAAGTTAATCTAAATAAAATAAAGGATGTGATGGAGTGGGTGACTCCTAAAACCATCAAGAACTTGAGGGCTCTCCTAGGAATCACTAAATACTATAGAATATGTGGACAATGATTTTGGATTGCCCAACTGCTTTAGCTCCTTCTAGGGTTTTTCACCTAAAAGGAGAAAGGGATGGGGTCCAAAATGCAAATTTCTACACTCAAGATTAATGTAAATGAGATGTAATATGTCTAGTTATGATGTAATAATGCACTGATCTAAAAATAAGATGATTTAATGATGCTAAACCTAAGAAATGCAAAGTGTTTGAAAACACATTGTGATATGCAAAAATACCTAAAAATGCAAGTAAATGCTGAAATAACTGAACAAAATTGGAGAGGTGCACCTAGAATTTGAAATATGATGTGGAGAGATTCTAGAATCCTAAAAAATGTTGACTGGGACACTTATGCCAAGCTAGGCAACTTAGTCCTAGTTTTAGGAAAACTTGTTAGAACAAGAATCTGCCAAATGGGTATCCAAAATGCAAAAAACATTTTTCAAGATTGGCAGTAGGACTAATCTGCCACTAGTGGAAAATTATTCCACATGCATATTTCAGGAATCTCGGGACAAGATCTTGTAGCTTTAGGTCTGCACTTGCTTTTTTGACAGGTGTCCACTCTTGATTCTACAAAAAACGGGATAAAAAGTGTCTCCAAGCCTCTTTTAGGGTTTTGACAATCTTGAAGGGCTTTGACACTTTGATGAAAAATTTCTAATCTTTTTCTTGGAAAAATCTACAAACAAGAACTACAAATCACACAAAGAGAGGAATAAATGTTGGATGTTAGGGCATGGGGGTTTTCCTTGGTCAAACCCCTTTTTAGGTAATTAAACCAAGTGAAGAAAGAATGTATTGAAGCATGCAACAATGGAGTTAGTACCTTGCCATGATGATTGATCTTGAATTTTTACAACAAAACATTAAGAATTTTCCCTTGAATGTCCTTGAAAGCTATCTTGATGACTTAGAATGCTAAAACCCTAGCTTGCTTAAGAAGAATGATGAGTGATTGAGAAAATTGATTAATGGAATGAATGAATTAGTGAAATGAGAGGGAAAAACCTTTATTTATACACAATTATGCCCTAATTCTCAAAAATACCTCATCACAGGTCGACCTTAAGTCTTAAGGAATAAAAACCTGAAAGAATTTTAAATTAATTTTGATTTTTGAGCCAAATGGAACTAAGTCACCACCTATGGCGACTTAGTCCACTTGGGAATTTTTAAGTGGATGTCAGGAATTGTGATAATTTAAATAATGTTTATCGGGTTCTTCTTCAACAAGAAACTTAATTAAGGCCTGTAAGTGCATAAAGGGGCCATTTAAAGCATAAGAAAGGTGTAAATATTGATGGCAAGCCTAAAAAAGTGTGAAATTTTGTTACAATACTTTACAACACTTTGAAGTAGGTCTTGGTAAGGTTATTTAGGTGAATTATGATATTATGGTCCTAGAAAAGTGTGAAGATGTGTTACAACACCTTTACAAGACATCAATAAATGCATTTTATTCAATTTGCAAGGGCCCAAGACCTAATGTGGATGTGTAAAACACCTCACAACACTAAATCGAAGCCTCATTAAGTCTAATTTGTCATCAATTATTCCCAAATCAAGCAAAGTATATACTTTTTCATGACACATTAAGCCCCCATTCTAGTAAGAGGATGAACTTGCTTTAAACTCACACTAAAGTAGTCATTCAAGAAGAGTCCAATCATACCAATGCAGATGACAAAGAATGACAAAGATCAAAGGAGGTTGTGCAAGCCCGTAGGATCCAAGATCCTAAGTCAAACCAACATAAGCACAAAGGGACACACGCAAGGTAAATGATTTGTAGCAAAACAAGATATGTAATCATACAATGGCAAGGACTAGAAAAGTGAAAATGAGGTAGATCAAGCTTCGACTGTTTGTCCAACACATTGTGGATTAGATCTAAGTTGTTCATTTTAGAAATAAAATGCATACTCACTCTAGGGCGACAAAACTCATGGTTGTCCATCGGGTGAGAAGACCCATGTCTACTCACTTTGGGGCCACATAACTTTTGGTTATCTACGGGGTGAGAAATCCTGAAAGGTGGCTATGGGGAAAGTTGTGCCTCAGAATGGGCTTCCTGCTCAAACCATACCAAAGTTATACCTCTTGATAAATTTGATAAGGTGCCACAATGAAAATATTTTTTGAGCTCTATGAGGTAAGAAAAACTTCATATGCTTGACACTCATAGACAAACATGATGGTACCACAGGTATGCAAGCTGTGTTATGCAAGGTGGCCATATAATAATTTTTGTAAATGGTAAAATAGTGTAAGGAATGTTAAAAGGGATTTTGCTTAGTTCGTGCAAGGAATCATCTTAGGGAACATTGTGCTTAACGTTTCCAAGAGAGGATGTGTCAAAGAAGTATCACACTCTTAGAGGGAATCAAGCCCAATGAATCCACCAAGAAAAGGACACATCGCAAGAAGAAAGAAATCATGCCATGAAATGTGAGTGTCGATGTATGCCCCCATTTTAAAGTGGTTGTGAATATCATTACTGTGAGTAATTGCTTTAAAGTAGAAGAAGGAGACATGAAAGAGGGAGTATGTCACATGCGAGCTAATCTTAAGGCATGTCATCCACATCCAAAGCTTTCTCATATATGTACATGAAAGGTTAATGACTAGTCAAAAGAGGCAACGACAAGTGACATACAAGGACAAGGCTACACAACCCCTTGCCCCCACTTAGTAAGTGGAAAAAGGTGAGCCAAAATGATTAACGAAGTGCATGCTAGAGTGAAAATCGGTATCAATTAGAGGAATGAGGTGCCCCCACATAAGGAAGAACACCAAACTCCTAAAAATGTTGGATTTTATGACAAATCCTTACATTCATTAGTGGAATGACCATGAACTCTATGATATGCACAAAAGGAATTCTTATAATAAAATTTCTTTCGAGTTCTTGGAGGAGGAGCTGTGACAATATACCCTCTTGATCAATGGTAGATGTTGTTGTATTATGTGACAAAGATATCTCCTACTTAGATGTACAAGATATCATACCTACATAAGATTGTTTAGATTGCGAGATTTTGGGCTCTCCTTGACAGGAGGGTGTAAAATCTAACGAATTCAATTTATTAGTGTTTTGCGAGATGACATTGACATTAAGCAAAGGTGTATTTTTTTGTTTGATGTTTTGTAAAGGATGGCGTTCAAGACCACTATTGTCTATTGTCATAGAAGAATGTTTTGTAATAGTGTTGATTTTGAGTGAAGGCATGGTGACTTCTCTCAAAGGACAATAACCAAGATCATGGGTTGTTTTTTGTGTGATAGGATCAATAGGATTGTGGATACCTTGTTTGTTAGCACCACATCCTTTTCCACTGTATCCAAGTTATTTCATAACCTCATAATCTTTTCCATAAATATTTTTCATTTCTTTTGAATTAGGTGGTTGTTTGTTGTTGTGTTCGTCAAAGATTGTTGTGTAATTTGTTATGTTTTGGTCTAAAGTGGTTGAGGTGGATGCTTTCGAAGGATTGTTTGAGTTGTGTTGTCATGATTGTGTTTTCTTTTCCCTTAGTTGAATCTTTGTTTATGATCTGGTACTCGTCCATGAGTGTTGGTGTGAAGTCTAAGGAACCCCAATCATCGTCTAGTTTGTTGTTCTATTGTACAGGTTCCACTCATGTTGTTGATGTGGATGTGTTCAAGGGATTTTCTTTATTTTTCTCAAGTTTTAAGACACTATAAGGCTCGAGATCAATGTCAAGTGTGTATACTTTGTTGTTGTAGATGTATTTCATTTTACGATGAAGAGTGGAAGGCACACCATTCATTGCATGAATCCATGGTCTGCCTAAAATGAGATTATAGGAAATATTGTTAGGCATAAAATGAATTGGTGTATCCAATGTAACCTCCCCAACTTTAAGAGGCAAAGTGATCACACCAAGCGGTTGTTTGGCTACATTGTCAAATCCCTAGATAGACAAGGAATTAGGTTGAATTTTTGATTTGTCCACATGTAGCCTATCCAAAAGATTTACACTACACACATTAAGGGATGATCCATTCTCAATAAGGGTTCACTTTATCCCTATTCATTTGTATCGAGAAAGGATTATGAAAGCTTCATTTTGTTTTTGCACTTCCAAAGGGGGGACTTCACTTTGGTGGAAAACAATGTCAGCATTCAATCCTTGAATGAAGGCTACTATGTCATTTGGTTGTGCATTAGAAGGGATAGGAATTTTTTGTAAGAGCATAGTGTGATAGGTAGGTGAATTCTAAAGAAGGTCCCAAAGGGATATCTTGGCAGGAGTATTCTTAAGTTGTTCAACAAGATCATACTCCTTAGGAGCTAATTGATGAGCACTAGGAAAAATGGGATTAGGAAAAGGTAATGGTATTGAGGTGGGTTGTGGCGATTGCGAATTGTTGCAAGTGTAGTGTGTGTGAGAAACAACATCATGATTAGGTGGGTAAAGGGTGAACTCGGGTGTAGGTGGAGGGTTATGTGACAATGGGTAAAGGATGAGTTCAGGTTGGTGTTGAGTTTGTTGTTTATGTGAAGGTGGGTAGAGAATTAGAGGGTTCTTAGGATGTCCCACAGGGTATGTATAGGTCCATTGATCCAGGGGGGTCTAATGGACACTTGCGCATTCATAACCTCAACAATCTTGGTTTGATGTATCTCTAATAAAGGGCAATCTAGAATCACCACTTTATCTAAGGAAGACATATTACTATTGTTGCCATGTTCTAGCACTGTGATATTCTTCCTAGGAGGAGAGTTTCTAGGAGAACCACAAATCTAATTTTCTTGACATTCGTGAATTGGCTCCTCTAAAATGAGTTCATTGCAAGTAGGGGAATTGGATTTTCTTGTTTATCAATAGTGGGGAAATTAGGAGAAGACTCTATTTGATTGTATGTTGTCTCTAAGGTCTCATTCTTTTGTTCCATAATATCTACCCTAATAGGAGAGCTTGCAATATGGTCATCCAAGTTTGAAGTTTGTAAAGTAGCTTCAACACAATTGGGGAATGCATCAAGAGGACCACTAGGAGTTTCAAATAGATTTTTCCAAACTATAGGAGCATTAGGGAAAGGAGAATCAAGGTTCGCATGACGCTTAATAGGTATATCTTCTAACACCAACCTATCCTCTTTGCATCAAGGATGGATATTAGGAGAAGAACAAGTTTCATTGTCATGGTTAAAGAGACTAGGTAAGGTGAATTTTTTGAATGTGTCTATGATCTCATCCTCTTGTTTCCTAATGTCTGCCAAAGGTAGAAGAGGAGAGGGACAATCAAATCTCTCAATGCTTATATATGCTTTCACCAAGATACCTTCGTCACTAATAGGAGAGGTATTGGGAGAAGAACAAGTATGACTGTTATGATTATCTACAATTTCATCCTCTTGTGTGATGACATTCTTACAAATCCGATAGGTACTAGGGGGGTATGCAACATGCTTATCAAATGTTTTACTTTGTTGTCCTAGACTATGTCCATGAAAAATAGAATCATACAAGCCACTTGATATTCTAGAAACATGAAATGCTTGAATAGAACACATGCTAATATGCGAAAGTAAATAAAGTGCAATGCAATGGTTTAAATTGAAATGGTTAAATGCAATTTACAAATGTGAAACAAGTATTTTTTTTAATTACATTAGTCAACAACGTGAAAGATGAAATGTTTGAAATACAAAATTTGAAATTAAACAATGCATGAAATGAGCCAATTTAAGCTAGATCTAATGAAATGCATGTTACAAAAACTGAGCCAACTGATATAGGTAGTTGATGGCAACAAACAAAAGCTTAAAAACAGGGTTTTTAGCTCTATGAAAGGCAGTTTCAGGGGCGAACAGAGACTAAGTCACCCAAGGTGGCGACTTAGTCTCGATAGGGATTTTTTTTCATATTTTTGAGGATTTTTTGATGGATTTTGATAGTCGTTGTGTTGTATGATGCAAACCTAAGATGCCAATGCAAAATTTCAGAAATTTTCAATGATTTAAGATGCAAAAATGCTTGTAATTGAAATGATTTCAAAAATGACTACCCTTAAAGGATGTTTTTGACCTAGATGCATAAAAAAAATGTTCCTAAAAATTTCTAGACTTATAGTATATGATACTAGGAGGCTTATGAAGCACAAAAATGAGGTTTTTGATGTTGTAACAGGTAGTGCAAAATTTGGATTATTAGTCCCAATTAGGGTTTTTTCAAAAAATTTAGAACTTTTTAATGGGTTTTGATGTTGTTTAGTATGTATGACTTGAATACTAAAAGAAAATGTAATTTTTCCGAAGTCTTGCAATGATTTAAAATGCAAAAATGCAAACTATATGCACTTTTACTAATGCAAAATTTTAAAACCTTGTAATGCAAATTAACTAATGCAAAATGTAATGCAATGTTAATGCTCTCTAACTCTAGGATGATGAAGAAATCCAAATCAGAAAAGAAGGGATTCAAAAGTTAGGTTCACCAAAATGTGGACAATGATTTTGGATTGCCCAATTGCTTTAGCTCCTTCTAGGGGTTTTCACCTAAAAGGAGAAAGGGATGGGGTCCAATATGCAAATGTCTACACTCAAGATTAATGTAAATGAGATGTAATATGTCTAATTATGATGTACTAATGCACTGATCTAAAAAGAAGATGATTTAATGATGCTAAACCTAAGAAATGCAAAGTGCTGGAAAATACATTGTGATATGCAAAAACACCTAAAAATGCAAGTAAATGCTGAAATAACTGAACATAATTGGAGAGGTGCACTTGGAATCTAAAATATGATATGGAGATATTTTGGAATGCTGAAAAATTGACTAAAAATTTTGACTGGGACACTTACGCTAGGCTGGGTGACTTAGTCCCAGTTTCGAGAAAACTTGTTGGAACAAGAATTTTCCAAATAGGTATCCAAAAATGCAAAAAACATTTTTTCAAGTCTGGCATCAGGACTAATTTTCCACTAGTGGTGACTTAGTCCACTTGCATATTTTAGGAATCTCGGGATAGGATCTTGTAGCTTCAGGTCTACACTTGCTTTTCTAACAGGTGTCTGCTCCTGATTATGCAAAAAACAGGATAAAAAGTGTCTCCAAGCCTCTTTTAGGGTTTTGACAACCTTGAAGGTATTTGACACTTTGATGACAACTTTCTAATCTTTTTCTTGGACAAATATGCAAACAAGACCTACAAATCACACAAAGAGAGGAAGAAATGTTGGATGTTAGGGCATGGGGGTTTTCCTTGGTCAAACCCCTTTTTAGGTAATTAAACCAAGTGAAGAAAGAATGTATTGAAGCATGCAACAATGGAGTTAGTACCTTTCCATGATGTTTGATCTTGAATTTTTGCAGCAAAACATTAAGAAACTACCCTTGAATGTCCTTGGAAGCTATCTTGATGACTTAGAATGCTAAAACCCTAGCTTGCTTAAGAAGAATGATGAGTGATTGAGAAAATTGATTAATGGAATGAATGAATTAGTGAAATGAAAGGTAAAATCCTTTATTTATACACAATTATGCCCTAATTCCCTAACATACCTCATCACAGGTTGGCCTTAGGTCTTAAGGAATAAAAATCCGAAAGAATTTTAAATTAATTTTGATTTTTGAGCCAAATGGGACTAAGTCGCCACCAGTGGCGACTTAGTCCACTTGGGAATTTTTAAGTGGGTGTTGGGAATTGTGATAATTTAAATAATGTTTATCGGGTTCTTCTTCAACAAGACACTTAATTAAGGCCTGCAAGTGCATAAAGGGGGCATTTAAAGCATAAGAAAGGCATAACTATTGATGACAAGCCTAGAAAAGTGTGAAATTTTGTTACAAGACTTTACAACACTTTGAAATAGGTCTTGGTAAGGTTATTTAGGTGAATTATGATATTATGGTCCTAGAAAAGTGTGAAGATGTGTTACAACACCTTACAACACCTTTACAAGACATCAATAAATGCATTTTATTCAATTTGCAAGAGCCCAAGACCTAATGTAGATGTGTAAAACACCTCACAACACTAAATCAAGGCCTCATTAAGTCCAATTTGTCATCACTTATTCCCAAATCAAGCAAAGTATACACTTTTTGGCGACACATAATATTTACAAATAATTATGGACACATGTATTGATGTACTATTACAACTCTTTTGAAAATGACACTTTCTAGTGAATGAGGTCGATAATATAACACTTCATAATTGAAGGATGCTATGTGTACCACTCCAATTTTAGCTACTCTATATTTCACCAAGAATTTTATTATGGAGTGTGATGCTTTGAGGAATGGTATACGAGCAATTCTCATCCAAGGAGGTAGACCTATTTCTTTTGAAAGTCATTATTAAAGGGTAAGAATCAAATCAAACCTACTCTTGAAAAGGAATGCCAACTATTCTTCATTTAGTCAAATTATGGAGGTCATATCTAATGGACTGTAGACACTCAAAGTAAACATAGATCATTATAGCCCAAAGTATTTCTTGGAGTAGAGGTTATTCTTTGAAGATCAACACAAATGGGTCATTAGAATGTAGTTGTTTATACTCAATCCAAAAATAATGATAATTGTTTGCACCTTTCTTAAATTTAAACTTCACTCATTCCTCTATTGTCTTAACCTTTTTGGCCCACCATTTAGATCTGATTTGGGAGTTCCTTCAATGCCACCCCTTGGTCGATTTTATGCTTAATGTTGTTATTTCCTCCCCTCATATCTTTTTCATGGGCCTAAATATAAAAGAACTATAAGTGTAATGGTTTTTGGGTCAATTTCCAAGCCAAGGTGGACTTTTGGATTTTCCCTTGCTAATGGGAAGTTCCCTAAAGTTCCCAAGTTTCCTAATTTCTTTAATTTTGAACTTCCAAACTTTCCATTGCTAGTGGGAAGTTCCCAAGTTCCTTGATTTCCCTAATTTCACTTTTAAAATTCCCTTGCTTGTAGGAAGTTCCCTAAAGTTCCCAAGTTTCCTAATTTCCATAATTTCTAACTTTCAAACTTTCCCTTGCTAGTGGGAAATTATCAAGTTCCTTGATTTTCCTAATTTTACTTTTAGGTTTCCCTTGCTAGTAGGAAGTTCCCCAAAATTCCCAAGTTCCCTTATTTCCTTGATTTTAGACTTTTGAACTTTCCCTTGTTAGTGGGAAGCTCTCCAAAGTTCCCAAGTTGCACGATTTTCCTAATTTTAGACTTTCCCTTATTGGTGGGAAGTTCTCCAAAGTTTTTAAGTTCCTTGATTTCCTTGATTTTAAACTTTTGAAATTTCCCTTATGAGTGGGAAGTCCTCTAAGGTTCCCTAACTTCATTTTAGACTTTTAGACTTTCCCACACTAATGGAAAGTTCCCCAAAGTTCCCAAGTTCCTCGATTTCCCTAATTTTCCCAATTTCAAACTTTTGTACTTCAACTTTCCAGTGGGGAGTTCCCCAAAGCTCCCAAGTTTCTTGATGTCCACTTCTCCACCCATACATTTCTTTGGTAGACCTTTCTAATTTTTTTTTAATAGCTTTTAATATTTTAGACAACTCTTTCTATGGACCTCCACTATTTGAATGTAGAGCCTCATCTACCTTCCTCCATGTAGAGCCATTAATGGTCCCATATTTTCATTATAGGATAGGAGATAGCTTTGAAAAAACACTCAAAATATTGGGCCAATTAGGGGCATGATTTTGGTACAAATGGATGTGGTTGTTGATGCAATGGACATGGTCTAATGTACATGGCCATGTGAAGATGACACAAGTAGAAATGGATGGCTTGCAAACTTGTTGAACACTTTGTTTTTCCAACCCAACTTGTAGGGTAAAATTGTAACAATATATAGGCCTTAGATATTGAAAGGAAAATAGATATATATGTTTGAGAGGTCTACAAATTTATATAAAGAGAAATGAAGTAGAATGACATCTAGTGAATGATATAAAAGAAAACTAAATTTTTACATTTGAGAGACATACAAATTTATAAAAAATAAATAAAGGATATCTAGTGAATAATACAAAAGGAAACTAGATTTGTACAAGTAATGAAGAATAATGGAATTCAATGAATGCTACAAAAGGAAACTAGATTCATAGATGGTAGACAATGATATATTAGCTAGATATCACAATTAGATGTAAAAAAAGTAAATGTAAAAAAATCTAGGGGCGAATAGACTATGGTGGGCCAAAACCCACAAATAAATAGAAATAGAACCAGCTTTGATGGAGGTGGGTGGTCTATGGTGGATTCCAAGCTCACGAGAAGATGGAAAGAGATGCATGAAGAGAACTAGACAAAGGTGGATAGTCTATGGTCCATCACATGATAGGGCAAGTGGAAGGAAAACCTAGATAACCATTCATAGGTACATGACATGGTGGAAGCACATACCATGATGTTACTCATCGAAAAAAGAAAGTTTTACCATCTTGCCTTGCTTTATGAGCACCAATGAGTGTCTAATACAAGAACATTAGATCAAATAGTAATCAACATCAACAAATTTTTTTCCAATGTGATTCTTATTTGTTCAAATTTTCCTCAATTTTTTTTCCTAATGTTTATCTAGTTTTAACCCTTACACTTAGTTCATAAGCTCTTTGATGTGCTTTGCAAAGGTTTGGTAATGGCCGAGGAACTATGTGTCACTTTTTAGGCTTCAAATTTGTTATCATAGAGTTCTAGACTCACGACCAGAAGATTTCTGTTCCACTATTATGGGGCTCCAGTTACTCCAAGTGGAAATTGAAATGAGTTCATGGTTCATGGTCAGAAGATCCATAAAAGAGTTGGGTTCATTCAAAGTCTTCTGACAGAGTTCAATTCTCCAACAATGCACTCAAAATCAGGTTTGAATTCAACTGTCTGCCTGTACAAACTTTAAGGTCCCGCACCTCCACAATCTCAAGTCAGTGACCAACAAGATTTGCATTGGTTTTCCTCTGTACTTGAGGCTGTAAGATGATGTCACATGCCCACAATCTCAAATCAACCACCACATCAAATCTGATATGATTTTCAAGGCCCTTGTTGCACCAGTTGTTGCAAAAGGTGCAAGAAGATCACATATTCCAAGCTAAATGCACGAAATGTTGGATGAGTAAAGAAGAAAGAAACTATTTTATTCTTTGGATTAATCAAATGGTGACATTCACCTAGAGAATCAAGTTGCCGCCATTTATGATTTGTAGACAACTTGGTTGCCAGAAACGACACAAAGTAATCAAGCATTGGATGTGAGAGAATTACCATGTCTCGATTGCCTAAGAATTTCAATATTTAATTAGTTTTCAATTGATTTGCATTAAATGGGCATGGGTAAGATCAAAATTAAATTGTTCTCTTGATTACAACTTTTGAAAAGACACATCTCTGTCAGAGAATAGAACTAGGATGACTAATTAGTTTACCTTCTTCAAGACTCTCTGCTCTCTCCTAGGCAATCTACTTCATTAGGAAATTCCTTTCTCCATGATTTCAAACTTTGATATAATTATGAGAGGAATGTCACTTGGAAAAGTCATTCCAATCTTAGACTTTCTTGTAAAATAGATTTGATGCCAATACTTTTTGTACAAAATTGGTAATATACTATGAATATGTGATCTCAGGATTAGTAAAGTAGTTGGAGAAGAGCTTGAGGATAGATTATCCATAGAAGATAAAATTAGAGGGGTAGGTATAGGATGAAGATGGTGTAATAATCATCCCTCATACTTATTAATTTTATTATCATAAAAAATATTAATTTAATTGATCAAGCATCATTTATTTAATTTGGAAGTGTCAATTTTATAACCCTCTAATCACAATCATGACAAAAATCATGTGTCATCATTTAGATATTTATACTAGATTGTGGTAAGCTATAATCTATTCATTTGAGTATGCTATCAACTTTGTTTTTAATATGTACTAACCCATTCAAACTTACATCACCAATTTCCTTCCATTTTAAGTTCAAATTTTTTCATGCTTATATCATGAGGACTCATAATACTCTTAATTATGTAGTGAATGTTACCACATGACAAGGCGAAAAATCAAATCCAACAATTGGGTTATGGGAAATAGTAATTATCGGATACCATAACTTTCTATTGCATACTTTGATTTTCCTTTGTGATTCATATAACCGAATTCCCTTTCATACCTAGTTATGTATTCTTGGTTAGAATTAGCCAACCATTCTCATAAGATTAAAAGTCCATTTAATAAATTCACGACAATTGCATTCATACAGAGTGATCAAATTAGATAGAGTGGGATAGTAATGAGAGACAATCTACTTTATCTAGAGTCAAATAAGATTCATAGGTACAACATTTGAACCATGCTCTTGTACCAATGTACTAACTACCCCTTGGTTTCAACTATTTTTTTCATAATAAGTATTACTTTAATTGACCAAGTATCTTCCATCTAATTTAGAGGTCTTGACTTCATAACCTTCTAACTATAGTAATGGTGACAACTCTATTCCACCACTCTCATACTCACACTAGAATGCGGTAATCTCCCAATGTCAGGGTCATCCCTAGACCCATACCTAATCCTTTAAGGTCCATTCATGATGAACCTACCTATGTATCCTTTTTTGGGAATCAGAGGCTCCATAGTTCATGCACCAATGATAAAGAGAATTCATACTCCTCTCTTGCATGAAATATTTGATCTTTTTTTTAAATCACAACTATTAATTAAGGTTTTTCTTTCCATTTAATCTAGTTATAATAGAATGATAACAAACACATTCCAATCAAGTGTTGGTTCCATGCCACTCATTAGTGTACGAACACACGTAACATCGCATGGTGACCATATCATTCCAATGTCCTGTGTTCACATAATGGTTGGGTCAAGCATACATCATTTATACACAACATGGATAACTCTTACTTGTGTCTCACACATATGGGTGATTAGTTCATATGTTCCTTGTAGGTTCACATGGGGTTAGATCAGGCATACATTGCGTATACACAAGGTGACTAGCTCATGCCCACTATTTAGTCATCTAACACACAAACAAAAAGTGAATATAGTGGCCAACTAGAAAAAGGAAGTAGTTGCAACATTACTGCAAGCATAATTCCCTTCTCCTAGTTCACTAACACATAATCTCATAAGTAGATCCCATCCATAAAAAGAAATGTTGGTGCATCCCGTGGTGCATTGTGGGTTCCATCCATTTTCCCAATCCTTTGACACTTATGATGACAAACAAGCATCCCATACTACTTGTTGTAATCACTGGCAAGGGCACGAGTTTAATAATGAACGCAATATCTGGGGCCATTTTTCCATAAGTACACCATGATTCACTCACATATACATAATGATCAACTAGCAATAAGAAGTGGATGTGTGACTATTGTAGGAATCTTTTCTCTACCTAGTTCACTAACAATTACCCTTTTTTCATCCCAACTAGAAAAAGAAAAGTTGATGCATCCCACACTACACCATGGGTCACATCCTTTTCTTTGATTCTTTGCATTAATGGTAATGATGAAAAAGCATCACATATTAATTTTGATCATCACTAGATAATTAAGTATAACAACACACATCATATAAGGCCATTAATAAGAATTTCATCTCATTAACCATCTATGTTCTCATACAACTATATAAGTTACATAATCTTGATGTCTTATAATATTACCATAGACCCATAACATGTTCTTACCATCAATGAATTATATTGTAATAACATCAAAACCATGAAACTATACCTTATGTAGGTACAACATAGGAGACACACATTTCTTTTGATACACCAATGCCAATACTAAACTCTTGATATGGGTAGATCTTTGCATCCCTTACCTACATGCCACTAGAAAAAAGACTATATAAATATGAAAGTGGGTAGCTCTTGACATCTATCACCTGCATGTTACTGGTGAAAGCTAGTTAACCCGATGATACATACATATACTTCTTTTAACACAACACACTCCTTGAATCCTATTATGCTACGACAACAATAATCTTATCCATAACTGGGTCATATGTTTTATAATTTTTGTATAATCACCTAAGGATGAGTGGGATAATCTATGTCAAGAGAAAAAAATATCTTCTACCTTTTTCCTTGTAGAGTCCCTAGATCAACCCTAGTTGTGATTCCATAAAGTCAACTCCTATATCAATTTAAACTCAATATTGTGACATTAGAAAGTACCAAAATATTGATCTAAAGCGTACTATTTGAAGGGTTTACACTCTAACTAATTAATTTACTACATTGTCCCAAATGAATCCATTAAATTATTCAATTGTATTATAGGTCTTGGGTTTAATTTACTCACATTAGTAGCACATGTCATGGTTAAGGTCCCATCAACCTTGTAAATATTATGTATTTAATTATTCTAAAACATTGTTTGTAAATGATTTCTTAAGGGGTGTGGGAACTATGAGAAATAATAACAATTTATTTATTATATACCACTTAAAAGTATATTCTAATTTGAGATGAGATGACAAGGTCAAACTAAGTGCCCATCTTGGAGTATCTCTTATTTTTTAGGGATTAAAAATCAAGTACCTAAAATAGAGATTGTTTTTTTGTCAACTATGACTTTTTGTAAGAGTCTTGGTTTAGCATGTTGAAGTTATTTTTCCTAAAAATTGAGGGATGATTTTTTCCCCAAGTTTAAATGTCATATTTGGTGGTTGATAAGAATGTAATTCATGATTATTATACACCTGCGTTTGAGAAGATAAATAAGTGTGAGCTTGCATAGGAACATATATGCTCTCAATTTGGATGCAAGAAATAAGTAATTGTATTTTATTCTTATTTCAAGATAATAAATACCTGGCCTCTTTTATGGTGGTATTTTTTACCCAAAAATATTTTTTCCACATAAATACTATGTTGTGTAAATCTCTTATACTTGCTGATTTATATTTCTTTAAATATCCATTAGTATCATACAAAATAAATTTCAGATTTATGACATAAAATTCAGATTTTTATATTGTAGTTGTTTACTTCCATTTCTAAAATTTGGTATTAGAGCTTGGCCAAAATTTCTTCTTAGGTGGAAGTGTGAAGGTATTTTATGTTGTAGTAAGAGTTTTGTTGATTTATTTTACAAATTTGTATGTGTGATAGCCATGGCTAAATATCATTCCTTGTTGGATATTGAAAAAATTAATGGTAACAATTATGAGTTGTGGAAGATAAAAATAGAGGATCTTCTTGAAAAGAGGGACCAATGGTTGGCTGCAACAAAAGGAAAAAGACTTGATAATATAGATCAAGATGAGTGGGACAAAATGAACAAGAAAGAACATGGTATAATCTATCTTTGTCCTATATATTTAATTTTATTAAATGTAGCTAAAGAGCTCACTACATATTCCTTATGGAAACATTTAAGTGTAATCTACCAAGAAAAGATCCTGTAAATAAGTTATATTTGAAAAGAAAATTGTTTTCTCTAAAATTAAAGGAAAGTGACTTGATTATTGAGTCCTTAAATTCATTTAATCTAATTTTGAGTCAATTATCTTCATTTGTGTTAAGATTGATGAAGAAGATAAATGCATTATGTTTCTTTATTCTTTGCTAGAGTTGTGAGATAATTTTTCTCATTCTATTGGTGCTAATATCAAGGATCCCAAAATGGGTGATTTTGTTGCAACATTTTGTTACAAGAAATAATGAAGTTGTGGATATCTCATCAAATGATCTTCATGTTAGGGGAAGGTCCAAGGAAAGAGGTGGATCAAAAGGAGAATAGGGGGGGCCTAAATACAAGTCTAAGAATAGATATGAAACTCTTGGTAAAAAGAATCTAGAGTGAAGTGTTGGAATTACAAGAAGAGGAGACTTATTAAGAAGGAACACAAAAATGAAAAGAAATAGTGGGATTCCTCTAGAAAAAGGCATGTAAATCAAGTAATAAATTTTTATTATATTCATGTAATAATATTTTCAATAATAATTGTTTGGTTGACTTAGGATGCTCATACACATGACTTCTCACAAGGAGTGGTTTTCCACATATGAAGAATATGATGGAGGTCAGTTTACCCTATGCACAATAATTCATATCCTATTGTTGGACATAGAAAAATACAATTAATATTTAGTGATGGGTGGATTAAAAACTTCCTTGGTGCTTTACATATTCTTGGATTGGATATAAATCTAATTTTTATGTTAAGTTGAATGATTTGGGAATGCATGTAACATTTCATAGGCATGGTTACATATTGGCGAGAGTGTAACATACTCAACTTTCTAAT
>VDFB02109042.1:55290391-55325557 GCA_007258455.2 Sequoia sempervirens
CTAATTCAATGAGAAATCGAATGATTCCATGAGAAGATATTCAGTTTATGATCACAAATTTTATGCAATTGTACAGGTCTTGAAAGAGTGGAGACATTACCTGTTACCTAAGGAGTTTGTGTTGTATACGGATCATCAAGCTTTACAATATTTGAATAGAAAAGGGAAGTTGAACTAGAGACACATGACATGGGTAGAATTCTTGTAGAGTTATACATTTGTGTTGAAGCACCAAAGTGGAGAGTCAAATAAGGTTGCAGATGCATTGAGCATGAGGAGTTTGCTAAGAGAGATGAGGGTTTGAAGTATTGGGTTTTGAGGAACTGAAGCATATGTATGAGGATGACATTGATTTTTTCAAGCCATGGAAGGCTTGCAAGGAACATGTGGAGACAGATAGAAGCAAATGTTTGGACTATTTCATTCAACAAGGTATGCTATTCAAGAACAATCAACTATGTATCCCTAGAAGTTCAACAAGAGATAATTTGATCAAGGAAAAGAATTGCAGAGGACTAGTAGGAAATTGTGGAATTGATAAGATGGTATCATTGGTGAGTAAGAACTATTTTTTTCCATAGTTGTATAAGGATGTTAGGAAGTATGTTCAGAGTTGCAAGATTTGTCAATTTGCAAAAGGAAGCAGTCAGAACACTGGGAAGTATACACGATTGATAGTACTGGAGAGACCATGGGAGGACATAAGCATCTATTTTGAGTTGGGTTTACCTAAGACACCAAGAGGATTTGATTCTATATTTGTGGCTATTAAAAAATTTTCTAAGATGGCGCATTTCATACCTTGTAAAAATACCAGTGATGCAACACATGTTGAAAACCTATTTTTCAAGGAGATTGTGAGATTACATGGGCTACCAAAGAGCATAGTATTAGATAGGGACACTAGATTCATTGGATATTTCTGGAAGACATTGTGGAAAAAGTTGAAGACTGAATTGAAGTATAGTTCAACATTTCACCTTTAGAAATATGGAAAAATAGGAGTTTGGGGAACTTGTTGAGGTGTTTGAATGAAGGTAAAGCAGGAAATTGGGACTTGATACTACTGCAAGCAGAGTTTGCATACAACAATTTAGTAAACTAGAACACAAGGAAGAAACCATTTGAAATTGTGATAGGACAACAACCCAGAGGAGTGGAAGAATTAAGGGATATCAGTAAGAAGAATAAAAGGAGTGTGGAGGAAAATTAATTTTTAGGATTCATGGAGACAATGCATACTCAATTCAAGGAGAATCTAGAGAAGATGAACAATACATACAAGGAAACAATGGACAAGAAGATGAGACATAAGGAGTTTGCAGTTAGAGAGGAATTAATGGTATATTTGAGAAAGGAGAGATTTATAGTTGGGACATATAATAAGTTGAAGATGAAGAAGTTTGGACCTTGTAAGATCATTACGAAGTTTGATTTTGGAAATGTATATGAAGTGGAACTACCAGAGGAAGTTGGCATATCACCCATATTCAACATTGTAGACCTATACCAGTATCATGAAGAGGAGTCACTGAAGGACATAGAAGTTGATTTGCTGAACTAGATAACACATCATCCAAAGGAAATTGAGGAAGTTTTAGACAAAATATTTGGCCGTAGTACTAGAGGAAGGCAATATAAAGAATATCTAGTCAGATGGAAAGGAAGACCAAAAGAATATTCATCATGGATTTGTCAGGCTAAGGTGGACTGCATTGGTTTTCCTCTAGCCCCAGGAAAGCGAGAGGCTCACTTTTTGTCAACCTTAGGTGTCTGATGCAGGAGCATCCTAGGTTTCAAACAATCTTGCATCAACCAAAAATATTTGCATTCATGTTTTCTTTCATTTTAGTAGTTTTCTGTCTGGACCCAGTCTTAGTGTTTCATACTACATTGTACCACATTGAAAAATTAGAGCTCACATAGTAGGATATTTGATCTCCATTGCAACATCTACAACATATCTAGAATTCAAGTGTTTTGGAGATTCCATTATGAAGTTATTGCTAACAAGATATCAGTTGTATTTTGATAGAGAGCATTCACCAAGTAGTCTTGGCTTTTCAAGGGTGCAGACCTATTCCGTGACATGCACAGCTCAAGAGACCTTTCCATAAGGATGCACATTCATCAATGAACCTTAGTTCTAATCTACATTGTTTTTGTCCAAGGATCAAAGGAAAATCATATGTTTTGGCCAACCTTCACACATTTCATCAACTTTGGGGTTTTATACCTCTTAAGGCCGATGTGAACCTTTCTTGGAGCTGGGAATTGGCATATATAGGCATTGTGTAGTTGCATTAATCATCATCAAAATCCCTAGAAGAGGTAGATAGTTGATAAGGGCTTTGACCTGCATTGTATTTATGGGCTTTGATGCCATATCTTTCAATAAATTGTAAGCCATAAGGCAGGGCATGTTGGCAGTGAATAATTGAGGTTTATCTATACTTCCATTTGTGATTGTATTCTTGTTCATTGAGTTTCCATTGTGCTTACTCTGGCTACAAGGTTGTACATTCCTATTTCTAGACCCTTCATCATTGACTGCACCAATTGGTAATTTTCATCCTTGTTTTGAATAACAAATGGTGATGATGATATGGCAGTAGCAATTTTGGGGAGACATACTTGGTTCGATGTGAGATCTTGCTATGTCTTGAAATATTCTAATGGTGGTAGATACATGGAGATGGTCAATGAAAGTGGATAATGAATGCAATCACAACACTTGGCAAGGCAAGATCTGATGCCATTCCACATCGTTGTTGTAGAATACATTGTTCATTGGTTGACAATTGGAAGCTACTGATAGTGAGGTAACTACATGGAGATACTACGACACAAGAGTGAAGAATGACTAAGCTTACATGCAGGAAGAATATTGTTGAAAATTCCAAATAATTGAGAAGGGGGGTGAATTAGTTATCATAAAACAATTTTCTTTTCTTTAATTAATTTGGAGTAGGCTTATATCAATCAAAAAATAATCAAACATATATGAACATGAAATCACATAACAACACCATGCACAATGAACACCAAAATTTATATGGAAACCCAAGAAGGGAAAAACCACAGAAAATGCTAATTCTCAATCAAAAAACATTAGTTAAGGTGACACTAGTTAAGGTGATTTTAACAAAGGGATCACTTCCAAGTTTCTCACTACAGGTAAGGCTCGCTTCTGATGGGATCACTGTCTAATTAATACAAAAACATCTTATTACAAAATAGTCTCACTAACAAAAGTGAACTAGTGAAATTGAATCTATATGTACATGAATTTAGTTCTGGTTAAGAGCGCAATATATTTCTGTAGCAGATCTGGTCAAGAATATTCTGCACACCTTCCTCGCACAACCTCTGCAAAGAAAATTACTTCTTCCTAACACTTTCCTTCATCTTTCTTATTGCATAATACTATGCACCCTTTTATCTACTTGCACACACCATACTCCACACTTCTCTCATTCAAAACCAATGAATGTTCAATATATATGTGTGTGTGTGTGTACCCATAGAAATAATTTTTCCAAACACCATGTCTTCATAATCTCCTAAGTCGTACAAACACAATTTGAATTAGATCACCACAAAACATTTCAGCATGAAGAACAACCTTGAAATATTCAATAAGGCTTTGTATGCTAGCACCAAATCCAAAAGATAGGTCATACATAAATATCTTCTTACCAAATTACCAAGGGACCCATAAATAGGTCATACATAACATAATTATCAAAAGATAAAAAAAATTGAATTACATCAAATATATTCTAGAGTTGATGGGAACGCCACAACCAAGACCAAATCTTGATTATCATCAATTTCAGTATCAACCGGAGAAACAAAATTGGGCATACCAAAACTTGTAACATGCTAAATAAATGTCTGGATAGCAAGGTTACTCGGAGTAAGCTTTGAGCACAACAACCAACATCAAATGATTATTCCTCATTATTCTGCATTAACTAACTTCCACAGATGTCCAAAAAAGAAGTACTATCATATGTGGATCAAGGATAACATCCACACTACACAACATCAAAGCATACAATAGGATAGATCATTTTTGTATATCATCTAGAGAATAGCTTTCTAGATCCTAGGTTTTTACATCAATGAAAAAAATGCTAAATCATCTCAACAACTCCTCAACAATCTCCCCCTTTGGCATTGATGTAAAAATAACAAAAACTCAAACAAACAAAACTCCAAAACTCCAAGCAATCCCCCTTTATCAAGAAATTAAATACCTCTTCTTGTTTTTTTTTTCTCTTCATTTTCTCCCCCTTTTTTTCCATCAAAGGAAGAGGTCTCAATAGGAACATTCAAGAGATCAAGTAAAAATAACACTTTTCACATGAAAATTTTTCTTGTACCTTTCTCTCACAGTTGGAAGAATCCTCTTCCAAGCTTGCACTACAAAAACCATTTTTGCACACATCGTATCCAGTAGATTCAACAACATAAATAAAGATGACTAGTCCGGAGACAAGAACTTCCGTTCACAATTCTCTACATCATAAAGTATCCCAGAGAGATGATCCAACCTCAGCTCAACAATTTCTTTGACCAACCAGAAATTTCTAACCAAATCTTCCCTTTGTCTCTGTGTAGACAATAACTCAGCTTGCAACTCTCCAACTCTTATTATCTATTTTCCATATTTATCTTTGAAGAAGTCAAAACACTTCCTAATATCATTCAATTCAGATTCAATAGATTCACTTTTGCTTCTAAAATTATCAACAATAGCAAGGCACTGGAGACAATACCTATAGATGTTAGACATCTCCTTAATGCATTCTCTTATCTCACTAATGTGTTTGGATAGCTTATGTTTGTCTTTGACACATCTTCTCTCAATCATAGCTTGGATCTTATGACCTTCATATACTTCCTGCAACATCCTTTCTTCAACAACTTCTACCAGATCATCCAATAGCAAGTTAGAAACAACTAAAATAGTGATACCCTTTTTGAGCAGATAATCAACTAAGGAATCTTCAATTCTAGGCCTACTTTCCAGAGAGAAGGCATACCACATTTCATAAATATTTTTCATATCACCTTCATCCAACACCAAAAAAACTTTATCTAGATCAAAAGAGTTGAATCTAGGAAGAGACTTTCCTTCCTTCTCCTTCTCTATTGAGATAGTGATGACATCCTTTGTGTTAATTTTCATCTTAGGTTTTGGAGGGGAACCACCAATGAAAACCTATAACTCCTTCTTACTGGAGGAGGAACCCTCCTCAAATTGAATGATAGGAATAGCACTAGAAACTATCACACCAGAGCACAAATTCACTACAAGGATGGGAAATAAACTTTGCACATACTTGATTTATTGTTCAGACATTCTAGATACCTATGAACTTGATTTCTGATAGGGATACCGAACTTCCACTTAACATTCTCCTTTGATGGTAGAAAAATTAGAAAGTAAAATACTAAACATATGAGCAGAGACCCAAACTGGAAAGGATAACTCTCACCCAAAGACATTCTGACATTCTCAATTAGGTTTTCCATTATGAGGCTACACAAGTCAAACTATTTATTTTCCTTCACCATCTTATGTGCAAGATACATAGCAATAGTCAAAGTAGATCCTTCACGATTTCAGAAATATATTTTGTAAGTGATACCGTAAGCAACATACCTTACTGTAGGATCAACAATGGTATTTATTGGTAGAGCTCGAGGGTCTTTGTCAATACCAATAAGTTCCTCCACATCTCTATATTTCACTATTTTCTTCCCAGGGAGGTCACCAACACTACACAATCTAGTAATAGCTTCAATGGTTTCCTTAGTAATCAAATAGGGTTTGTCCAAAATGATGTTTCCATCCTTGAATTGACTCAATAGGAACAAGATAGACTCTTTGTCCAAAAACCAAGGAAATTCTCCCCTTAAATCCACACCCAAAGCACTTACATTCTGCAATTTTTCAACATTCAACCTTAGTTCCATTTCCTTCATATTTTGATGATCAAATTCATCCAACTCCACTCCCTTCAACCTTAGTAGAATACCGCCACTAGATTCTCTATCAATGAATTCCATCATCACACTTATCTTCTTTAATCTATTTGTTGCTTAGCGAAACCTTCTTCTCCTTTGTAAACTATGAGAAAGGATTTGAAACTCCACCTTTTATCCTTAATTGCTCATGATGAATTTTTTGCCATAACTTACACCGATGATGTCATCAATTATACTTCACTTTTTAATCAGTCAGATTAAGCTTCATCATATATCACCAACTAGATCAAAATTAGTCATGCAAAAAATACATCAATATTACTTTGAAGAGGGGGAATCCATCAGGATATACATTGCAAAACTCCCCCTAAGCCAAGGCAATTGGCTCAAATTCCAATAGGGCTTGTACTAGGATCTAGTACCAAAGAAGAGCTCCCCACACTTGTTTCCTTTTCCTTCCAAACCATGACAATCTTCTTCTTAGATTCATCTAATTCTGCAATCTTCTTTTTATTTTCAATCTTTTTTGGAGCAACATATTTGCATGTGTTGGCATAATATCCAGGTTGACTACACTTGTAACATATTTATCCTGACTTAACTGAGTTAACCCTAAATTTGCACTGATTAGCTTGTTGACCATAACTATGACATAAATAGCAATTATCGTGAAAGAGATTATTCATTACATTCCTTCTAGTTGGATCAAATAATTGATTTCTGCAATGACTTGCTTTGTGACCAAACTTGTGACAGTTAAAGCATTGAGTACTCGGTTCCTTCTTGCCTATACACTCTACATCCTTATGTCCAAAATTTTTGCATAGAATATAATATCCATTAAATGATAAGTACCTTTGAGCATTTGGGTGCCTGACCGAAGGTCTTTTAGGTGTTCTAGAGTTTTGGGCCATGCTTATTACACCAAATCTAACTTCAACTTCAATTGATTTGTCTTCACCCTTAGTGTTTTGATTTGAGCTTTCACAAGAGAAGCCAAGTCCTCCCTTATCCTTGTGACATTTCTATAGGGACAAGAGTTGATCTAGAATTATGCTACTTTCACATAATCTTTCTTCTTTTTTTAGCCTTCTTAACTCTTGATATAACTTCTCATTTTCCTCTAATTTTTGTTTGATGGTATCTTTGAGGTTTTCTTCAGTCTTCTTCCATTATTCCATTTTCTATTTGATAGTATCTTTAAGATTTTATTTAGTCTTCTTGAATTCATCTAGTTTTTTCTTTAAATACATAATACTTTCCTTTGACTCCTTTAATTCCTGGCTAACCTCTTTGTGTCTTTCTTTGAATTTCTAAATTTTCCCCCTTAGCTTTGAGATACAAGCATTTGCTTCCTTGAGATTTTCTTTCAATTCTTCATTTTTAGATTTTGTGCTTTCCATATCATCTAACATTATCTTCAATCCTTCCTCAAAGTGATAAGCTCCTACCATCTATTCAAACTGCCAAGATCTCCCTCAAGCAATTAAGCTCTATCTCTAAGGAAGCAAGCTTTGATACCAATTGTTGAACAGTCTAGATAACTAAGATGGGGGGTGAATCAGTTATCATAAAATAATTTTCTTTTCTTTAATTAATCTAGAGCAGGCTTATATCAATCAAAAAATAATCAAACATATATGAACATGAAATCACATAACAACACCATGCACAATGAACACCAAAATTTGTGTGGAAACCCAAGAAGGGAAAAACCATGGAGAATGCTAATTCTCAATTAAAGAACATTGGTTAAGGTGACACTGGTTAAGGTAATTTTTACAAAGGGCTCGGTGCCAAGTTTCTCACTATAGGTAAGGCTCACTATCAGTGGGCTCACTACTCGATTAATACAAAAAATTTTGATTATAAAATAGTCTCACTGAAAAAAGTGAACCGATGAAGTTGCATCTACATATGCATGAATTCAGTTCTGGTTAAGAGTACAATATCTGTCTGCAACAGATCCAGTCAAGAATCTTCTACATGCCTTCCTTGCACAACCTCTACAAAGGATATTACTTCTTCCTGACACTTGCCTTTAGCTTTCTTATCACATAATCCTTCACACCCTTTTATCTTCTCGTACACACCATACTCCACACTTCTATCATTCAAAACCAAAGAGATGTTCTATATATATGTATATATATGTACCTATCGACATAAGTTGGCCAAAAACCATGTCTTCATAATCTCCTAAGTCATCCAAACACAATTTGAATTAGATCACCACAAAACATGTCAGCATGAAGAACAACCTTGAAATATTCAATAAGGCTTCACATGCTAGCACCAGACCCAAAAGATAGGTAGCACATAAATAGCTTCTTAACACATTACCAAGGGACCCATAAATAGTTCATACATAACATAATTATCAAAATATAAAAAACTTTGAATTACATAAAATATATTTCCGAGTTGATGGGAATGCAACAACCAAGACCAAATCTTGATTATCATCAATTTCAATACCAACTGGAGAAACAAAATTGGGCATACTATTGTGTGGTCTCACAACATGCCCCAAGATTGTAAGAATTTGGGACCCAAGTGAAAAATAATAACTCTTATGGAAAGAGCTACCAAGTTGAAAAGATCACCGAAAGTGAAAAGTAAAGAGAAATCTTTAATCAAATAAGTACTTTGTAATGTAAGTGTTTCGAGTACTGGATATCGAGAATCAAAAATTTTTGAAAGGAAAAATGTGATGCAAATATGAGCAGAGTGTTCCAGTTCGATATTTGGAGTCTAGTAAAATGGAAGTTCAAGAAATTTCATGGGTAAAGTTGAATACCAGATACCAAGTACCGAGTACCAATGTGAAATGAAATTTTAAAATCTTAAGGTTATATAATGAGTCCAATAGTCTGGTAACCCGGTATACATAGAAGATAATTATGCAAGGATTTATGATATGCTAGAAAGCGTGTTATTTATGAGATTTATGTACTAACACTGAATAATGGTTTTATTTACATGAGATGTTTATAAATTTTTTATTTTCTTTAAAAGGGATTTTATGAGTGGAATTTATGATTGTAGAAGATGCAGATTGTGATGCAAAGTCTGGGTATGGATGGTAAGGAAAAATTGAATCATAGATAGAATTATATCCAAGTCGGGTTGCATACTCTAGGAGGCTATAAGGAAGATACTCTAGGAGGTTATAAGGAAGAGGGATTTGAGTCCACCAGAATGCTAGAGATCTTGGTATTGTACATGCGATGGAGACAAATGCCAATCTTCAAGACAACCCATTCTCGAGAGTAGTAGACCCGAAGCATAACAGAGTGTGGGAACAGAGTGATAAAGTAATTGTGTTGAATATATGGGAAGTTCCTACACACTATTCTGATTCGAAGTATCATTCTGGCAATGATTAAAGATCAAAGCCTGAAGAGCTTCAATGTGCAATTGGAGTTGACCTTTGTTGACTTCAATTGTAATTCTCTTACCAGTCACTACATTCCACGTGCCTTGATGTGATTTTTCCCTTGGATTTCCTCTCATGTATTTGTCTTATCCTATCTATGCCTTTTGTTTTATAAAAGGCCAAAGGATCTTTCTTTTTAAGTAAAGTTTAGAATTTGTGGATGTCGAAAGAGCCAAAACTTCTTTAAGTTTTGTTATTTTTTCCTATTTTATGAATCATTTCAGTCTAAAAACTTGTATGCACATAGACATTGATCAATATCAGAGCCAATTTGATAGCTACCTATCTCATGAATCTTTGTAACTGGTTTTGTTAGTTCATCCGAATAAGACTGTGTGTTGTGCCATTTAAGGGTGCATACAAAATCTACTTGGTGTCCAAACTAAAACCCCTCTCTTTAAAATCTTGCATCATTTTATATGTAGATGTGAAGAAATTTGGTGAAGTATAAAGCAGTTTTCTCTAATTTGGTTAATTCTTTGGGGAATGCAAGGAGAATAACCAAGAGAAATTTTAATTTTTAATATTTTTATGCTTTGTTTTAGAATAGATGTTTAAATTCTTGAAAATGTTCCAAAAAATAGATGAATGAATGGAAATTTATTGAAAATCTTCCATTTTCTATGAAATTGTTGAATGCTTAATGCTAAATCTACTTAAATGGTAGCAAAGAAATTGTTGATGTTCATGAAATATTATTTCAAATCTTTTGATTTCATGATATTTGTTCCTACAATCCAATTAAAAACTTGGTGTCTAATATATATGATCTTAAGCAACCATATTCCCTTTGAGATTAACAAAAATATCACATCATACCCGAGAGTGAACCTAGTATAGTCAAGACCTGACTACTGGAGACTTGGGATTGAACTGAGTCAATCTTTTCCCATTAAAACAGATCCCCTTTTTTAGATTTTCTTTCTTCCATATCTTTCAAGAAGGATAGGATCTTTGCGGTTTGTCTATGAAGAATTTATTCGCCCTGTTGTTGCGAGTAAAATCGTCATCAATAGGAACTGGCGCTAGAAGGAGGGTCGTTATATTAAGATTTATATTAGTCATGAAGTTTAAGAAGAAAGCTTGTGAAGTGAAATTGAGTGCAAGTTGGTATTTTAGTATGAAAGTTGAGAAACTTTGGAAAAAATTTAACTAGAGTTTACATTCTTTGATTTTATTCAGCTTTGGTAGAGTCACCGAGTGTAGAATTCATGATACAACTAATCACAGTGAACTCGAGTGTAATTTTTTTTTAACTAGGGTAAGCTTGGCCATGTGTAAAGTGATTTTTTTAACAAAAGAAGTTCTAACTGCTAGAAGAAAGGAACCATTAGTGAGAAAAATGTTTAACCCTAGTGGAATTGGAAATATTAAAAAATTAACTAATACATCAAGATAGTTTGAAAACTACAATTATTATAAAGAAAATCCTAACATTTTATAGGAAAATAGGTGAGAATGTCGAGTTTCTAAGACATCATATCAAAAAAAAGGAAACAGTATTGATGATTCATCATTCTCCTTATATGTGGAAAATGCAAATGATGAAAAGGAGCGGGAAAATAGAGCAGGAGACACGTGTATTTTGCTCCAAGTTGAAAATTCACAAGTTAAAAAAGGAAATTTCCCTGATTTTATGCAAGATAAAGAGTATCAAAATTTTAATTTTTCACTCTCTGATAACAATATAAACTGTGATATATCTTGGTCTAACAAAGTGAAAAGTGAAGACAAGCCCAAAGACATGAATATTTTCAGAGGATAAAGTCGAGAAATGGACATAGTCATTCATGGAAATGAACCAGGGTTGGAAGAAGGTAGAGTATGGTCACATTAGATGAAGTGTCTGCAATCCACCTTTAAAGAAGTCATTTTCATGCATATGAGCCAAGTCATTGGTATGTACACATTTGAATTTATGATTATTAAACGTAGAAAATTTAAAATAATTCATTGTTACAATAGAGTTATTGAAATTTTTCTGAATGAATTTAAGGATAAACCTACTATAATTTGTACCAAAACAACAATGGAAATAGTCATAGAAATTAAAATAAGTTGTTTTGTTAGGTTTAATCACTTGTTAGATTAGAATTTTGGTTAGTTAGGGTTAGTTTTATTTTTTCACAGGGTTTTATTTTTTTGTTTTGTTTTCTCTATTGTTGCTTTTCTTTATTTTTTTTCTTTTCTTTTTCGTTTGGACTCTGCACTAGAAAATTCTTCTTAACTTATCTTACACATGAGAGTTACTTCAAATATTTGTAAAATTGAACTAAAAAATACAAAATGATAAAACCATGCATAGTAGAAACACGATTTAATATGTACTAAAAGCTATATATATGTATATCATGTATATACATGAGGTATCAAAATTCTTGCTTCAAAAGATTAAAAAACCCAAAAAGAGTGAGTCAAGCTACAAGTAGTAGTATCCATTCAGTCGATATGGTATGCCTCATATATCAGGGCTAAATACCCTATGTAGGCAAGTTCCCGGTGAACTTCAAAGTCACGGATATGGAGGTCAGTGAGGAAAGGCTAGAGTGGAACCACTTCCCTGTGTTCCAGGAACCGAGGAATATCATCCATGGAAGGAATTCTGATGGTTGGGTGTGCAACAGAAAAAATAGTATCCATAGTCTCCAAATATTTAGGCCTTACTATCAAATTGGTAGTCGAACGAACATATTTAATAAGTAGCCTAATATCCATAAGCGACACTACAAAATGAGAAGCCACGTCAGAGTAGAAACAAAAGTAGTGGTTGGATTCTACATAATTTTCCCCAAGGAATAAGCACATATTTGGTACAATGAAATTGGAAGTCCAAATGAAGAAAACTTTTTCAAGCCTTTGCAGTGTGATACTTCATAAGAAAACATTATGGGGGTGAGAGCAGCTTAAGAAAATTGGAGTATCCATGGCCTCGAAGCAAGTGAGAGTAAACAGAGAAAAAATGCTGAACAAGAAAAGAAAGCTAAGAAAAAGTGTGAATAATTTGAGAAGAAGTGCAAAATTTATAGAAAGTCATGAATAAGTTGCAGTACATAGTTGCCTCAAGTGAAATCTTGGAAATCGTAAGCAAGGTGGCAACCGGATAATTATCTTTAGAGCGGAATGTTAAATCAAATTAATTCTTTGCACATAGTTGGTGTAAATTGCTTCAAACTTGAGTAGTACGAAGATTGTGAATCAAGCAAGTTGAAGATTTTGAAGTTAATAGTGGCCATTTCATACATTTTTCTTGATTCGTATTAATTATGGAGGTGCTTATGTGTACAAAATAGAAAGGAAAAGGAAGCCTGTAAGATAGCACACGTCATCACCTAGGTAAGTTGAAAGAAATAATTTGTGTGAGCTCAGGAGTGTGAATTTAATGCAAAATAATGTGATCATATTTTAATGTAATCATGACATTTCTAATCCATTAATGAGGTGCAACACTATCAAATTGGGAGTGTTAGCCGAATATTTAGCAATTGCCATAAAATTTAATAAAAAGGGTGGTAACTAATGTTTCTAAATTTAGATTTAAATTTGGTGATTAAATTGTTTGTTGCTAAATTTTAATTTATGCATATTTTTTAACACATAGCAAGTCACGGTTAGCTAGGATTTGGCATAAAGTGGTGAAATTTAGCTAGAAATACACACCAATAGGGAATTATTAAATAATTTTTTGGGAAATGGTGAATTGGTGAAGTGGTTTTCATTGAATGAAAAATCAAAATGCAACCTTCTCTACCACTATAATTCCCAACCTAATAGGGGACTTCATTTCCTACAAGTTGAAAATGAGCAATCATTGAAATATCAAAAGAAAAAAATGAGCTATCATTGAAATATCAAAAGAAAAAAATGAGCTATTATTGCAATATCTATAAAAAGAGAGAAAACAACTCTTTAGGCTATCCAAATAACTCTATCGGGGCTATGGAAACCTGGCTGGTAGCAAAGCTATATTTGGGGGAATTACAGAAATAACCTTGTCGGGGCTATGGATGCTTAACTATCGGCAAGGCTCTATCCCTGATTGGCTTTGGAGGATTACCATATTATGTAGTTCAATGTCAATGAACTGATTCTTTTCACTAAATTCCAAAAACTAGAATTAATCAAAGCACACATGGATGTTTTTGGTGGAGTTTTACTTTTTATGCCAGAATCTAGGTAAAGGTGAAAGTTATTGTTTTAAAATATGTATAAATTATAATTTATGACTAGTGATTTAATTTCAAGTTTGGTTTAAATTTGGTTTTATTGGTCGCAAGTTTTTGTTTGGTCTCACAACATGCCCAAAGACTATAAGACTTGGGGACCCAAGTGAAAAATAATAACTCTTATGGTAGGAGCTAGCAAGTTGAAAAGATCACTGGAAGTGAAAAGTAAAGAGAAATATTTAATCAAAGAAGTACTTCGTAATGTAAGTGTTCCAAGTACCGAATACTGAGAACCAAAAACATTTGAAAGGAAAAAAGTAATGCAAATATGAGCATATTGTTTTGGTTCAATATTTGGAGTCTGGTAAAATGGAAGTTCCCATAAAACCGAAGTCCAGGAAAGTTCATGGGTAAAGTTGAATACCGGGTACCGAGTACCGGGCAGCGATGTGAAATGAAATTTCAAAATATTAAGGTTATCTAATGATTCTGATAGTCCGATAACCCAGTATATGTAGAAGATAATTATGCAAGGATTTATGATATGCTAGGAAAGCGTGTTATTTATGAGATTTATGTACTAACATTGAATAATGGTTTTATTTACATGAGATGTTTATAAATGTTTTATTTTCTTTAAAAGGGATTTAATGAGTGGAACTTTTGATTACAGGAGATGCAAATTGTGATGTAAAGTTTGGGTATGGACCATTAGGAAAACTTGAATCATGGATAGAATTATATCCAAGTTGGGTTGTGTACTCTGGGAGGTTATAAGGTAGAGGGCTTTGAGTCCACTGGAATACTGGAGATCCCAGTATTGTACATGTGGTGGAGACAAATGTGAATATTTGGGAGAGCCCATTCCTGAGAGTAGCAGACCTAGAGCATAATAGAGTGTGGGAACAGAGTGATAAAGTAATCATGTTGAATATATGGGAAGTTCCTACACATTATCCTAATTCGAAGTATCATCCTAGCGATGATTAAAGATTAAATCCCGAAGAGCTTCAATGTGCAATTGGAGTTGACCTTAGTTGACTTCAATTGTAATTCTCTTACTAGTCACTACATTCCATGTTCCTTGATGTGATTTGTCCCTTGGATTTCCTCTCATGTATTTTTCTTATCCTATCTATGCCTTGTGTTCTATAAAAGGCCAAAGGATCTTTTTTTTTAAGTAAAGTTTAGAATTTGTGGATGTCAGAAGAGCCAAAACTTCTTTAAGTTTTCTTATTTTTTCCTGTTTTCTAAATCATTCCAGTCTAAAAACTTGTATTCACATAGACATTGATCAATATCAAAACCAATTTGATAGCTACCTATCTCATGAATCTTTGTAGCTGGTTTTGTTAGTTCAGCCGAACAAGACTGTGTTACGTCATTTAAGGGTGCATACAGAACCTACTCATTGTCCAAACTAAAGCCCCTCTCTTTAAAAGCTCACACTGTTTTATATGTAGTTGTGAAGCAATCTGGTGAAGTATAAAGCCGTTTTATTTGATTTGGTTAATTCTTTGGGGCATGCATGGAGAATAACTGAGAGAAATTTTAATTTTTACTATTTTTTATGCTTTGTTTTAGAATAGATGTTTAAATTCTTGAAAATGTTCCAAAAAATAGATGAATGAATGGAAATTTATTAAAAATATTTTTTTTCTATGAAATTATTGAATGCTTAATGCTAAATATACTTAAGTGATAGCAAAGAAATTGTTGATGTTCATGAAATATTATTTCAATTTTTTTGATTTCATGATATTTGTTCTTAAGATTCAATTGAAGACTCAATGTCTAATATATATGATCTTAAACAACCATATTCTATTTGAGATTAACAAAAATATCACATCATACCTGAGAGTGAACCTAGTACAGTCAAGACCTGACTATTGGAGAATTGGGATTGAACTAAGTCAATCTTTTCCTGATAAAATAGATCCCCTTTTATATCTTTCAAGAAGGATAGGCTCATTGCAATTTTTCTATGAATAATTTATTCAGCTTTTTGATACGAGTAAAATTGTCATCAACACATACCAAAACTTGTAACATGCTACATGAATGTCAAGATAGCAAGGTTACCCGAAGTAAGCTTTGAGCACAACAACCAACATCAAAATATTAGTCTTCATTATTCTACATTAACTGGCTTCCATAGATGTTCCAAAAAGAAGTAGATGTGGATCAAGGATAACATCCACACTACATAGCATCAAATCATACAATAGGACAGATCATTTTTGTATATCATCTAGAGCATAACCTTTCGGATCCCAAGTTTTGACATCAATTACAACAATGCTAAATCATCTCAACAAAAATAGTATATAACAATAATGAGTTAGCCAGAGGAAGGAAAAGCATAAAAATTTGAATAAGCGTCTCAGTGGTTAACATAAGAGATCTCGAAGAAGAGAGTGAGGCAAGGTAGCCTACAAAGAGAGGTAGAATTTGAAACAAACCATCTCAGGAATGGTGTGTAAGCATAGGTGAAGTAGCCTAGAGATCTCAAGGGGAAGAGCTTCAAAGAGTAGAGCATGATGTGAAGTGGAACAGTGGATTTCCCTATAAATGTGAATTTTTGAAGGTAATCCTGTAATCTATTCCAAATGAATAAAAGAAAGTTGTTGACCTGTGTTGTGTCAATCTTTGTCTGTGTGTAATCTGAGTTGGTTGCATGATTGGATAGCCCGACAAGGCCCTCTGATCTTGACTTCACCAAGTGGTATCAAAGTTGGTTCTCTTGAGTTTGTAATAGAGCATTGAATGTGAGGCAATTGCAGTAGGACCTGTGAGTGTGGATTGAAGCCATAGGACCTATGGGTGATGATTTGAGAAGAGTTGTGGAAAGGAATGTTTGTTGAAAACATGAAAGAGGGTCTATAACTACTATCCTCCAGCAGAGATAAATCCAGATAGAAGGTGTAGAGTTCCTCCACTGGGAGAAGGTGGGTAGAGGAAGCATCTTCTAGGATCTTTTTGGGTAGAGGATAGTTGCGTGAGTCAGGTATTGTGACAAGGAGTACCTGTAACTGTAGAGGATTTTAGTTCTAGAAGAGATTGTTGTAGGTGAGAAGAGACTTGCAACTATAGAGGGCTTGAATCCTAAAGATATTTGTTGCAAGGACCTATGACTATAGAGGCCTGATACCCTAATAGACAGGGAGAAATTGTTACAAGGAGGACTTGTAACTGTGGAAGGACTTGTAAGTTCTTGAAGATTTCTTCAAATAAGAGGAAAAGATGGGTCATGACAAGACTAGTGATAATCCCATTTTGGTAAGAGTGTTAGGAGAAGGTGATAGGAAAAAAGTTCATTGCAAAGCTGAAAGAGATTGAAGTGAAATTAGATTCCCTTGAGGAAAGCTTGGCAATGAAGGAACATGTTATAGAAGAGGAAGAGAAGGTGTCCATAAAGGAGGCACCCATGAAGACAACTTGGTCTCTTGATTTATTTGTTAATAATTTATTTGAAGTAGTGAATTTAGGTATGGAGAAGATTGAGAATAAGACCTTGCAAATGATGAGAGAAGGAAGTATGCAATGTGGAGAAGACGAGGTACATTGTAAAGTACCTACAAATGAAGAAATAATTAAAGATGACGTTGAGAGAAGATTAGCTACAAAAGTGTGCAAAGAAAAGATTGTTCCATATATGATTATCTTTGAAGGTCCCTTATTTGATGAAGAACTCAGTGAAGATGATCTCTTATTAAGAGAAGAGGTGAGAAGAATCCAAATTTATTTGGATGTTGAAGGTAAAAAATTTGATGAAGCAAAAGAAGATTTGTGCAGAGAAGAAAGTGGGTAGAGAAGAGTTTCGTGTTTCTTCTAATAATTATTGTTTGTAGGTGACAACATGTGTGCAAAAAATCAATTTGCAGCCATGGAGTGGAGTGTGTAGAGGTTGCAACTATAAAATAAAAAGAGAGAGATGAAAAGGTACAAAAAATAGACTCTGGGAGTTCTATGTTCGATGGAGAAGTTGGTAAGGATGATCTCCTGTTGAAAGAGGAGATAAGAAGAATCGAAAGATTCTTGGTCGAAGAAGTAACTAGTAAAGAAGAAGATTTGATGCTACATGATGGTCTAGTTTTCGATGAGGATCAAGGGTTGCTTGAAGAGATACAAAAGATTGAACAATTGTTCAGTATAGTAGTGAATAATTTTGCACTCGATGATGTTGGAGTAAATAAGAATGGTACACTTGGTGACGATGGAGCAGCGGAGGAGTATGAGGTAAACTCTATTGTTTATGAGTTTTGTGATATTGAGTTTGAAGTGCATGTACCTAATGAGGTGAGTAGAATGGTAGAGGAAATTGTGGAATGTGTAGATGTGGTAGAGTGGCATAGAGATTCCTACCCGTGGGTAGAAGTTTTAAGGGATGTGACAAGAGAGACTTGGTGGATGTGTTTTGTCTATAGTGGGTCAAATCCCATGAAGGTGAAAGGAAAAGAAAGAGAGGAGTTTGTAGTGGAGTTATGTCTTTTTGAAGGCATAATAGAAATGTCAGTGGAAGATTGTGAAGAGGAGACAACATGGTGGGGATTTGGAGCTAATAAAGAGAATTGGAGGAGGAAGTATGCATAGAAAGAGTGAAGCCAACAAATGTAGATCAAGAAACTCCTAAGGAAACAATGCAAGTATGGAAGTACTAAATCAAGAAATTGGAAGGTGAGGAAAAAGAAATTGAAGCTAAAAGATGACATTATGGACTCCATGTGCAGGAGCACATGATTTTTTTAATCGCCTAGGGAGTCTAATGCAGGAGCATCGCGCTCCAACCCATTTTTCCAATGTTTCTCTTTCATCAAATAGTAAATGGAGTTACATCAACAGGAGACTAATGTATCGGTAGGATGACATTTGATGTCCCAGCGATAGACTGATGGTGTTGGCAATGATAGCAAATGGAGTTCATCGGTGTGAGACTTGGATTTCAGACGGACCATGTTCTATGTCCCAGTGATGACCCGATGGTGGAGAGTGTAATGGGTTTGCGTTCATCAGTAGGACAACCTTTGCTATCTCTTCAACAACTTGAAAAGTCATATAGTATATCAACGAATGACATCGGGGAGACTTATGGATATCAATAGGACAGGGAAGAAAGTCCCTCTAACAAAGCAACAAGACATGTATCAATGTGAAGTTATTGCATCGGTGGGACGATAATATTTTTCCCTTCGACGAGGTGATATCGGTGTGACTAGAGTGTTTCGGTGTGACATTGGAGAAAGTCTCTTCGACGAGCTAACATACAATGGTAACGAGGAAAAAAAAATCATCAATGAGACTTGGTTGCTTTGGTGGGAGATGTTTGGAGGTCAATTTGACAAGGGAACAAATGGGAATGAATACGACAATGAAGATGACCGTGGTGGGACCAAAAAGGAAGTGACGAAGATGGAATGTAATGAACAGTTGACGAATGGAGATAGGATGATTGTTAATTCACATCCTTGCTGCAAATTAAAAATAGTGATGATGATATGGTGGTGGTGATTTCGGGGACACATACTTGGTTCAATATTAAATCTTGCTATTTCTTGGCGACATTCTGATGGTGGTAGATACATGGAGATGGTCAACAGTGGTGGATAATGAATGTGGTCACAACACTTGGCAAGGTGAGTTTTAATGCCATTCCACATCATTGTTGTAGAATACATGTTCATTGGTCAAAAATTGGAAGCTACTGATAGCGAGGTAACTGCATGGAGATACTATGACACGGGAGTGAAGAACGATTAGGCTAACATGCTGGAAGAAAATAGTATATAACAATAGTGAGTTCGCCAGAGGAAGGAAGAGTAGGAAAAGTTGAAGAACCATCTTGGCAGTTAATAGGAGAGACCTCGAAGAAGAGAGTGAGGAAAGGTAGCTTGCAAAGAGAGGCAGAAGCCTAAATGAACCATCTCAAGAATGGTGCATGAGCAGAGGTAAAGTATCCTAGAGAGCTTGAGAGGAAGAGCTTCAGAGAGTAGAGAGTGATGTGAAGTGGAACAGGGGATTGCCCTGTAGATGTGAATTTCTAAATGTAATCCTATAATCTATTCCAAATGAATAAAAGAAAGTTGTTGACTTGTGTTGTGTCAATCTGTGTGTTTGTATAATTTGAGTTGGCTACATGATTGGATAGCCTGACAAGGCCCTCCAGTCTCAACTGCACCACTCCTTTGGATTGATAATATAAAAAGATAAAAGAAATAAATTAAAGTTGTTAATATCAACATAGAAAACCCAAGTAGGATTTCTATGATGCAAATGTAAATTGGGATTGAAGTTATATTTATTTATTCATGTATGAATGATTTGAATTACTATATATTTTTTAAAAATGGGTCAAGGGGTGATTCTTATCATAGGAATACGGTTTAGATGAATGTTATTAGGAAAATGAAATAATGGTCAAGTCAACAATTTTTTATTCAAGCTTGCCTTTAGGGTAGCAATCATAAAGGAACTATCCAAGGAATAAGAACCCTAGAAAATGTTGTGTACCAACTTAAATAGTTCACATAAAACATAGAATAGAAAATAGAACTACATATTTTACACCTTGATACCATTTGGAAGCAAGGTATATAGGAATTCTATGAAATGAAGGATGCTCCCAATACCTAGGAATTCATAAATGGGGTTTAGGGTAAGAATGATCATCTAGTTATTTTTAAAGATGAGAAAAATAAAATGTATTCAACTATACTCAAAAGAATCTCATGTGGATTTCTTGATTCCTCGAGGCCTTTGGCCAAGTTTTGAGGTGGGATTCAATCCTATTATTAATTATATACCCCTAAATGATATTGACCTCAATATACTTTTAGTTGAAACTATGGTCCTCAGGGAAGCAACTCATGACTAATTAGTCTTGATGAGTCTAAGACTCTTGATAGAGCACACACCTATCTTTTGATAGATGTGTACCTCATTTAGGTGGATGCCTATTCCAAAAATATTGATAGATGAATTATTGTTTCATATGAATAGTTGACTAAACCATATGATTGGTTGTTGTTCCAAGTTAACAAATACCTATCTTTTATGGATAGAATTTCCCAAGTATAATTATGAATGGGCTTTGAAAAATTAAAAAAACTTATAGTGGTGCTTTTGGGTTAAATGAACTTGGGTCTATACTCTAGTGTATGAATAAGATATCCATGCTACTAACACTATAAACACTTAGAAAATTAGTGTGCCTCTTGATCCATGGTATGCTAATAGTATCCTAGCCTCAATAGATTTTTAACAAGGGTAGATCCACTAAAATGCGACCCACATACACCTTTGTGTACCTCATGAAGGGAAATATTAGACTCGTCTGAGTTAAGAGATCTAAGTAATATACCATTGAGATTCTTTGGGTATAACGTATCACCAAGAATGGTGAAGTTTGATGATCAATGGATAAAGTTTTTCTTTTTGTTAGTGGTTAAGGTGGGTGGTATGGTACCATTTTTAGGTAAGTGTAAATATTGTGACACTAATGGGTATTGGGACCAAAAAATTTGTACATAAATTTGGATTTGAGGACATCAAAGGCAGGAACCAAAAGTTGTTTAACTAAGAACTCACATTTATGATTATTATGTGGCATATCTAGGAGAGATCCAATAGTTTCCATAACATCTATAGTATTATTTTTCACTCTAGGTGTTTTCTCAAAGGAGATAGTAGAAAAGTGTTTCTTGAACCTATTGACCATTCTCGTATATGGGAGAGATTTATCATCCTTTATTTGTTACTCATCAGTAACTTGTATAATGACTAGTTATGAATCACCATAGACTTGTAACTTTTCGATTTTCCACTAAATAGCCATTATAATTCATGTGGTAAGTGTTTCATACTTGGAAATGTTACTAGTACATGAAAATTCCAACCAATATGATTTTGGAATACAATCACCTTGAGGGGTGATGAATAGGAATCCTGCCTCTAAACCATGTTGTGTATGTGATCCATCAAAGTATAAGTTTCATTGATTGGTATGAGTGATGGAATATAATACTTCATCTACAAAGTTGGATATGAGAGGGTTTCCATCATATAAAGGTTCTTCAAATAACTAATCTTCAATGAAATTCCCCTTTATTGCTTTTTGGTCTACATACTATATGTTGATTTTTTTAAGTATCATAACCTACTTAGTCATGCAACTAATTAGGGTTTATTTTAACAAAATATACTTCAATAGATCTACTTTGGATATGAGTTTTTTTTGGTGATTGAGCATGTAGTGTTGAAGCTTTTGTGATGTAAATATAATCACTAAACATGCTCACTCAATAGAAGTATAATTAAGCTCATAGCCTACTAATGTCCTACTTTATATAATAGATTTCTTTCTTTCCTAGAGTCATAATGTTGTGCCAAGACAAATCCTAATGGTACTGATGTGGATAAAATGTACAATATGAGTGGTTTGTCTTGCATTGGAGGTCAATCCAAGTAATCCTTAAGTTTTTGGAAGGATTGTTGAAATTTATCATCCCATTTGAATATGGCATCTTTTTGTAGGGGATGAGAGAATAGATTACATTAATCTTCTAACTATTCTATGAATCGTCTAATGGATTGTAGTTTCCCTTGAATACTAAAAAGTTTCTTGAGATTATTTGGTGGAGGCATCTCAATTATGGCTTTAACCTTTGTGGTGTCTACTTTAATACCTCTATGAGATACAATGTATCCCAATAGCTTTCTTGAAGTGACAACAAATACATATTTCTTGGGGTTTAGCCTCACTTGGTACTTTTATATCTTATCAAATATTTATGCAAGAGCATCCAAATTTCATTTCCTTGTGATTGATTTCTCTAGTAAATCATCTACATAGTCTTTCATTATTTTATGAAACGTGTCATTAAAAATCACTATTATAGCTCATTGATAGGTTGTACCCACATTATTAAGGCCAAATGGAATTACGTTCCTATAATAGGTACCTAAAGGGAATGTAAAATTTATCTTATGTTGGTCCTCTTGTGCTATACGGATTTGGTTATATCTTGAAAAATCATCCATGAGGGAAAGCATCTCATGGCCTACTATCAAATCCACTATGATGTTTGTGTTTGGAAACATAAAGTCATCCTTAGGATAATCCTTGTTTAGATCTTTAAAATATGTGCATTTATGGATAGCCCCAGTGGGCTTTGAAATAGATACAAGGTTTGGTAACCATTCTAGATAATAAATTGGCCTTATGAAGCTAGCATCTAAGAGATTTTGTAGGTCAACCTTGACTAGTAGTGCAATTCAAGGATGCATCTTACATAGTTTTTGTTTTACAAGTTTTATCTTTGGGTAGACCATTAAATGATGGACTACCAATGTTGTATCTAATCCAAGCATGTCAGTATAGGCCAATAAAAATTGATTATCGATGCCTCTAGGAATAGTTTTAAATCTTATTTCACTTTGGGTTTCAAAGATGCTGCAAAGAATGTAATTTTGGGAGTGTTGGTTGTTCCAACATTGATTTTCTTTGATTGATCTATTAGAACTAATGATCTCTCTTTATGCTTAGTGATACTAGGGAGGTCAAATCCTTCATCCTCAGGCACCTCAAAGATGTTTTCATCCTTGGATACATCCTTTTTTTTACTCTTTCATAATCCAAAAGCACCACATTGTGGTTTTCACTAATGGATCTATTTTTATTTTTTATGTTTTCTCTTTTGTGACTAAAATATTTGAATTTTCCCCCAACTTATGCTTGTACAATCATTTTTTTTGTCTCCAAGATGTATTCCATCTCTAACTCACATAAACTCAGCAATAGCATGATTATTTTTTAATATGTCCAAAATTAGTGCTTGTTGTTGGCCCCAATTGATAAGTTGGAAATATATAAGTGGTAAGTCATTGGGTTGTGAAGGGTATGTAAAGGATATAGATTTTATGTTGTTGATGGATGTATTCTCAAATAAGTTAGTGATGTACATCAAGGAGCCCTTGATGATATCACTGTTAGAAGTGTCAACAACAAGGACTTCAACTATTGTACTAGGGAAAACTCGATGTTAGGAGTAACATTAACTAATGAACCATACCCAAGGCCTTGATATTTTTGTATTTTAGGAGTAACATTAACTAATGAACCATACCCAAGGCCTTGATAATTTCATATTTTAGGAGTAACGTTGACTATTGTACTAAGGAAAACTTGATGTTAGGAGTAATGTTAACTAATGAACCATACCCAAGGCCTTGATATTTTTGTATTTTATCTAGAACAATGGGTTCTCTTTTCCTTGTTGATGTATGCAAGGCCACACTGACCTATGAATCCCATTTTAATGATGATTTGGAAACCCTTACTGTAATGTTCAATTGGTAGGGTTGTCTAATCTTTCTCTTCTTGGTATAGCTATTTAGAAATGTATTCCTCTATAAACTCTTTGTTTAGCTCTCCCTACTTAGAGAAAACTTTGAGTTCAAATCTAATAATGGAAGAGGTTTTTCTCTATATTTTGTGGTTTTCCATATATCTTAGGAGAATATGGACGTTTTCCTATGTAGAAGGACCCTTTTAGATAATAATCTCCATAACCTTTGTCTCATATTTGGACCTTGATATCTAGAAGATGCTCATGTGAAGTGGATACTGAGGCTAAATTGATTAGACACATATATGATGATGAAGGTGAGGTGATGTCATTGTTAGGCACTTGGTCAATTTTTTTGGTATTTTTCCTCCAATTTATAATAATAATAGAAAGGTCGAGGGTCCCCATAAATGGTGACTTAAGTTTCACTGTAGGTAAATGTAATGCATTAAAGATAGGTTGATGGGACAACCTACATGGCATGTATCTATGGGAATCCTAGGAGGATGATATATGGTAGATTATGTTGGAAATATGTGTTGTCATTGATGTCAACTCAAGGTGTCTTTCCATTGATGTCTATTATATGTGTTAAATATTATATAATACTCTGGAGATAGTTGATGTACAGAGATATCAATTAGTACAAGACAATAGTGCAGTATGAGGTAGAATGTTGATATGTCTAATGTATATGTGTGATGTGGAGGTGGGTATACTTTTTCCAATATGTTTCTTGCATGTATACATTGATTTCACTCCTATTTGGTGTACCACACATTGAGATAAGGATCATAAGTTTTTCTAAGGCATTCAAAATGTATACTCTAAGACAGAGTCATGGTATTTTAGTTTGCATCCTTCCACAAAGAAATATTTTTTCTTGCGATTTTGATGAGGGCACAGCCCGAGACTTAGAAAATAACCCACAAACAAGAGAATAATTCTATTATTCAAAAAATGGAGCTTCTTACATGTAGAGGATATCAAATTCCCAAGTTCTACAACACATGCAAGTTACAGAAAGCTACAGAATCACCCTTTCGCAATATGCGAGCTTGTCCCCAAAAAGTTACCCAAAAATTAGAAACCCGCCCATAAATAGAGCTCCTCATTAGTTTGGAGGCCAAACAACATTCAAATTTGAGTTTAGGTGGTTTGGCACCCAAAAATTACAAATTGAAGTTCAAATTTCAAAAGAACATTTGCAATTGTATCTTCTAGAAAGTGCGCCAACTTCCCGGGGCCATAACTTTTGATCCAGGACTCCGATTCACGAACCGTTTGAACCATTGGAAAGGTCTCAAAGTCAATAACTCACTCAAAATCTGCTGCGCTGATTTCAGCAAGTTTTGGGGCCGTTCTGGGAACTCTAAGTGCCTCAAATCTAACTTAGAAGATTTTCAGGTGCAAATCTGGGAAACTAAAACTGTAATATCTTTCAATCCAGGAATAGAAAATAAAAACCATAAATTGGGAATTTCATTATGACGAAAAGGGTATCCAAAAATGTAAAAACATCTAAAAACTGAGAAACTTGAAATTTAACTATTTTTGGGTGATGCAAGATTGCCCTTACACCACTAGATGCTCCTGCATCAGACACCCAGGGTAATTTGAGAAGTGACCCTGTCACGTCTTAGATGGTGGAGGAAAACCCAAACGGTCAACCTCTACCTTAGGCAACTAGGATGAATCTTCAACAAGCCTTCCTTTCCATTTCACAGATATTCTTCATCGCCTATTCCCTGGTACTCCTTCCCACATGACTATCCAGGATTTCTTCAATCTCCTCCTTTTCTGGTAGGTGTTTGGAAATCCCACACTATTCCATCATTGGTACTTCCTCTGCGCCACCTTCATGATACTCTGTCAAATCTGAAATGTTGAACACAGGGAAATGTTGAATCCATCGGTAACTCTACCTCATATGCATTCCCTGAATCATGCCTCTTCAAAATTTTACAGGGACCGAACTTCTTCATCTTCAATTTGTTATATGTTCCCATTGGAAACCTTTCTTTCCTCAAGTGGACCATCACTTCATCACCAATTTGAAACTCCTTATACCTCCTCTTCTGATCTGCCTTAGCCTTATCTGCATATTCATCTTGTTAATATGTTCTCTTACCTTCTCATGTATATCCTTGATGTGTTATGCAAAATCTTTGGCTTCAACACTTATTTTCTTCTCTTGGTCCATCTTCCTCAATTGAGTTGTTGCTACCTCCATACACAATGGAATGGTGATCTGATGCTTTTGTTGATGAATTGTTGTAAGAAAATTCTACGGGGTAAGATCAAGTCCCATCCCTTGGGTTTATCTCCTACCAAACATCTCAGTAGGTTACCCAGACTCCTATTAACAACCTCTATCTACCCATCTATTTGTGGATGGTGTGCAGAACTGAACTTCAACTCTATCTTCAGCTTCTTCCACAAGGTCCTCCAAAAGCACCCCACAAATTTGGTGTCATGATCTGAAACAATACTCTTTGGCAGACCATGTAGCCTCACCACCTCTTTGAAGAACAAGTCAACAATGTGGACTACATCATGGATCTTCTAACATGGAATGAAATGTGCCATCTTCGAAAACCTATCAACCACCACAAAGACTGAATCATTCCCTCATTGTGTCCTTGGCAAACTAAGAACAAAGTCCATACTTATATCCTCCCATGGCCTCTCTGGTACAGGTAAGGGCTAATATAAGCCTGTATTCTGACTCATTCCTTTAGCCATCTGACATACCCTACAGCTTTGTACAAACTTCTTCACATCCTATGACAATTGAGGCCAATAATAATGCTCACTAATAATGGCAAAGGTCTTATCCCAACCAAAATGTCCCGCCATTCCTACACTATGCTTCTCCTTTATCGGTTCTCTCTCATGGAACTCCTCGGGATACATTTGACTTCCCTTAAATAACATGCCATCCTCGAAATCCACCTTGTCCTGTCCACTGGGTTCCTGCAAGCTTTCCAAGCCTCTGCAAAATCAAGATCTTCTACGTACAGTGTCTTAAGTTCATTGAACCCAACCACTTCAATCTGCATCTTTGTCATCAATGTATGCCTCCTACTTAAGGCATCTACAACCCTATTTGAGTTCCCACTCCTATGTTTCAAAACAAAGGTATAACTCTGCAAAAACTCTACCCATTTCATATGCCTCCAATTTAATTTTCCCTGACTATTTAGGTACTGCAAGGCCTGATGATCAGTATATAGAACAAATTCCTTTGGCAACAAATAATTTCTCCATTTCTTTAATGCTTGAACTATTGCATAAAATTCCTAATCATATACAGAATACTTTCTGTTAGAACTATAAAAATCTGATGATTTTACATATAATTTCACTCATGAACTTCCTGATTTGGCCCTGCCGTGTGCATATTCCACTCATTCTGCCCATTCTGTCCCTTAAATTTTACCTATGTATGCATTTTCTTCATCCTAGTTCATATCAGCATAGGTCTTCATTGGTCTTCTCGACCCACTATCTTTCTATTGCTGAAATATTTTGTTTCAAGTGTATCGGCAAGACACTTCTCTTGTTATGGCGACAACAGATATCTCTATCGGCATATGTCTTGAATTGCAGGAGGAGGTCTTGGCGAAGGGGCGGGTTTTGCCGACATGGTTTAAGGTGGTTTTCGGTGACTGGCATCCATCGGCATGAGTTTTGTTATCGGCATTGTGTCTCGGCGAAACTTTCTTGGTCTCAACGATAGGGTTTCTCTTTGGTCGGACAATGCTATTTCACCAGAAGGTTATGCCGAGATGAGGATGTTTCACCAATGGTGCATAATGGCTATTCACATGGCTTTCAGCGTAGGTTTTCCCTTGTCTTGGCGACCAGTGACGGGAGGATTCACTTCGGTGAAAGTTAGGTTATGTCAGGGTGATGTCTCATCGAACACCATATGTCTCCCCAACTACAACAGCCATAAGGATTCATTTCAGTGAGAGTTATAGCTTTCGGGGAAATGTCATAGCGATATTTCATTGTCTTACCGACCATTCAGAAAAGGGATTCATTTCGGTAAGAGTTTGAGCTATCAGGTTGAGGTCTCCCCGATTGGGTCATGTCTCCCCGACTTCGTGATCATTTCGGTGTGAGCTTGTTTTATCGTTGGGAAGTCTCAGCGACTTTGCTATGTCACACCGACCGATATGCAAAGGGTTTCCAATCAGCGTAAGTTATTCCTTTCGGTATGAAGTCTCTCCGAGAGCGGTGAGTTATGGCGAAAGTGATTAAAACAAAAGGAGATTTCGGCAAGATATATCCTGTGTCTTTGCGAATGGAAAGTGCATGAGGAATGCACTTCGGTGTAACAAATGGATTGTCACAGCAAAGCATGTGGAGCAGGGGAATATTGGTTGGGAGCGATCAACGTTATATTGCCTTCGGCATACCTTCAAGACTGTCTTAGCGAATGGTTGGTGAATAAAACAGAGATTCAAATGCTATTGGCCGACATGTATATGTTTGATAACCGTTGCATGCCGACGTGTGAGATTTGCCCGAATTTGGTGCTAGGGCAACATGGATTTTCATTATGTTTTATTTTCTTGAATGTTGGGTATAAATATGCCCCTTGGATTGTAATTGAAGATATAAGATATCAGATTTTAGATTAGAAGCAGAAAGTAGTCAGATGGCTACAGTAGGATAATTTTCTCTTCCAGAGACTATGTGCATGATTTCAAATGGTGGTTTCAATGAAATTCAGCTGGTGTGGCAGGTTCTGTCTGGTATCAATTGTATGTTGAATTTATTGAAAAACATTGCTAAAGCTGTCTCCAAGTTGATTCTTTCTGGTTGTTTAAATTGAAATAACAAGTTTATTCTCAGTTTATCGGTGCACATTTGCTCTATCTGTGTGATTAATTGACTGGTTCTCTCAAGTAGGGATTAAATTCTTTCTGTTGATCACAGTAATTAGGGGGAATTCATCTGGATTCTTAAAGTAGAGCTTAGTAATCATAATCTTGCATTGTTTATACAAGTTATAAACAGATCATATGCCTACAATTTGATTTTCTGCCAGAATAACTTGCTCACCTCTGTTTCGTTTGACTCCGCATACCCAACAAGGCACTGGTCTCTACAATTTCATTATTCGAATTCATTCAATCTCTTTTATCAGTTAATTAAGTATTTTAGGTTTTAGATCTGCAAGTTGCTATCAAGTTTGCTTTCATTTTGTTCATTGTTATCTACCATTGTAGACAAAGCATTTCAGAAAGATAACCACAAGTTAAGTCTGCATTATTCAGTTAGGTACACCCGCCTAGGTCTTGTAGCACCTGAAGAGTAGAAGGTTTGATTGTTTCAAACCTTGTTCTGTTACCCTAAAATGTATCAAGAGATTGGCATCCTCTTGAGGAATTCAGCCTGCATTTTTGAGAGCTAACAAATTGGCGACTCTGGTGGGGAATAACTTGAGAAAATCTAATGGCAGACAGCCTTTCCTTATAGAGTCATATAAATTTTTAAATCTGGTCTTCAAATAGAGATTCATAATTGTGTAGTTTATAGCTCCCCATCTGAGTCACACAACTAACAAATTGGAAACTCTGTTGGGGATTATATCAGAAAATTCAGTTGAAGACCACATTATAGAGTCATTGGAGGAAAAGTTGTAATTTGAGAAATTTCATAAAGGGTGATTCCACTGGGAAAAGATCAGAAATAATCATTTTCCTACTTTTGGAAAAGTTGGTGGCAACTCTGAAAGATTTTTTGTAGTTTTTTAAACATAAATGGAGGAGGATTTCAGTTCAAGGGAGGTCGTGTTGGAGCTCCTCATGGTCAGCAATATGTGCCATATTATCATACACAGTACTACGGTCCGATGTACCAACATCCGTACCCACATAATGCTCCCCCTTATCAGTATACAACCATGATTAGACAGTTTGATTTGTCAGGGATTCAGTTATCCCCTTATCCAATGGATAGCAGTTGGAGAGGTATTGTTCCAAAGTTTACAGGAAATGATGCAATCACTGCTGAAGATCATTTAAGAAGTTTCAATGCTTTCATCCAAGATTTGGAGGTGCCCTACAAAGATTTATGCATGAGGCTATTCATGATGTCACTTGTTGAAGATGCTAGGGATTGGTTCAACAGCTTACCAGCTGTCTCAATTGATTCTCTCCAAGGATTTCAAGATTAGTTCCTCGAGCAGTTTGGGAATCCAGTTGTACCAGATTTTGCTCTTCGTGAATTATTGCACATTCAAAAAGATCAAAGTGATACAATTTATGATTTCAATCAGAGATTCAATAAGTTGCAGAGTAGGATACCTATTGGATCAAAGTTGCCAGATTCTGTAGCATTGAGTATTTATTTGAATGCTTTTGATCCAAAGACAGGGTATGAGCTGAGAAATAAATTCCCAAGAAGTTTGGCTGAGGCACAGAAGATGGCACAAATAATTGAAAACAATAGGAAGGCTGTTGGGATAATCAGTAAAAGAGATATTCCTAGGGTTTCTTAGCAAAGCAACACATACAGGAATGAAAGGCCAAGGTTGCATGGCATGCCTTATAATACAGACTGGAAGGACAACAAACCTATAACAGCTAGGCTTGGAAGCAGGGAAGCTTCTGATCCATTGAGCAAGAAAGGAACCTATATGGTAAGTAACAATTACTTTTGTGATTTTTGTGATAAGCCACATTCCCCAGATTATTGTGTTGTTTCCCAAAGAATGCAAGAAGAGGGAATGCCGATGGGAAACAATGAAGAAGATCGCACAGTATTTTTGACTTCAGATACTTTTCACCAAGTTGTGGGAAAGTATTCATCTTCAGATGATGAGGGTTATCAACATGATGCTTCAAATCAGAAATACAATGTTCATATGCCTGAACAACAGGTCCTTTCTAACTATGAAGAAGATTATATAGTGCCACATTCTGTTGAGGTGCCTGCTCAATACAGTATGAAGAGACTTACTGAAGAAGAGGTAGAAAGACTAACTGTTGCTGATCAGAAGGAAGAAAACAAAAGAGAGACATTGGAGCAGAAGAAAGGGATTGAGGCAAAAGGCTCCTCTTTTAACTTCATTCAAGTGTTGTCCCAGGGAATAAGGTATGAGAACATTATCAAGGTTGATTCCAATGATTGTATTTCTAATAAGTATAGAGAAACTGATCAAACAATGCTTCCAATAGAAGATGAGATATGTGCAAGTCAGTATGATTCCTGTGATAGCTTGCATAATGAAGATGAAGGTGCAAGAAATTTCTCTTGCATAATAGATTGTGACATGGAAAGCATTGCATGTGGTGAGGAATCCAGTGAATATTTAGATTCTGATGATGAATCTAAGGATTTTGGTCTGCAATCAAGGGATTCTATTATTGCTCATGAAGATCTGGAAGAAGAGGCAATGGTACATGATGATTCATCTGATAGTAAGTATACAATACCTCTGGCTGCAGTTGAAAACTATGAAGATACATCTGATGAAGAAGAGGTATGTACATTTGAAAGTGATTTCCAATTTTTTTCAAACTCATTGTATGATGAACAGTTAAATGAAGATCAAATGATTTTTTGCCAAGGTGTGTCAATGAGTAAGTTTTAGATATTTTCAAATCCATTCTATGAAGAGGAGGAAATAATTTCAGACAAGCAAAATGATGAAACAAATGACTGCATTGCTGATGTTTCTGATTTCCCATTCTCTGATGGTATTGGATTTATGTTTGATGATGAAAAAAGCAAGGAGTATAATTGTAGTGATGAAAATATAGAGACTTGTTCACTTGTCAATGAACAGATTGCAGATTGGTTTACTTCTGAATGCTAGGGATGTGCACATGATCAAGATCTTGAAGTTCTACCTCCAGCTTACTTTTGTTTTGACAGTGAAAAATATTTGTGTAAAGATTCTTATGACTCCCTGTGCATTTCTTGGAGTGATGGTGATACTTTTGGTATTTATCAAAAGTCTATTTCTATTCAGGATGAGGTATGTGATCTTGAAATTTCTAATACATGTGAAGAAGACAATTGTTTGCATACCAAGGATGGTAGTATTCCAGATTTGATTGGTTCACATATGCATGATACTGAAGATATGAGTCATAATCTAATGTTGTATTCAAATGGTAGTATCATGGAGGTACAAAAGGTTTCTGACTTGTTTTCTTTAGACAGTGTTGATATGACAGAGTTTTTTGTTTTTCAAGTGAAGCACTTTGATTGTGAAATTTTTATATAGCTGGGAAAGTATTTCAGAATATATGACAGTGAGGGAGATAATGAGGAATATTGTATTTCATGCATTTTGAATGTTGAGATTAATAGGGGTTTGTCCCAAGATGATGAAAAATTAAAATTACAGAATGATGAAGTGATTTTGGGTCAAGTTGAGCATGATGATTCTCTGAAAACTTGCAATAACGGTGACAAGATGAACTGCATATGTGTATTCAAGAGGAATCTGTTGAATTCAAGAGAAAACCAGGTTTTTGACAGGGGAAAGTGGTTGGAGTTTCAGATTGTAACAGCTCAGGATAGGAGAAGTTAACACACTGAGGATTGAGGGTTACCAGTGCATGGACAACTCTTATTTTTTCTCTTTAAAATTCTTTTCCATGCACAGTAGTTTAGGGCTTTGCATTCACCTCCATCTTGCATTCATTTTGCATCATGCTTTTGGTCCACTTCCACTCTGCTTCTAGCTCATTTTGTGTTTGGTCTGTTCTGCTCACCCAAAGAATTTGGATCCTTGCAATGATCTGACTATCATTCATCCCCAGACGGAGCCACTGTTAGAACTGTAAAAATCTGATGATTTTACATATAATTTCACTCATGAACTTCCTGATTTGGCCCTACCGTGTGCAGAATCCACTCATTCTACCCATTGTCCCTTAAATTTCACCTATGTATACATTTTCTTCATCTTGGTTCATATCGGCATAGGTCTTCATTAGTCTCCCTGACCCACTATGTTTCTATTACTGAAATCTTTTGTTTCAGGTGTATCGACAAGACACTTCTCTTGTTATGGCGACAACAGATATCTCTATCAGCATATGTCTTGAATTGCGGGAGGAGGTCTTGGCGAAGGGGCGGGTTTTGCCGACATGGTTTAAGGTGGTTTTCAGTGACTGGCGTCCGTCGGCGTGAGTTTTGTTATCAGAATTATGTCTCGGTGAAACTTTCTTGGTCTCACCGATAGGGTTTCTCTTCGGCCGGATAATGCTATTTCGCCGGAAGGTTATGCCAAGATGAGGATGTTTCACTGACGATGCATAATGGTTATTCACATGGCTTTCGGTGTAGGTTTTCCCTTGTCTTGGCGATCGGTGACTGGAGGATTCACTTTGGTGAAAGTTAGGTTATGTCGGGGTGATGTCTCATCGAACACCATATGTCTCCCCGACTACAACAACCATAAGGATTCATTTCGGTGTGAGTTATAGCTTTCGGGGAAATGTCATAGCGACATTTCATTGTCTTACTTACTGTTCAGAAAAGGGATTCATTTCAGTAAGAGTTGGAGCTATCGGGTTGAGGTCTCCCCGATTGGGTCATGTCTCCTCGACTTCGTGATCATTTCGGTGTGAGTTTGTTTTATCGTTGGGAAGTCTCAGCGACTTCGCTATGTCACACCAACCGATATGCAAAGGGTTTCCAATCGGCATAAGTTATTCCTTTCGGTATGAAGTCTCTCCGAGAGCGGTGAGTTACGGCGACAGTGATTAAAACAAAAGGAGCTTTTGGCAAGATATATCCTGTGTCTTTGCGAATGGAAAGCGCATGAGGAATGCACTTCGGTGTAACAAATGGATTATCACGGCAAAGCATGCAGAGCGGGGGAATATTGGCTGCGAGCAATCAGCATTATATTGCCTTCAGCATACCTTCAAGACTGTCTTAGCGAATGGTTGGCGAATAAAATAGAGATTCAAATGCTGTTGGCCGACATGTATATGTTTGATAACCGTTGCATGCCGACATGTGAGATTTGCCCGAATTTGGTGCTGGGCCGACATGGATTTTTATTATGTTTTTTTTTCCTGAATGTTGGGTATAAATATGCCCCTTGGATTGTAATTGAAGATATAAGATATCAGATTTTAGATTAGAGGTAGAAGGTAGTCAGATGGCTACAGTAGGATAATTTTCTCTTCCAGAGACTATGTGCATGATTTCAAATGGTGGTTTCAATGAAATTCAGCTGGTGTGGTAGGTTCTTTCTCGTATCAATTGTATGTTGAATTTATTGAAAAGCATTGCTAAAGCTGTCTCCAAGTTGATTCTTTCTGGTTGTTTAAATTGAAATAACAAGTTTATTCTCAGTTTATTAGTGCACATTTGCTCTTTCTGTGTGATTAATTGACTAGTTCTCTCAAGTAGGGATTAAATTCTTTCTATTGATCATAGTAATCAGGGGGAATTCATCTGGATTCTTAAAGTAGAGCTTAGTAATCATAATCTTGCATTGTTTATACAAGTTATAAACAGATCATATGCCTACAATTTGATTTTCTTCCAGAATAACTTGCTCACCTCTATTTCATTTGACTCCGCATACCCAACAAGGCACTAGTCTCTACAATTTCATTATTTGAATTCATTCAATCTCCTTTATCAGTTAATTAAGTATTTTAGGTTTTAGATCTGCAAGTTGCTATCAAGTTTGCTTTCATTTTGTTCACTGTTATCTGCCATTGTGGACAAAGCATTTTAGAAAGATAACCACAAGTTAAGTTTTCATTATTCAGTTAGGTACACCCGCTTAGGTCTTGTAGCACCTAAAGAGTAGAAGGTTTGATTGTTTCAAACCTTGTTATGTTACCCTAAAACGTATCAAGAGATTGGCATCCTCTTGAGGCATTTAGCCTGCGTTTTTGAGAGCTAACACTTTCTCTTGGCATCATTTAAATTTTCACTGAAATAGGCAATGGGCTTACCTTCTTGGCTCAACACTGCTCCAATGGCACAACCACTGGCATCACAATCCACCTGAAACACCTTGTTGAAATTTGGGAGGGCTAGAATAGGTTGCTCTGTTTATACAGCTAGCGGTTCAAAACTTTTTGCTGCTCCATTGCTCCACTTGAATTCTTTTCTATCCCCTCTCATTGTTTCAGTCAGGGGTCCACAAATACTACTGAAGTTTCTAATGAACTTTCTATAAAAACTAGCCAAATCATGGAAAGATCTCACCTCGATG
>VDFB02109042.1:55328049-55514246 GCA_007258455.2 Sequoia sempervirens
CCCAAAGAAGTTACCCAAAATTAGAAACCCGCCCATAAATAGAGCTCCTCATTAGTTTGGAGCCAAAACAACATTCAAATTTGAGTTTAGGTGGTTTGGCGCTGAAAAATTACAATTTGAAGTTCAAATTTCAAAAGAACATTTGCAATTGTATCTTCTAGAAAGTGTGCCAACTTCCCGGGGCCATAACTTTTGATCTGGGATTCTGATTCGCGAACCGTTTGAACCGTTGGAAAGGTTTCGAAGTCAATAACGCACTAAAAATTGCTATGCCAATTTTGGAAAGTTTTGGGGCTGTTCCGGGAACTCTAAGTGCCTCAAATCTAACTTGGAAGATTTTCAAGTGCAAATCTCGGAAACTAAAACTGCAATATCTTTCAACCCAAGAATAGAAAATAAAAACCGTAAATTGTGAATTTCATTATGACGAAAAGGGTATCTAAAAATGTAAAAACATCTAAAAACGAAGAAACTTGAAATTTAACTATTTTTGGGTGATGCAAGATTGCCCTTACACCATTGGATGCTCCTGCATTAGATTCAAAAGATAATATGGTTAATATGTGAAGGTTTAATATCTGAGAATTCAATTCATTACAAATTCTATAGAGAAAGTTATATGTGATAGAGTTTTGATCTGTGTTCTAGTAGAATAAAGTGTCGATGAAGGCATGTTAGAATACTTCACATTCCTTTGAAAGTGAAGATCTAGACTTTTACTTTCGTGGACATGTTCAATGATGTTCAATGCATACTATATTACTGCATCATGTTTTTTGGTGGTCTACAAGTGCATTTTTAAAGGATAGTGTAGTACAGTTGGTTTCAAATGCTTAATTGATCCACAAAACATATGTTTCTCTTCTTGCACAAGCACTTAATGATTAGATACTTCATAATATGGTTCAAGAGGTATCATTCATAGACTAGAATTCTCACGTATTGGTCCATATGATACTTTTGGTTTCTCCTCAGTGGTGTAAAGTTGAATTGTTGGCAATTTGGGTGGTGTTATTATTTGGGACATCACTCATGTTTCCTTCATCAAATTGATCTTGATTAAATAATTTTTCCTTGAAAGATGTTTTGTGATGCTTTTTTGTCTTGTTATGTTGTTTATTGATCCACAACTTATTTTCTCTTCATAATGTATATGTTTGGATCCAGCCTATGTTGTATCACATGCTTCATCTAAAGGTCATCTTGGAGCCAACCTAATTGAGGTTTTGAGTTGTTGCAAAGGTTATTTATAGAAAAAAATCATTTTTTGTGAAGTGTGTGTGTAATATATTATGCAATATGTTGAATATGAAGTGTGCAAAGTCAATATAATGAATTAATTATGCAAAAAAGGGACTGCAACATCAACATATGTTGGATGCTTCTTTATAGCAGTTCATGTTTAGATTTTTCATTATAATTTTCATGTAACTTGCTCTAAGATAGTGAGTCTTAGTAGGTCCTTGTATCTTGCCTTAAGGTTGTGTTCGTTAGTCTGAAAGTCTTTAGGCGGTGATCCTTAAAAAAAATTGTAATCTTTGTAAGTAGTGAGCTTCATATATTGTGAGTTAACTCTCACCGTGGTTTTTCCCTCATGGGTTTTCCATGTAAAAAATTTGTTGTCTTTGTGTGGTGCATGTTTTTCATTTCTTTTATTCTTTCAATTAATGTGTTTTGATGTTTAATCTACACATTGAAATGTTTAAATTCTAGTATATGTCGATTCAACCCCCCCTCCCTTAGCACTTTGATGTGTTCAACAAATTAAGGTCCAATACTTGACATGTAGTCTATGCAATAGTAGGACCGACTAGGGTAGGAAGTTTGATTATAAATTTTGATTCATTCTCATTATCATCATATGCTTCAATTGTGATTCTCTTTTGTTTCTCTATAACCCCATCAAAGTATCCTAATTTTTTTTATCAATTTCAACTACAAATGTTTAAGCCACTCTAATGAGAGACATTCATGTTCCATTTAATGCCATATTTTATCCTCTTTCATATTCCTTCATACTGATTTTAGCCTCTTTCATATTCTCCCATACTCATATTCAAGGTTATATAGACATTTTCCAAAGAAGAAGATGAGAAAACTTGTTCGGTTAAACATCAACCCCTTGAGTTTGGGGCCATCTTAAATGGAATTGTTGAGTATAGCCTACTAGATAGTACAATGGAGTTGCATCTGGATGTCCCTTCAAAAAATAAGATGACAATTGAGAAGGTTTCCATTGAATATATTCTCATGCAGAATATTCCCTTCAATGACATTGTTGAAAAAGCTTTGGATAGCCTTGTTGAGGCTTTGAGGTAGAGAAGAGAATAAGCTATCAAGGTTGATGAAGAAATGAAATAACAAAAAATTGACAAATTTAAGATCTATGTCTCCTAGGAAGAAAAATAAAATTTTATCCAAAGACAAGGCAAGGAGCTCTACACTAAAAGAAGAATAAATCTATTGATGAGCATGGATGAAGATGTCAAAAGGAAGAACCAGAGTGAGACTAAAGATGTGATGACTAAAACTCTAACACAAAGACTCATAATTTTTTGACATCAAATGAAAACTCATACATATACAAACTTATGTTAACCAGACAACTCTATCTTGTTGGCAATAGGAACTACAGTAATAAAATAGCTCAATTAACAAGACTTTTCTCTACCAACTAGAAATGAAATTGACAATCATTAACCTAGACAATGAATACCCAAAATTTTTCTCTATTTTTACAACACATAAATTAACAATTACAAACAATTGATAGAAATCTATAATCCAATAAGCAAGCTCAAAATGTTGGGAAAATCTTCTTCTTGTCATTGTTGTTGCTTCTACCTTTCAACTCAATCTCTTCTTGCTTGATCCATCTTTATTTCCTCCCATATGAGCATCTTTGTAACTTAATGGATCATCCTTTGTGCTTCCTTCTCGACCTTCCTCAGTCTTCTTCTTAGTTGTGTGTAGAATCTTCTTCCCTTGCAATAACGCTCCTTCTTTACTAGCACTTCTTCCTTCACTCAGTGTGGGATCCCTATACCTAATCCCTATTGCCTTCTTCTTCGTGTAGGGGTCTTTTTCCTCATCAATGGCTCTCTTCCCCATCGCTAATGTTTCCAAATATTCACTCCTACGATATAGATCTAGTTCCTTCCAAAACTCATCCATCTCTCAAACTTCAGAACCGAGCTCTTGTTCTCTTCCAACAAAAATTGTCCCTACCTTCCCAGAGGCTGAGAATCCTCCTCCAAATAGTTATTTTTTGCTTTCTTTCCACCATCCCATACTTCCCAAACCATTGTACTCTCTGCATAATCAACTTCTCCCCAACCATTGTAACTTCCTCTCCATTTGCAACAAGAAAGGAATATTCAAAATCTTTTTGCCACATCGAAATTTTCACTTGTCACAAGGTTACTAGGAAAATAAATCAAAAAAAATTAAAAACAATCCAAAAATGTCAATGCAAAACTGACGGGTTACAATTCCCATGCATCAAACTCCCCAGGAGACAAAAAGAAGCATGTTCTCTTACACATGAGATCTCCAACCAAAAATCACCTTCATTCTTTTCTTTCACATCTTCCAACATCATTCTAGAACAATGGTCATGTGTTCAACCTGATTTCATTTGTTTTTATCTTTCTATTTGTATCTTCTCCTTCTTATGTCTTTTTTGTCGACAAGCCTCCAAAACTCTATCTCCTATTCATAAATATCATTGTCACCATTTGATTCCACATCCTTTTCATCTTCTACTTTTAAACTCTCCCTTTCAACAATTGTTTTCAAAGATTTAGAAGCATCATTCCTAAAATCATCAGAAACAACTTGTTTAATGTTTACCTTGTATGCATGCTCCTCAAATTTCTTCCAAGCTACTCCTGAAAGTGTTTCAATCTTTGTTTTCATTGATATTTCATTAGCCAATACTTTTGTTTCTTCATCTTCATGTACATCATTTGCTTTTTCCTTCTCAAGGTTTTTTACATCCTCCTGACCAACATTTTCCTTTCGAACTTCCATTTTCTTCTTCTTTTCCTTTTCTTTAGGCTTTACTTCCATGTCAACTTCATGATGCAACAAGGCTTCTTCTTCCTCAAGGTAGCCAACTTTTTCCCTCTTCTTTTTTTGACAATCGTAGATGCACATGCCACTTCAACTTCTTTTTCCTAGGCCAATACCAATCACATTCATGGATTCTTTCCTCAAGCCATTGCTTCATTGTGAACTTACATCTCTCTAAATATCTTCTCATATTTTCCATTTCTTGATCAAACACTTCATCCTATCTTATCTCATTGACCTGCAATTTGTCCTTCTATTTGAGTCTTTCTTGTTGTATCTTTTATTTTCTCTTCTCCACTTTGTGATACTTCACCTAGGGCTTCTCTTTTCTTTTCCTCTACCTAGTCTTTTGGTACCCAGGTTCTTTCCATTAACCTATCAAAACTTCCACACACATACTTGTCAAAAAAAAATCTCATTAGCATTCTTCCGAGACCTTTTTAGACTCTCCCAAATATTTCTCACTATAATACCAAACTGATGACTACAAATCTAACACAGACTCATAATGTTTTGATATTGAATAAAAACTCATATATATACAAACTTGTGTTAACCAAAAAACGTTGTCTTGTTGGTGATAGGAATTACAATAATAAAACAACTCAATTAACAATACTTTTATCTACTAGCTAGAAATAGAATTGACAATCATTAACCAAAATAATGAATACCCAAAAATTTTCTTTATTTTTGCAACACATAAATGATCAGTTACAAACAACTAATAGAAATCTATAATCCAATAAGCAGGCCCGAATTTTTGGGTGGATCTTCTTCTTGTCATTGTTGTTGCATCTACCTCTCAACTCAATCTCTTCTTGGTCAATTCATCTTTATTTCCTCCCATATGATCATCTCTACAACTTAATCAATCATCCTTTGTGCTTCCTTCTTGACCTTCCTCCTTGGTTTTCTTCTCAGCTTTGCTCAAAATATTCTTCCCTTGCAATAATGCTCCTTGACTATCACTTCTTCCTTCACTTAGTGCAAGATCCCTATACCCAATCCCTCTTTCCTTCTTCTTCATACAAGGATCTTTTTCCTCATCGATGACTCTCTTCCCCACTGCTAATGTTTCCAAATATCCACTCCTATGATATAGATTTGGTTCCTCCCAAAACTCGTCCCTCTCTCAAACTTCAGAATTGAGTTCTTGTTCTCTTCCAACAAAAATTATCCCTACCTTCCCACAGGCCAAAACTCCTCCAAAAATTTATTCGCTACTTTCTTTTCACCAGCCCATACTTCCCAAACCATTGTAATCTCTACATAATTAGCTTCTCCCCAACTGTTGTAACTTCCTCCTCTCCATTTGCAACAAGAAAGGAAAATATTTCTACCACATCTTTCAAAGGGTTACTAGTGAAAGAAATTAGAATCTTTCTACCACATCTTTTTCAGGGTTACCAGTGAAAGAAATCAAAATCTTTCATAAGGTTCACAAGGTTCAAAATATTTCTACCACATCAAACTTACCACTTTTCACAGGGTTGCCAAGAAAATAAATCGAAATACATTAAAAATAATCCAAAAATTTCAACTTAAAACTAATGGGTTACGATGCCCCTGCATGAAGATGCCACAAGGAAAATCATTACTAAATTGCAAAGTGAAGTTGATGTTGATCCACAAGTCCCTAATCTAGAAAATACAAATAAGAAAACATATATGATCAGGAAGAAGTACAAGGAGCCTCTGAACTAAAAAAAGGAGAAGGTTTCTCTGGTGTGCATGAAATGTAAGAAGTGTCTAGTATGGAGATGGAAAAAGAAGAAGAGAAATAGAAAGAAGAAAAGATAGCCAAGATTCTTGAAGAAATTATGAAGGTTGAGGTGAATTTTGAGGATCAAGTTCCTCTGGACGATATTATCTTGCAAGATATACCTGATGTGTCTACTCAAGACGTAGATCTATCAGTATTTTAGGGCAATGTGATATATTGTGATGTAAAAGAGAAAAATGATAAGAAAAATGAGGATAATACTCCTCCAATGAATATTGGTGCACAAGGTACAAGAGATCAAGGTGAAGTGAGTGTCCCTACTCTGGGGAACACTAATTCTGGTAAAGAACATTATATTCCTCCTCTGGAATATTCAAGGAATGATGAGAAAAGGAAAGAGGATGATACTATGAATGTTCATAATGCAAAGGAGAATTCAATTGAGAAGTAATATGCTTCTATGGATTTAGGTTAGGGTTCTTTCAAGGACCTGATAGGACTACAGATGCAATTTCAACTTATGATAACACCTCAACTTTTACAAATTCCTATTCATGAGTCACAAGTAGACTTTTCAAAAATTTCTCCCCTCCATAAGTTACATCTTGGTGATATTGTGCATGCTTCTACAAGGAAGAAGATTCTACAAGAACATGTGAAGAAGAGTGGATTAATTGATGATGCTATGAAGATCATTCAAGAAGGTTTACTAGAGGTAAACATTGATTCTTCCTTGCCTTTGAATAAAAGAAAAATTTTAATTGATTGTTTCAAAGATCATCCTCTCGCATGGAGTAAAAGGAAGAACAAGAGGACTTGAGGAAGATAAATGATAAAAGAATGGTTGATGTATCTGACCGGTGTACCAATGCACACAACATATTGTAAGAGAATCTAAAAATATTTAGGGAATGTATTGATGAAGTTACATCTCTATATCAATTTTTCTTGAAATGGAAAAATTCCACCAAGAACATCAAAAAATAGATTGAATCCATCGATTCACAAATCACACAAATGGTTGGGATATATGATCAGTCAAAGGATAAGGATTGATCACCAAGAGCTCAAATAGAAAATTTTCATGTGAAGTTATTGTTGCTTTTGGACCAAAGAGAATAGTTAAAGAAATAATCCAGTTAGCTAAGGGAAGTAGTCAACCTAAGACTTAATTTATTATTTGGGTTGCTTGTTGAAGCAAAAAAAATTGATTAGAAAATGAAGGCTCCAAGCAATGTGGATGAGGCTGAGGACTTATGCATACAATTTGAACATCAAAATAATATTCTCACCTCAGCAAAAGAAAATTGGGTTGCAACTTTGGTGCACCTTAAAGTAATTTACAAGAATATTTTACCTTCTAAGGAAGTTGCAAAGGTGTAGATAAGACAATTTTTTCTTTGTATAGTTTTGTGGAGGATTACAATATCCCTTTTGGGTTTTTGTTGAAAATATTTTACACATAGTATCAATTTTGGGCTATCTCCATCTCAGGGGGAGATTTTTGATAGAAATCATATGCTAAGGGGAAGTTTATATGGTTTTGGGCTAATATAAGTAGAAGATATCATGCCCTTTTCCCTTGATGTCAAAGTGGAAGAGAAGTCTTGTAGATATATGAGTGTTTCCATCAATGAAAAAGGGGTAGATTATTGGAAATATGTGTTTTCATTTATGTCAACTCAATATGTTTTACCGTTGATGTCTATTATATGCGTTGGAGATTGTATAATACTTCGGATATAGTTGATGTACAAAGATATCAGCTAGTGCAAAACAACAATGCAATCTAAGGTAGAATGATGATCTGTCTGATGTCTAAGTGTGATGTGGAGGTGGGTACACTTGTTCCAATATGTTTCCACATTCCTATGTTGATATCATTCCTATTTGGTGTACCGTACATTGAGATAAGGTTCAAAAAATTTTCTAAGGAATTAATAGTGTATACTCTAAGACAAAGTCATGGTATTTTGGTCCACATCCTTCCATAGAGAAAGCTTTTGTCTTGTAGTTTAGAAGATAAGATGGTCGATATGTGAAGGTGTTATATCCAAGAATTCAAGTCATTACACCTTCTACAAAGAAATTCATATGTGGCAGAGTTTGGTCTATGCTATTGCAGAATAAAGTGTTGATGAAGGCATGTTGGAATGCTCTACATTCCTTTGGAAGTGATGTTTCTAGGCCTTGCAGTTTAATGGAAATGTCCAGTGATGTTTAATGCATACTATATTACTACATCATGTGTTTTGGTGGTCCACAAGTGTATTTTTCAAAGGAAAGTATAGTATAGTTAGTTTTGGATGCTTAATTGTTCTATAAAACATATGTTTCTCTTCTTGCACCAGCACTTAATGATCAAATTCTTAAAAACATGGTTGAAGAGGTATCGTGTATAGACTATGATTCTCACATATTGTTTTGCATGATTCTTTTTGTTTCCCCTCGGTTGTGTAAAGTTGAATAGTTGGTAGTTTTGGTGATGTTGTCATTGTTTGGGCCAACAATATTATTTCCTTCAACAATGGTTGATCATGATTAATTAATTTTTCTATGAAGGATGCATTGTGATTCTTTATGGTCCTGTTATGCCTTGTGTTGATTCATAACTCATTTTCTTTTCATAATGTATATTTTTGGAGCTAACCTCTATTGTATCATATTTTCTATAGGTCATCTTGGAGCTGACCTAATTGAGGTTTTGAGTTGTTTTGGAGGGTATTTATAGAAGAGAAAAATTAGATGTGATGACGTGTGTGTGTAAGATATTGTGCAATATGTTGAAATATGAAGTGTGTAAAGTCTATATGATGAAGTAATTGTGCAAAAAAAGGGACTACAACATCAACATATGTTGTATGCTTCTTTATAGCAGTTCATGTTTAGGTTTTTCATTATAACTTTCATGTATCCTACTCTGAGATAGTGAGTCTCAGTAGGTCCTTGTATCTTGCCCTAAGGTTGTGTGCCTTCGTCTACAAGTCCTTAGGCAATAAGCCTTAAACAACATTGTAACCTTTGTAAGCAATGAGCTTCATATATTCTAATTTAACTCTCACCATGGTTCTTCCCTCAGTGGTTTTTCCACATAAAAATATTTTTGTCTTTGTGTGGTGCATGTTTTTCATTTCTTCTCTTCTTTTAGTTAATGTGTTTTGATTTTAAATTTGTAAATGGAAATGTTTAAGTTTTATTATATTTTGACTCACCCCCCCTCTCATCACTTTGATGTGTTCAATAGATTAAGGTCCAATACTTGACATGTAGTCTCTACAATAGCAGGACCAACTAGGATAGGAAGTTTAATTATCCCTTTTGATTCATTCTCATTATCATCATATGATCCAATTGTGATTCTCTTTTGTTTCTCTATAACCCTATCAGAGTATCCTCATTGTTTTATCAATTTTAACTACAAATGTTTAAGCCACTCTAATGAGAGCCATTCATGTTCCATTTAATGTCATATTTTAGCCTCTTTCATATCCCTTCATACTCATTTTCATATCACATTTCCATACCATTTTACCACCTTTATGTTGCATATGATTAAAAATATATAAGTAATATTTAATAAAAAATTACATAAAATAATTATTAGATTGTATTTACTAACAAGCATTTTCATTTTAGCCATGGTTCGAGCATATCAACAAAGATGGAACGTACAAACTTCATGTCAATTTCCATCAATATATTTTGAAATCAAAAAAAAAAAATTCTTCATTTATTCTACATATTAAATTAACTGATTGATATATCAGTAATGATATTCAATTACAAAGATAAAACAACTCATCTATTTGGAGGTGTTCTTATACTCGCCTACCCCTATATTCATGCATAGTTGCAAATTATAAGTTTTAAACCTCACATTGAAAGGGAGATATGAAAACATATATTAAGTTGTTAACCACCTCATTCCTTATATAAAGAATGGCATGAGAAAAGGTAGACTGGAAGGTAGCAACGTGAGAATAGTGTAGCAATGAAATATAATTACACTATATTCTTTTTCAATGAATATATGCTTTTGATTTAAGTTTTTGGTAGAACGTCTCAGCCACCACGTGGAAGAAGAGGAGGGCCCCCTCTGAACAAGTGTGGTGATGTTATTTTTATGCTTTGACGTGTGTTTTATTTTAAATAGCATGGTTTATTTTATTAAAATGTGTGAGTAGCAATAGTTTTTCAAGGGTTGTTGTGCATGAAAGCTCCAATTTTAGGGGTTATTTGCAATATGTAATGGCAGATCTGTAGATTGTCAAAAGTTTCATTTGCGGGCTGGCTGTTATAATGTCATAAATTTTGTAACACCATCTACTAGAAATTTATATGACTGTTTGTTACAAATCACAAAATTTGAGTGAGTTATTATTTTATTTAAAATCTGATATAATTTACAGCAAGGGACATTACAATAACCATACTAGCTCCTTAGATACATGGGTAGCAACTATATATTATATTTAGATAGTGGATAAAATAATTTTATATTGCTTCTTACTCATTCAATTCACAACTCCTCTAAACAAACCAAATACATATCCACTAGAGGATCTTCAACTAACCAAGTCATGTGCCCAATCTACATCAACAAAACCATGTATATCCAATATATTATCCACACTACTAGTATCAAAATTAACCAAAAAAAATTATAAGTACAACAAAAATATCTTAGCACCCTCTTCGCATAATCCCAAAACTCTCTACCAAGGTTAGACATAAACCTACTCAATATGGGATTAGTGTAAAATATTGTATACATTAAACTTCCTACAACACTAGAATATGTCATGTTAGACATATCACCAAAATAATGTTTATTTTTAGAACACATATATATAAAGTAAGATTAGTGCCAACAAGTAAATAAATTCTAACTAACTAATTATAGTCCTACATACTAAACCTATGCAAAATAGTATCAACATACTTACTTTGAGATAACCAAATATTTTTGTTACCCCAATCCCTTTTGACTTCCATCTTGTTTCCCCCAAATATTTCATCTCAAATTCACCTAAAATTTGATCTTTAAACTCACTAAGAATACCCTTGGTGTTGATAAAAATGCGTCATTTTCATACAAGGCAACAATTATTATATGATCATAAATACATACGATATAAATTCAATGATCTTCAGTTCTTACAAAAGCCAACTTCAAATAAAATGAACCAAATTTGTGATACCACATCTAAGGTAATTATTTTAAACCATAGAGAGACCTCTTTAATTTGAAAACCAAGTGTTCTTTTCCTTTTACCTCAAAACCTTTTGGTTTTTGCATATAAATTTCTTCTTCTAGATCTTTTTCAAAATTGTAATCTTAACGTCTATTTTCTCATTTTCAAAATAATAATAGAAAACTATGGATAAAATAAATATGATAGAAGATAATTTAGCAAAAAGATATAAAATTTCACTAAAATCAACCTCCTCTCCATGGGAGTAGCCCTTAGCCATTACTCTAGCCTTACACATCTCTAATGAACCATCTGCTCCAAAAAAAATCTTATAGATCCATTTACATCCCATGAACTTCTCACCTTTGGAAAAATGTGAAATATCCTAGGTGACAAGATTCTAAAGCCATCATCTCCTCTTACATGGCTTGCTACCAAGACTCACTATCATTTTGTATAATATTTTCCCTATAGGACCTAGGTTCATCATTAGTACCAAGTAAAGAAAATACATCACAAAAAAATGTGGGATATACTTGTCAAGTGGATTCTGTTGTCTTGTGGATATTCTCAAGGTAGGAGTAAGGGGATCTTCCTCTAGTTCTTCTACATGTGATCAACCTCTTCTATAACTTCAATATCACCCTACTCAAAACTCCCACTTGAACCCTCGTTTTCCTCTCCATCCTCAAATTCATCATTGTGTTCTTCCTTATGTGCATCTTCTTACTTCAATTCAAAATACACTATATTTTTCTCCTCTTTATTTTTTGGTTGTTCAAAATAAAAAATAGCTCTAATTTCCCTAAAAATCATATCTCTAGAATAGACAAATTTATTGGCCATAGGATTCAAAATATTATAACCTTTAATATTTTCACCATATCTCATGAAGAAACATTTTTTCACTCTTGGATCCAACTTAGAATGTTTTTCTTTAGGAACTTTGACAAAAGTGTCACAACCAAAAACTATTAAATGTAAAACAAAATAATTCTTACATATCTGCACTTCATAATGTGTTTCATTAAAATCCTTACAAGGAGATCTATTAATCAAGTAGTTAATAGTACTCACAACTTTTTCTTAAAGGAATAAATCTAATTGTGCATCACTTAATATACTTATGCCTCTTTTCATTATAGTTTGGTTCATCCTTTCTGGAACCCCATTTTATTGAGGTGTGTAAGGAACATTATTTTTCCTTATAATACATGCATTCTTACGAAACTCAACAAATTCATTTTGGTAGTATTCTACTCAATTGTCAACTATTAAAACCATTATCTTATGTTTGAAATACTTATCTATTGAGATGTTAAATTAATTAAACTTAGTGAAAATTTCATGTTTATGTCTCATAAAATAAATTGAGGTAAACTTTGAAGCATCATTAATGAAGGGCACAAAAATATTGATATTTAATAATAGAATCAATATCCACATGACCAAATATATTTGTATGAATAATTTTTAATTTACTCTTTTCTTTATTATTTCTTAATGGAAAAGATTCTCTATTTTTTTTCTCAAACACACTATGCTCAGAAAAATTAAAATACTCATTAGAATAGGAAAAACCATCAAAAAAATATTTGTAATAGTTTTTAAACCTTTTTCACTTATGTGGCCCAATCTATGCTAACACAACATACATGGATTTTAAAAAATAGTCAAAAAAGTGGATATACATAAATTATTGGCATTTATTCTAAATAGAGTTCCAAATCTTGTCTCTCTTGCTGCCACCAAGCCTCCTCTTTGTTACACCACAAATTTTGATTTGTAATTACTTTTAACTTTTATGTTAAAAAAAAAAATTTGGCATTAATGGATGATCATACATCAATTGATACTTGTGAAAGGTAGAAAATTGGCTTCACCTTTCTCCACCCTTTGATTAGGGGCCTAGAAAGGGAAAAATTTCACTAACTTCCACTCAAGAACAAACCCTTGACATCTCGATGCAAAAGAGAAGGAGATCTTGCAAGAGGGTTGTTCTAGGGGCTGAATATGATGTAATGAGGGGTTCACCATCAAGTTGAAACTTGGAAAAGATAATGACATGCAAGATGGAATACAAAACCCTAATATGATGCAATTTTTATTTAAATGACCTAGAAATGCAAGAAGAACAAAACAAAAAGCTATAGAACAGAAGGTCTGTACCTGGGAATCTGAAGAAAGTTGGAAGGAGCTCCGAAATGCTAGAAATTCTAACTTTTTGACCTAGTGGGACTCATTTGTGATTATGGGCGAATCAATCCTAGTTTTGGATTTTTTCATAGGAGTGGGTTTCGGGAAAATGGGTATCCAAATCTGCAAATATCTCTAAAAAACACCTACAATGGGACTCATTTGCCACTTGTGGCGAATGGGTCTAGTTTGGATTTTCTAGAAATTCAAAGTTCTGATTTGCACCTCTTTGTCTGCTCAATCTGCTCCTCTAAGTTCCTCGATCCAAAACCCTGATTTCGGGGTTGTAGGTGACCTTTTACTGAAGATTATGACCTTACAAATAAGGGGACAGCTCCAACAAGCTTGCAACCTAATCCTCAATGATCTTCAAGTATTCAAAGCTCCTAAATCTGCAATCACACAAGGAGAGAGAGAAAAAGTGTTGATTGTTAGGGAATAGGGGTTTTCCTTAGTAAAACCCCTTTTAGGTAATTAAACCAAATGATGAAATAAGATAATGAAGCATGAACATGAAATAATGCAATTAGAACCTTTCCATGATGATGGATCTTCAATTGTTGCAATAATTGATGAAGAATTTGCCCTTAAATGCCTTAGAAATGATCTTGAAAGCTATCTTGGTGACCTTGTGAAGACTTGGAGTGCTTAACTCTTGCTTGCTTGACTTGATAACATGAATGAATGATGAAATAATGATTTTAAAGCTTGTTTATATAGGTAATGCACTCAAATGACTGTTAATTTGATCCCCAAGGCCAACATGGAAGAAATTTGAATAAACCCACTTTTCCCACTCAGAGCCTTAAAAATAGGCCAAATGGGACTCATTCGCCATCCTGGGTGAATGAGTCCCAACTGAATGGGACTTATTCACCCAAGGTGGTGAATGGGTCCCACAGGGGCTATTTTTAGTCCTAGAGTATTAGGGAGTCAAGAAATTAAACTTATATGTTGATACTATCAAGTTTTTTTATCAAAATATGCCTCAAGATGCACAATATGGGGTCATAGGGGCCTATTAATGATTATATAAAGGTCATAAATGCAATAGGGCCCAAAATCCAATGTGAAAATGTAAATAAATACACTTTACAACACTAAATTAAGGAAAAATTGGGTCTATTTAGCTTAGAAGGGTCCTAAATCTAGTGTGAATATGTAGAACACATTACAACACTAGATTAGGTCCACCTTAGTTTACAAGCCTCCTAAATTTAATGTGAATATTTAAATAAACATATTTTACAACACTAAATTAAGGTAGAGTTAAGTTAATTTAGCTTAAAAAGGGCCTAAGACCTAATGTGGATGTGTAAAACACCTCACAACACTAGATCAAGATGATATCAAGTCCAATTTATCATTAATTATTCCCGAGTTAAGCAAAGGATCTAGTTTTTTCTACACTACATTTAGCCCCCACTTTAGTGAGAGGATGAACTTTCTTTAAGCTCAACCTAAAGTAGACATTCAAGAGGGGTCCAAATGTGCTAATGTGGATGGTCTATGACAACAAAGATTGAGGAAGTGGTCAAGCCCCCAGAATCCAGTATCCTAAGTCAAATCGGCATAAGCACGAAAGGACACACACAAGATGTATGATTTGCAACAAAACAAGATACAAAAACATGAAATGTCAGAGATATAAAGAAGAAAGAAAAGAATAAGAAGGTGGATCCAACTTCAAAAATTCGCTCACTCTGGGGCCATGAAACTTCAGGTCATTCGCGGGGTGAGTTGTCCCAATGAAGTGGTTTAGTGAGAAAGTCATGCCAGTGTGTTGGCTTCCCATCGTATAATGAGAAAGTCATGCCAGTGTGTCAGCTTCCCATCATACTAACCATACCAAAGTTATCCTCCTGATAACTTTGATAAGTCACCACAATGTAATGCTTTTTGTAAATGCTTTTGAATAGCATGTGAAAATTTTGTTAAAGGGTATTTTGCTTTGTTCATGTAAGGTCTTCTTCTTAGGGAGCATTGTGCCTAATGTCTCCAAGAGAGGACAAGTCAAAAGTGTCAGATCATTGCCCATGGGATGCCTCATTCACATCATGCCAAGTCAATAGATCGTACACTCTTGGGTGACATCAAACCAAATGACACCACTAAGAAGAGGCCACATTCACAAAAAAACAGTAAAATAATGCCATGAAATTTTTTCCAAAAGATGTCATCTATGTATGCCCCCACTTTAAAGCAGTTTCTACACCATCACTATGAGAAAATTCTTTAAAGTAGCCAATGATAAATGCTAACATGAAAGAAGACATGAGAGCCAACTTAGAAAGCCCTATGCAAAGTCATATGTTTCCAAATCGAACTACATCATGGATAAGTATGTCACATACGAGCCAACTTAAGGCATGTCATCCACATCTCAAGATTGCTCTTATATATACATGAAAGGTGATCAACTAGCCAAAAGAGACAATGGAAAGTGACATACGAGGACAAAGATACCTAACTCCCTTGCCCCCACTTAGTGCAGGACAAGGGTGAGCCCAGAGTGGAAGATGATATGTTGCTCCTTACAAAAAGGGAATGACATGCAATATTGAGTCTACTATGATTCTACAACTATTACATGGCAAGGAGCAACAACTAATGTTATTTATTATTATGAGTAAATAAAGTGTCAACTTGATACATATTTAATGATATATCTATTAGTTTCGGATGCATCAAAGTTAAAGTTGTCTTGGAAGGATGTTTTGTGATAGTGTTGACATTGAATGAAGGCTTTTGTTTTGAGGGATAATAACCAAGATCATTAGTCATTTCTTGTGTTTTAGGCTTTATAGGGACATGGATACCTTGTTATATAGGATCACATCCTTACCCAAGTTGCTTCATAAGTTCAAAAACCTCTTCCATAAATATTTTTCACTTCTTTTAGATTCAGTGGTTGTTCAACCTCATCAAATTTTGTCGTGTATGTTGTTGTTTCTTCTAAAGTCGTTGATGTGATTTTTTTTGAATTTTGTGTTGCCATTACCGGTTTCTCTTTTCCCTTTTTAGATGCTTTCGTTATGATCTTGTGTTCTCCCATGAATATAGGTATGAAATCAAATGTTTTTGAAGCATCTTCCAATAACTTTGTGGCTTCTTCAATTTGCTTTTGTTTTTCTATGGTTGGTGTGAAGGGTTGTTTAATGTGCATAATGTCAAAGGACTTATCCTTTGTTTCATGATATCTTAGTGAAGAGGAATCTAATTTCACTTCATCATCTTCATCTAAGCAATCCATATTACTATTGTTTGAAAGAAGTTTGTGATTTTTTTCATTTGCTTGCACCATGATACCTTCCCTAGTAGGAGAGTTTTTAGAAGAGAGAAAAAATAGATGTTCATGACATTCAAAGGTGGGTTCTTCTAAAATAACTTCATCACAATTAAGGAGGTTATCAATGGTTAGATATTTTTGTGTGTCAATGATGGTATTTTCTTGTTTGATGATGTTTTCCTCATGATTCTCATCGATTGGATCTTGTAACACCATAATATCTTCATCACCAATAGGAGAGATATTAGGAGAGGGGGAAATTTGATTGTTGTCCATAATTTCATCCTTTTTCTCTAAAGTATCATTCTCTTGTGCCATAATATCTACCCTAGTAGGAGAGCTTTTAGGAAAGTAACAAACAAGAGGTTCATCACATTCTAAGGTTAGATGTTGTAAAGTAGCTTCATTGCATATAGGAGAGGCATCAAGAGAAGGATAACTATGAGTTTCATGGTTACCAATGATTGGAAACTTTTTTTCAAATAGGTCTTCCCAAATGGTAGGGGCATTAGGAAAGGGAGGAATAAGATTCTCACGAGTCTCAATAAGGACATCTTCTAACACTAAACTATCTTCTTCATGTCTAGAGAAGATATTAGGAGAAGGAAAGGTTTGATTGTCATGATTATCTACATTTACATCCCCATGTCCTATAATGTCTTTCCAAGTAGGAGAGGTAGGATTGTCATAGCTCTCAATTATTGGATCTCTTAATATCAACATATCCTCTACAAAAATGTGTTTGTCATGATCATTCACGATTGTATCATTATTCATTAAAGAATTTTCACAAGTAGGGGAGGTGTTGGGAGACGAATGGAGACTAGGTAAAGTAGTGGCCATGATCTCATATTCATGTGTCATAATATTTTTCCAAACAAGAATACAAACAAGACTTTCATGATTCTCAATGATTGTATCTCCTATCACCAAGATACCTTCATCACTAATAGGAGAGGTAGCGAGAGAAGAACAATTATGATTGTCATGATTATCAATGCTTGCATCCTCTTGTATCAAACCTTTAGTGGATGATCTAGGAGAGATGAAGTCATCAAGGGCTTCGTCTAACATGTGAAATTTATCACTACTAAAGGGTTTGAATGATATTCTTTTCTAAGGTTAACCATTTTTTGTTTGTTTCTTTTGACGTTTTTGGTTTTTTTTTTTCGTTTTCTAATGAATGATGAATGTAATCTAATCTAAGTGAACTATGAACTAATGCTAAAAATGAAAAGTGCAAGAATTTAATTCTATCCACAATTACAATGAATGTAAATGATGCTATTTCAAATTATTTCAATGTATCAAAAAGCAGCCAAACTAAAATAGAAAAGCAATAACAACAAACGGAAGCTTGAAAACTGCAAATTTAGCTATGTAAACAATAGGTCAAAATTTGCACTGGGACTCATTTTCCCAAGGTGGCGAATGAGTCCCAATAGAGATTTTTTACAGATTTTTCAAAAAAAAATAGTTGACTTTTATGTTTTCTATGTTGTATGACCTGAAGACTAAATGGAAATGCAGATTTTGAATGAAATTAGATGCAAAAGTGCAAGCTAAATGAGCTTTCACTAATGTAAAAATTGAAACCATAGATTGCAAATTAACCAATACAAATCCTAATGCAATATTAATGCAAGCTAAATCTAGGATGAAAATAAACTCCAAATCAGAAAATGAAATGTTCTAAATGTAGGTTCACCAAAATGAAAGGTATAAAATTGGCTTCACCTTTCTCTACCCTTTGATTAGGGGCCTAGAAAGGGGAAACTTTCACTAACTTTCACTCAAGAATAAACCCTTGTGATCTTGATGCAAAAGAGGAGATATTGCAAGAGGGTTGTCCTAGGGGCTGAATATAATGCAATGAGGGGTTCACCACCAAGTTGAAACTTGGAAAAGATAATGACATGCAAGATGGAATACAAAGCCCTAATATGATGCAAGCTTGATTTAAATGACCTAGAAATGCAAGAAGAACAAAACAGAAAGCTACAGAACATAATGTGTGTACTTGGGAATCTGAAGAAAGTTAGAAGGAGCTCTGAAATGTTGGAAATTCTAACTTTTGACCTAGTGGGGCTCATTCGCCATTCTGGATGAATCAGTCCTAATTCTAGATTTTTGCAAAGGAGTGTGTTTCGAGAAAATGGGTATCCAAATCTACAAATATCTCTAAAAAAACATCTACAGTGACTCATTCACCACTTGTGGTGAATGAGTCCAGTTGAATTTTCTGGAAATTCAAAGTTTTGATCTACACCTCTCGGTCTACTCAATTTACTCCTCCAGGTTCCCAGATCTGAAACCTGATTTCAGGGTTGTAGGTGACCTCTTAGTGAAGATTATGACCTTACAAATAAGGGGAAAACTCCAAAAATCTTGCAACCCAATCCTCAATGATCTTCAAGTCTTTAAAGCACCTCTATCTACAATCACACAAGGAGAGAGAGAAAAAGTGTTGATTGTTAGGGAATAGGGGTTTGCCTTGGTCAAACCCCTTTTAGGTAATTAAACCAAATGATGAAATAAGATAATGAAGCATGAACATGAAATAATACAATTAGAACCTTTCCATGGTGATGTATCTTGAATTTCTACAACAATTGATGAAGCATTTGCCCTTGAATGCCTTAGAAATGATCTTGAAACCTATCTTGATGACCTTGTGAAGACTTGGAGTGCTTAACTCTTGCTTGCTTGACTTGATAACATGAATGCATGATGAAATAATGATTTGAAAGCTTGTTTATATAGGAAATGCACTCAAATGACCATTAATGTGATCCCCAAGGCTGACATAGAAGAAATTTGAATTAAAAACCCATGTTTCCCACTTAGAACCTTAAAAATAGGCCAAATGGGACTTATTTTCCCAAGGTGGCGAATGGGTCCTACAAGGGATTTTTTTAGTCCTAAAGTGTTGGGGAGTCAAGAAATTAAGCTTATATGTTGATATTATTAGGTTTTTGATCAAAATATGCCTCACGATGCACAATATTGAGTCATAGGGGCCTATTAACGATGATATAAAGGTCATAAATGCAATAGGGCCCAAAATCCAATGTGAAAATGTAAATAAATACACTTTCCAACACTAAATTAAGGAAAAATTGGGTCTATTTAGCTTAGAAGGGTCCTAAATCCAATGTGAATGTGTAGAACACATTACAACACTAGATTAGGCCCACCTTAATTTATAAGCCTCCTAAATTTAATGTGAAAGTGTAAATAAATACATTTTACAACATTAAATTAAGGTAGAGTTAAGTTAATTTAGCTTTAAAAGGGCCCAGACCTAATGTGGATGTGTAAAACACCTCACAACACTAGATCAAGACAATATCAAGTCCAATTTATCATTAATTATTCCCGAATTAAGCAAGGGATACTTTTTTCTACACTACAACGTAAAATGTTTTGATTGTAATAATTTTTACTTTTAATCAATGATTATGCCATTGTGGCTAATAATGGACTAACTATTTGGATGGCCTTGTAAGTTGAATGCATGAGTTGATTTTACCCTCCTAGATGGAGAGGGAGAGTATCACCAAAGAAAAGAGTATAGACATAGGTAAACAAACGGGTAAATGCTAATTTGAGTTGAACACACACACTCATGTAGGATTTTGTATCAAATTGGGGTAACCCTAGTGTTTCCGTTGAGTTTATTTTGTTTCTTGGCTAGTGTGGTCAAGTCATAAGGATAGGTTGAATCATATTTGGCCTTTGGCCTAGTCTTTCATAATAAAAAGAAGTGATATGTTGTTTCATTATCATCTTTATGTTTTACCTATTGTAGACACTTAAAAATGTCATGAATGATATCGTGCACTCAAATCAGGTATACTAACATCATTTCCTCCTAAAACCCATCTTATTTTCACTTAATTGATTAAATTAGCCTAACTATTTAATTAATTATGTTATTTTCATCTATTAACCTAATCAATTTAATCAGGTTAATGCATCCCCTTCCATGCTAACATTTCATCTTATTAAATTAAATACATCAAACTATTTAATTTAAATCCCTAAATCTTCTTATTTAATTAAATAACCCTAAGTTATTTAATTAAATATCATTTCACCTTCCAATTTTCATTCAATCACTTTATTTAATGAATATCATCTAATTCCCCTAATTACATAATTAAATCTTTGTTTAATTATCAATTAACTAATAAATCTAATTTCCTCCCCCACTTGCAAAGGAATATTCCTAGGGAATACTCCCCCTTTACGTATTCCTTCCCCTTTTCCACATTAAAACTTTGTTTTAATTTGCTAAATGTCTATTTTCCCTCACCCATGAGAATATCCTAAAGAATATTCTCTCTCCTCACTCATTTGAAAAAGGAGAATATTCCTTTTATATAACAAACTTACAAGACTTCTTGTGCAAATTAACTTATGACTTCTTGTGCAAGTTAAAAGTGTGTTTGTTTGGATGAAGGTGAACCCTTAATTAAATCTCATCATTGATTCTCATCCCTTGATGAGAATCCATGATCCATGCCTCCACCTTCCTCCATCCTTGACCATTGATTAACCTTTTTGATCTCAACCCTCCATTTCTCATTTGCTCTCCTATAAATAGGTCACTATTTGGAGACAAATGGATCCATCTTTTTCATAGCAGAATCATGTTGTTGAAATCAATCACTCACACTCATATTTAACACTTTTGTAGTATCATTTTAGCTTAATTACTTGCATTAATTAGCTTAGCTTCCATTAATGGATTCCATGGTTACATAGATACATTCATGTAGCTTATTTCATAATTAGGGTTTCAATCTTTTTAGATTAAAATGCATTTAGATTAGTTTTGCATACATCCATATCAATTATCTCAACATAAATCATGATTAAATATCTTGCATCATTCTAGTTTAGCATTTAAATCATGTTTCATCACACATCTCATAATGGTTTCATCAATTTTCTTTAATAAAACTGATTGAAACAAACCCATTATCCAAGGGATTGGGAAAGGGTCTTCATTCCACATCAACATGACACCACTCCCCTAATAGGATATTTTTTAATGGATTAGAATAGGAATTTTGAAGCTTTCATAGTTTAACATGTTAAGTTTTAATGGATTCCTAATTTAGTGTTTATTTGAATGGTCTCTATTGGATTGATGTTTAGTGACATGATTATGCTTTGTATCCTCATGGATCAAGTGTAGTCAGCCCATACTAATCCATCAGTCACATTTTGGCCCTAGGAGGGCATAACCAATCACATTTAACAAAATTTTCTCTCAAAGTCTATTTTTCTTGTTTTTGTAGATACAACAACGCTCCAGGAGATTTCAGTGATGCCTTTGTAAGGCATCACCATATTGCAATGTTATTTCCATATGATACAACAACGCCTAATTAATACACCGGCATTGATTTAAATAAATGGTGATGCTAATAATTTTTAGAAGTATCGATAATTTGAAAATAGTGATGCTACCAAATAGCAATTCTATCATCGTCACTATTTTCACCAGAGCAACAATCATTTGATTTATGGTGATGCTATTGTGAATAGCGACACTTTTTGTCTGGTAAGTAAAACCAGTGTGATTTTTAGCATGTACTTTAATTTTTTTTTACTTCATCTAATCACTAACATGTCTCTAACTTTTTTTTATGGTTTTTAGGCTAACTAGGTTTTGCAGGTTGGACGATAAAATTTGAAGTGAAGAAGCATTCTTTCTTTAAATCTTATAATTGTAACAAGTGTTGCGACACTTTTGGAGGCAATTATAACCCATTTATGATGCTTTTTTTTATTTTCATGCTTTAGGACCACACTAACTTTCAATTGGGTTTTAAAATGAATGCTCAAATCAATTAAAATTGAACTCCCACATCATTTTACTTGTTGGATTAAAATTGAACAGGACAAACTCACACTTCATTTGGTGCTTAAATTAAACTTACCTTTTCTTTGAGGTTTAAAATTAATGTGTGTTTTCCATGTCTTGTGGTTTATATTTTCATCATTCAATGTGTATGCTCTTCTCTCGCGCCACTCGACAATCTTGGGAATCAAAAGAATTCCTTTGAAATTTTTTATAACCACCCACATATTTCAATTTGGATTTAAAATGAACCCCATGCTAGTGTAGGGAAAAGGCATTGTGCATGCTCTCTCCTTACGCTTCACATGATTTGGGAGATCGAATTACAAATGCACTTTCTTTCTTTTGTATACCTTTAGAGGGCATGCCACCTTGCTTCAAAATGTGGGAATAGCCCAAGTAGTAATGAGCTAAAGCCAAGATCTTTTGAACTATTATATAAAAAATGTGTTTGTGAGGAAATTCATAAGTAATAGGTGCGGATGTGACATACTGACAAGTGCCACCCCTAGTTTCTATGTAACACATTAAAATCCTTTCTTAGGAAGGGACTCAGAGGCCTCTTGATTGCAATAATATTGAGGTAATCTTGTTGCATGTATGGCCACTTTGTACGAATGTCCTTACTATGAACCAATTATTTAGAAGCCAAAAACTTTATGCTTGGTGCAGGAATGGTTGTTCTGAAGTTGCCCCACATTTTACTATTCATTATTGAAATAAAAAAATCCTTTGGATTTGTGGATCTTAAGGATTTGATATTTGGTGTACCCAAGAAGTGTGTGATGTGTAAGGGGGAGCCAATGTCACCAAATCTCTAATTGTTTGCATTGTCTTAGTGTTTGGAAAAATCCAAGTGGGGATTCAACAAGTAGTATCTTCTAAAACTAAGGTGGTAAATTCTTGTGAGTCAATTTAATACTTTTTTTGGTTCCAAAACATTGCAAACAAACATTCACAATCTTCCTCAAAATTTCAAACCCTTTGGTATAAGTATGGATACCCTTTGAAATAGCCTTGATATTAATGCTTGTCCTAAGGATTTCTATCCTTAGATATTTCTAAATATCTTGACTTACATCTCAATCCATACTCCCCAAAGTTAACATAAGAAACTATGGCATCAACTTCATGATTTTCACAAGATGGACCTTGTGAAATTTATGATGTTTTTTGACATAGACATTTAGTTTTAACTTAATCAAGACAAGTGTTTGTGGTAAAATAAATTCATATAAGCAAGATAAATTGACAAATTGAACCCCACATGACCATTTGGCATCTGATCGCTTCAGTTGAACAACCCAACCTTACACCCGCTATCATTCAACCAAACTTTGAACTTATTGAAGGAGAACAAACAAATATAATTAGTAGTTTGAGAAGCTTAACTTTTGAAACAAAGGAAACACCAACCCAGTGGAGAAACACAACATACATCATAGACGAAGAAGAGCAACAAGCTGAAATTGTGGTTGGAAGGCCCATATTACCACCACCCATGTGGCAATAAATATCCTTTTTTCCATGGTCTTATACTTCTTTAAATGATCTCACGCAAAATCAAAATCCTTGAGAGAAGTTCTACATTCCATAACCTTAAACTTAGGCGTCATAGAAAAAAGCTATCAAACAAAACCTTGAGGTACTGTATCAAAATAGGACTAGATTAACAAGGAAATTTTATATACGTGCTTCAAGGAATAATCTAGAACTGCATGCTTTTTTTGAAAGTCAAAATGTTGGTCTTTTCCATGATCTTGAACTTCTCTAAATGATCTCACACATAATCAAAATCCCCAAAGAAGGTCTACGTGCCACTATTTCAAACTTAGACACCATAGTTCAAAATACATTAGAAGAGGTATCCTAAAACAGTACCACAAAAGGAGCAAATTGGCAACAAGGTTTTATAGACTTATCTCGTTGAATAATCTGGACATGTATGCTCAATACATGAACCCCTCATTTAAGTCAAATATTGGTCATAGGAATTGGAAACTTTAGAGATCTAGCATTTTTCTCACGACCTTGGTCTTTGAAAACAAAGGCTCACTCTAAGTGAACATTAGGTCAAACATTTCATCAACCTCTTCATCAAAATCCAAAATTCACTTCATCAAACTTTACAAAAAATTTGAATATACCAACACTTTTGGACTTAGACATCAATCAATTCAAATCCTAACTTAATTAATTTGTATGTGAAATGAATCCTTTTCCATGCATTTTGCTAAGTTAGTTATCATATTTGAACTAGTTTATCTTGAAGGTCACAAGTCTACCCTAGAAGTTCACAAGTTGATAAACATCCTTTATCCAAACATCAAAACATCAAACTAAAATAAAAAGTGTTGTCCCAAAAGGTTTGAAAAGATCACTCCCCATATCACTCATTTTTTTTATCTCCCACTACCATCATTGCTCCAAAAATACTTAAGGAATCCCTTTTACCTATATTTGAGTCAACTAGAAAGTTTAAACATTACAAACCTCAACACAACTCTCCTAGAGGTGACCCAAAATTTATGATAAAAACAAGATCACAACACAAGAGAAACATGGAGAAAATCAAATTCACATTCACCTCAAGTGATCTCAGTCCTCTAGAATTCGATCTAAGAAGTCATGTTACCCCATCACAAAAACCCTCATCTCCATTAGGGCCATATGATATAGAAGACATCACAAACAATCCATTTAGACTTACTAGGGAAGAAATCATGGAGAACCAAGCCTTAGAAAACATAATTCCCAAATCCCCATATTTTGTTGCACAATCATTGACACAATGCTTAACTTCATCCACCATTCAAATGACTCCATCACTAGGGATTAATCAAACACCAACACCTAGTATTGCAACTAGTCTTGCTAAGGATTTTGTCCATACTCTTTCATTTGAAAGCAACAAACTTGTGGGTACCCTTGATACCAATCCTCCATCCCAAACAACTACCTGGACACCAACATTTGGTGCTCCTCCCATTCCCAAGGATCCCCAACATCCATATAAACCACTTACACTCCATTACTCCACGACAACTTCAACATATAGAAGACACCCATCTTCATCCATACCCATGAGTACCACCAGTGTGCCCAACATCCCGCGGGGTAGTGTGGACCAAGTATCACAAGTAGATCCAAAAGTTAAAATCAATCCCCTCATGCACAATCAGCCCTTAATACAATAGGGAACATCTTCATCCAATCCTCTCGTTGATACATCAAACCCAGTGGTTTCCCAAAACACATATATCCCATCCATTATTAACCCACATCTAAAAAATCCCTTGATGACAAACCCCATCAACCAAGGTAATACCTTGACCACATCTCAAACACAAGGCAATCTCCAAAACATCAGTCAAGGGAATCCTTTCAATCAGTGGCCCAAGGTCCTAATACGCCCTTAACATTACAATATTTAATGGTGCCATCATCATCTTTATCGTTTTTCCCCCAAGTCATGCAAAATCAAATGGGACCTCAAACTTGCATTCCCTCACCTCAATCTACTATCTTACAAGGAATGTTAAACCAAGGGAATCCCCAACCTCTTATCAACAATACGCAACTTGCATAAAACATCAACACCCACAACCCACCATAGATGTTCCAACCACTGATTGATCCTACATTACAAGCACATGCCCTAACATTACAACAAGCCCAACGGGCTTATCAAAAAGTAGTCCAACAACAACAAGTAGCCTTAGTCACATAGCAAGCAACCTTAGTCGCACAACAACAATAGCAAGCACAGTAAGAAGCCCTAGCAACACAACAACAACAAAAACAATATCAAGCAACCTTAGTCGCACAACAATAGCAACAACATCAAGCAGCCTTAGCAACACAACAAGTAGCCCTAGCAGCTCAACAACAACAACAAGCCCAACAACAACAACAAGCTCAACAATATTCCTGTTGTCACCTAGAATTGCACCCTATGCAAAGTTTACAAAAACTAAGCTTTCTAGATCAACATGGGATCATTTCAAAGTTGTGGGTCACCTATAGTTGAAATGAACCTCCGGAGAAGGCCGGCTTCCTTTGGTGTCACCTAAAACTACTGATTCTCTGAAGGGAAAGGGATAAGGAGTACATAAAATTGAAACTAAACTAAGGTGATGCACCGAAATGACAGGAACAATGAGATACTCAATTTACACTTGAATACTGATGGTGAACATAAGATTACACATCAAATTCTATAAGCCTTACACCAACGTTTCACAAACAGGTTCGATTCACACACTTTTTATGGAGAGGAAAGAAAGATTTTCACAGACTAGAATCCATGTGTGACTAAGTGAACACAATTTGTGATTTGTATAATGATACTTTTGCAAAGGAAGGCATGAAACACAAGATAAAGTTATGAAGGAATGAAATAAATTCACAAAAATAACTTGATCATGAACCTGAAATGCACAACACTTTGCAAGAACAAGATGGAAATTTGAATATCAATAGTGATCAAGGTAAGTTTTATATAACATGCTCCAAGTTGAATTACAGAATCCTGCTAGTCTGAGAGAGGACTGCAAAAGGGTCACAGACTTCAGAAGAGCATCCTCTAGAACTCCTTACAAAAAGGAAAAAAATGCCTTCTATGCAGACTGTGTCGGCCCCTTAGGGCTTGCAAAATATCGGTCTTAGAAAAAGATCTACCCTTAGATATTTGATCGAATTTAATGTTGCATCCCTGCGTGTCCCTGTTGTTGGTGTCGGTGAAGAAACATTATCGAAGAAGTCCTCTGATCTTTCTGCAACCACCGCATTCATTCCTCTATCCTCATGTCTTCGCAAAGCTCCTCGGCCGAACTCCTTGAATGCTACTGAGTCCACCGTGATTCGGGTTGCATTCATCCTGTGTTGGCATTCTACACTCTGACCAAACTACCATGGTTTGTCTCAGCTCCTCATGGTTGGTCGAGCATTTTCCAAGCAGGCTCGGCAGGCGGTCAAAGCCCTTTCTGAAAAGAATTACATCTCGACGAGACACTAAAAGTGTCTCACCGATGCAATTATGTTCCTTGCAACTTATCGGCATAACATGGCACTATCATTGAGAGCCTTTATCGAGCTTCAGATCTCATACCGATATCTACTTTTGTCGCTGAGACACCCCCCATTCGCCGAGACCTCTTGTAGACTTCCTTTTCCTTCAGTGAACTCCTCATTCGGCAAGACACCCGGCGAGACCCTTCGTTATCAGCGAAACATTGGCCTTCGCCAAAACATCATGGCGAAACTATTTTTCTCTTAGTGAGCTTACCTCATGTCACTGAGACTCCCCGCTTCGCCAAAAATTCACTTGAGTCGGGGAGAGCTTGCTTGGTCGGCAAGACATCCTGCCGACCCCACCCCCATTCTGTCCGAGCTCTTCATTTCCTTCGCTGAGACTTCCTGCTTTTGTCGAGAATACATAGCGAGCTGAAGATGTTACACTAAAGGCTCCTTTTACTTCGCTGAGATTACTCCTCGGCGAGTTCCTTTTCATTCGGGAAGACTCCTTTTGTCACCCCGAATGCCTTCCATTCCATCGAGCTCCTCATACTTTCGGCCAAACAACACCGAGTCGGGGAGACCTTTCTCCGACTTAGAATGTTATATCGAGGCCTTCTGTCGTCAGCAAGACAAGTGCTTGTCGGTAAGACATCACACTGAGTGTACAGCTTCCTCTCGAAGTCTCTGCGAACTTGATAATACAAACCATATTGGCAAGAGTCTGCCGATGTCACCTCGATGCATTTTGGTCTACCGAGCCCTTCATACTTTCGACGAGACATTCTGACTTCGCCCAGACCTCACACCAAGGTCTTTTTCTCTTGGTGAGCCTCTTTCTGCTTTGTTGAGACCCACGCCGAACTCCTGCATTCTTTCTAAGCTCTTCTCATCTTTCGGCAAGACTGGCACTGATTCGGCAAGACCTTATGTCGAGCTTTGAAACTTTTGGTGAGCCCATCCTAGTATCGACAAGACTCCTGCCGAAGACAATCATATCAAGGTCCCCTCCATTCAGTGGGCAAGATGATATGTCTTTGCTAAGACCTCTTAAAGAGCTCCTTTACCTACCTCAAAGTGTCCAGTCAGTGTGACCCTCATCCTTCGGCAAGACACCTTGCCGAAAGCAAAAACCTTTGCCGAGCCCCGCTTGTCGCTATAGCACCCCCGGGTCGTCGAGACCTCTTGTAGACTTCCCCTTTCACTGGGACCTTGGCCTGTCAGCCAGACTTCATACCGAGAGCCTCCAATCATACCGACATCTGCTTCAGTCACCGAGACACCTTCCATTCGCCAAGACATCTCAGCGAGAACCACCTAGTCATACCGAGGGGCCTCTTTCCTTCAGCCGGGGAGACATCTGGCCTTCGCCAAGACATCACGACAAAGTTTTTTTCCTTGGCCGAGACCCTTTTCATCAGCAAGAGTTCACCTCATTGGTGAAACATCTTGGCGAGATCACTTTCTCTCGGCGAGCCTCCTTTTGTTTCACTGAGACCCACGCCGAACTCCCCAATGAAACACTGTTGGTGTAACCCTTGCCGGTCACCGATACATCACTGTGAAAGCTTCAAGTCTTGGCAAGGCCTTTCTTTTGTCTTTGGTGGTTCCTTCATCCTTCGGCAAGACATACGCCAAAGGCAATACCCTTGCCGAAACCTGTACTCGTCGCCAAGACATTCCATTTTTGCTAAGACCTCTTAGTGAGTTCCTTCACTTACCCCGAAGTGCCTAGTCAGTGTGACCTCCTCTTGTCACTGGGACATCTTACGACAGTGTCATAGGTCACCCCAAAGCCCACGGTCACCGTGAGTCTCGCCGAATGATGATTGAATGGCCTATCGGCCAAAGAAATCTACTCGGTAAGAGGTCATACCGAACCCATTTTGTTATAGCGATAGGCTCCACAGTGACGCGTTCAGCAAGACAAAGACTAGGTCACAGCGACCTGTTCAAAATAGAAACAAAACATAATGTATCAAAGCTGATAGTCGGCCAGACAGTGAAGATGTCATGCTGACCTAGCTCTAATGGAGGCTAAGCGTAGAATATTTGAGGCATGTTTCCAATAGAGCAGGCCTCCCAACTGAATCCCCTATGAAATTTCATCATATGCATAGAGTAACCCTTAATGGAGATGTCCCATCTGGCCCCCGTGAACACCTGCAACACCTGCAACATAGATGCTTTTCCTGATTGAGCCTAAGGGTAAAAATTGGGTAACAATTCCGCACAACAAAAATTTCTTGCACAATAACAACAATAGGGTTTATACTATAATACTCAATAAAATATCATCAACACGAAAACATTAGGAACATATATTCCTATACGATCATCACCTTATCGTACACCACCATACACACCATAAAACACATCATCATATCAGAATCCCATGTACACTTCATTCACCACCAACAATATGCAACATATGTTCCTCCACCAAGTCCACTAGATGATATGGCATCACAACTCAAGGTGTTAACATAAGAAATGCAAGATATCTAGATGGGAAAAATGAAGAAACCCCATACACAGAACCTATGCCCATATCCATTTGATCGAAACATCGCAATGGTACCATTCCCTCCTAGTTTTGAAATCCCCAAATTCGACAAATATAAAGGGAGAGGAATTCATGTGGACCATATCAAATATTTTAACGTCATGTGTATGGAGGTCACCTATATTGAGTCCTACTCGATGCACCTATTCCCAAGAAGTTTAATAGGTCCTACTATGGATTGGTTTTCTCAATTGCCTCCCAATATCAAAAATTTATAAGAAATCATTGAAAAATTCATAGAGCACTTCTCCTTTAATCTTGACATGGACATAAGCTTAGAAGAGTTATATACTCTCAAACAAAACAAAGGAGAAGCTTTCACCAATTTCTTACAATGATGGAGGCAAAGAGAAAGTAAAATTAAATGGCTAATTCCTAATGAACAACAAGTGGGGATTATCATAGAAAATCTAGATCCAGATCTATCCTTTCACTTGAAAATGCAGTGCATCACATCTTATGACGAGCTTGTTCCTAGAGCCCTTAACATTGAGAGAGCTCTAATCTCACAGGGAAATACTCAGGCTTACAAAGATAACCATCTAGCAACCAATTCAAATGAAAAACTTCGTGTTTGGGCTAAGAATAAAATGTAACAAATGATGGAGTGGTAGATGCTAAGGTGATCCTAAGTGCTCCTGGGCCAAACAACAATCAAATTGTTAACATTCAACCAAATATGTAGCAAACATTACCACCACAAAATAATCAGATCAACAACACTGAAACTCAACATAGATGAACACCTAACAAAAACAACTATCTAAAATGAAAATACACACAGTTTTCAGAACCCATTGAGACTATCATGAAGAAATTGGTAGAGTCAAACATAATAATGCTTCCAAATTTTGAAAACTACCAAGAACAGTAGGATAAATCACCCTAGTACAATGAAAAAGATCGTTGTAACTTTCACAAAATTAAAGGACACAAGACAACAAACTACATGCAACTCAAAAACATTATCCAGGATCTTATAGAAAGCAACACCATATCTATTGAGCTACCAACCAGTAATCAGGATCTTAAGATATACAAGACCCCCATACGGGATCATATCAAAGCAAACAACAATGGGAAAGAAAAATATTACATAAATGTGCAACATACCTATTCCAATGTGGTTGCTTCCTATGATATCGCCATTACCATCGTCACCATCAAAGGACCTAGTTCATAATGTGGAGTCACCACATGATGTGGCAAAGTCACCATCCAAGGAGTCCCATCTCAATCTAGGGCACACCCTACTCATCCAATAGCAAGCACTAGCAAGTACAATCTCTTAGATCAGCTTAAGAAGACCCTGCACAAATTTCTATCTTAGAACTATTGAGGCTATCCCCCATGCATAGGGAAATCTTAGAGGAAGCTCTGTCTACATCATATGTCCCCAAGGATATAGATACCATGAATTTTCAAGCTGTGGTAGGGCATATCACTAATCATCACCTCACCTTCTTGGAACAAGACCTACCATCACAACCATCTCATAATTGTGCTTTACACCTTGAGGTCATTGTTCATTAGAATAAGGTTAAAAGATTCTTAGTAGATGGAGGTGTTGGTTTGAACATTTGTACCCTTCAATTGAACAAAAACCTGGGCTATTCAAAAGATACTATTGAGAAAACAAAGAGCACCACCATCAAAGCATATGACGACCAAGAGTGGGTATCACAAGGCATCATTGCACTACCCATCCAAGTGGACCCCATCATCGCAAAAACTACATGCCAAGTGTTAGACCTTGATCTTCCCTACAACATCCTGCTTGGTCAACCCTAGATCCATGCTCTAAAAGTTGTAGCTTCAACCTACCATCAATGTGTGAAGTTTCCTTTCAAGGGTAGAGAAGTTACCATCCATGGAGATCCTAAGCCTTTTTACTACTGCAAGAATCTTGAGGCCAAGTTCTATAAAATACCCAAAATACCCAAGAATGATGAAGGGCCTACACCTTCTACCCCATTTGTTGACCCATCATCCCTTACATCTACCTTAGAAATGAAAAAACCTATTATGCAAAACATACCTGGAATCAAAGTAGTGATCTAGGATGATGGCTGTGGAAACTATAAGCTAATGAAGGATACTTTTTTATTGGTAGAGCTACCTCTTTCTCCCAATTCTCATGGTAATCCCACTCCTATAAACAACGTCCCTGAAACTATCAAGATGGCAGCTACTACCTTGAGCAAATGGGGGGACTTGAACATAGAATATGTCAATGAGGAGGATATCCCTAAACTACACTATCAAGATGAACAACCTATCCCTATTCTTCCCATGGAAGATGACAACAAAGGCTTCCAGCTAATGAAAGGAATGGGGTATACAAATAAAGAGAAACTAGGAGAAAATGACAATGGTTTTCTAGAACCTATTGTTTCTGAGAAACATCCAAAGAATCTTGGCCTAGGTTGCACTACTAGCAAGGTTACCCTTATTGGAAAAGGTGCTTCCGCTAAATGGGTTGAGGCTTCCTCCTAGTTACCAACATCGCATGATACTACCCTAGATGACTTCCCCCTCAATGTTGCTGACCTATTGGAGAATAACTCCCTCTTCATGATACCTACATCATCCTTCACCCCAAGCAACCAACCAAATGAAATATGTTTGGTATACCCGCAACTCATTGACTTGGACCAACAAGGACCACCAATTCTAGATTTATTTTAAAATGATGAAACAATCTCAAAATTCATGGGACTTCATGACAACTTATCATGAGCATATCACAAGGTTGGTTTTGATATAAAACTTGACACAAGGGAATACTATGGGGAGACAATTGAATCTTTTAGTAGAAAAATTGATTACATGCAACTAACCTATAGATCTTTGAGTGAATACCACACCGTGACACTCTTTGATCTTAAAATAGTAAAAAGAAAGGATGCATCTAAGGGTGAAAACCTCTCTAAGGTGCCCAAGGATGAGGGATTCAATCTCCCCCTTAGTATAATGCATCTAGAGAAGTCAGCAGTATTGGCAAAAAAGGAAACTCTAGTCAATGTGGGAACAAAAGAAACACACAAGATCACTTTCTACGTCAAATCCTTGTTGGATGAAGAATAGAAGAACCTAGCAGCATTCCTGAAAGAATGAAGAGCTAACTTTGCATGGTCATACATCAATATTCCAGGGCTCGATTTAGAAGTAGTTGTGCATCATTTAGTAATCTATCCTAAAGCAAAACAAGTAAAGAAAAAGTTAAGGAAAATGTACCCTCAGATAGCACTCTTAGTAAAACTTGAGTTACAAAAGCTTCTTGACATTGGATTCATCCAACCCATAGATTATCCTAAGTGGGATTCAAACCTGGTACTAGTCTCCAAACCCACTAGGTGCATCAAAATATGCACAGATTTTAGAGACTTGAACAAGGCATGCCTAAAGGATGATTTCCCTCTTCCAAACATTGACATCATAGTAGACTTAACAGCTAGGCATGAAATGCTATCACTTATGGATGGTGTTTTAGGCTACAATCAAATCATGATTGCCAAGGAAGATCAACAGAAAACTGAATTCACTTGTCCATGGGTGACATACTACTGGAATATGATGCCATTTGGGCTAATGAAAATAGGAGCAACTTATCAAAGAGAAATGACCCTCATCTTTCATGACATGATCCATAAAACAGTTAAAGGCTATGTGGATGATATTTTGGAAAAATCAAAGAAAAGGAGTGAGCACATACAAGTCTTGGGACCCATCTTCGATAGGCTCGAAGAATATAAGGTACGACTGAATCCAAAAAAATGTGTCTTTAGAGTGACATTAGGAAATCTTCTTGGCTATATCATCTAGTGGAGAAGGATAGGAATTGATCCAACAAAGGTAAAAGCCATCCTATACATGGAACCACCAAAAACATTGAAGCAGATGAGAGGGTTACAAGGAAGATTGTAGTCCATCAGGAGGTTCATAGCACAGTTATTAGAAAAAATCTACCCTTTCTCACATCTTCTCCATAAATTAATAAATTGAAAGTGGTATGAGAAGTGTGATAAATATTTCTAGTAGATCAAGGACTACTTATTAACACCTTCAATGCTCATGCCACCAAAACCGAACAAACCATTGATCTTGTATATCTCAGCAACAAAAAACAAAAAAGAAAGGGATATCTACTACATCAGTAGGACCTTGGTGGGATATGAAATGAACTATTCATCCATTGAGAAAGCATGCTTAGCATTGGTTTTTGCTTCACAAAAATTTAGACATTACATGTTGTCACATCAAGTCAAGCTTATTGCAAAGATTGACCCATTGAAATACTTGTTATCCAAAGCAACTCTCACTAGGCGAATGGCCAAATGGGTAATGATCTTAAATGAATTTGACATAGAGTACATGAAGTGCAAGGTAATCAAAGGGAAAGTGATCACAGACCAATTGGAAAAGGCACCTATCTACATAGAGAATCCATTGATATATGAATTCTTAGATGAATCAGTATTCCCTGTCAATACAACAAAACAATGGAAGATGTCATTTGATGGATCATTTACCCAACATGGATTAGGGGTAGGTATTATTTTCATCACCCCTCAAGGTGATTGCATCCCAAAGTCATACAAGATGTCATTTCCATGTACTAACAACATTGTTGAGTACGAAGCCCTAATCACAAATCTAAGGATAGTAGTTCAATGGAAGATACAAGAGATGAAAGTCTATGGAGACTCACAGCTGGTTATCAACCAAGTCAATGATGACTACCAAAATAAGGACGATAAGCTTACTCCTTACAAGAAGATGGTAGAGAGTCTCAAGGACCATTTTATTTATACAATTTTTGAGCAAATTCCTTGCATGAACAACCGAGCAGTAGATGCTATGGCAATAATTGGGTCATTATTAGACATGTCACACAACATCCTTCAATATTAATTCTTGGTAGAACAAATTCTCATACCAAATTTTGAAATCCCAAAATCTGAATTCATTTGTGTCATTATTGGTCCTAGATCACCATGGTATCATGACATATTCACCTACCTAAGTAGAGGAACCATCCCATCCGAAATCACCTCCAGCCTTAAAAATACCTTTGTAAAAAAGGAATCCCAATTCATGATCCTAGGTGATACCTTATACCGTCGAAGCATCAAGGGGAAATTACTACGATGTCTTAACCAAGAGGAAGCCTTGACCACTTTAATAGAAGTACACGATGGCATATGTGGTTCCTGTTCTAACAGTATGACTTTAGCTAAGAAGCTGTTGAGGATGGGGTACTACTGTCCAAACATGGAAAGAGAAGCCCATCATTATGTGTAGAATTTTTTCCAATGTCAATAGCATGGAGATCTGACTCATGCTCTGACTCAGGAGATGCAACCAATGGTCACACCTTGGCCTTTCTCGTAGTGGGGGCTTGACCTCATAGAAAGATTACCCCAACCTCATCTAATGGCCACAAGTTTATCATTTAATGGCCATTGAGTACTTTACCAATCCATTCGAAGCCATTCCTATGACCTACATAGCAGGGAAGAAAATTGCTAATTTTATCCTAAATTACCTCATCTGCCATTATTTTTTTTGTAAACCCTTATCTCATAAAATGAAACACTCTTCAAGAATCAGGATGTGAAAGAGCTATGTCAAAGATTCAACATCCAATACTGATTCTCTACTTCGTATTACCCCCAAGGCAATAGACAAGCTAAGGCTACAAACAAGACCATCCTAAAGATCTTAAAGAAAACGGTCAATGAATTTGGTTGTGACTAGCATTTGCAGTTGAATCCCACTTTTTGGGCCTATCAAACTAGTATTTGCACACCTATAGGTGCAACGTCATTTTCCTTGGTCTATGGATCAGAATCCATTTTTCCTATTGAGGTCGAGCTTCCATCACTATGAGTATCACTACAGAACCTAATCACTGATGAAGAGTACAAAGTATCTTGACTAAATGAGCTAGAATTATTGGATGAGTGTCATCTTGATGCTCTTAATCACTTGCAAGTATATCAAAACTGATTGAAACAGAGCTATAACAAGAATATCAAGAATTAGTCTTTCTAGGTAGTGGATCTTGTCCTAAAATAGAATTAGAAGAATCCCCTAGATTAGGATAGTAAGGAAAGTTTGAGCCTAACTAGTTAGGTCCCTTTGTCATCATAGCAAGTTATGGATCAAGAGCATATCAATTGTCTAAAGGTGATCCCTTGCAAGAACCAACCAATAGCTTGCATCTCAAAAAGTTTTATGCCTAGTATTAAAGGGTGTAAATCTGAAAAAAAAAAAAATAAAATAAAAAAATGATTAAAATCCAAAAAAATGAGAAAAGGGATTGAAAACAATAAAGAAAAACAATCATCCTCTAGTGAAAACCACTTCAGTGGCGCTTTGGGAAAGTACCTTGGTGAAAACTTGGAAAACAAGAACTTGGCATAAATAAAGCACCTCCATCTACCTAGACTCTATATCCTATCATTCCATCACATCCATCCATCGCATTCATCCATTATTTCAGTCATCCTATTTATTCCATCGCCCATCTATGTTTGTATCATAGCTTGATGATATGAAGTATTGTATCCCCTTTAGTACTACTTGTCCTATTCCAAAGGTTAGTTTGTACTACCTATATCAAGGTAGTCTATCATATCACTACGGGGGAAATTCGTTCTAGATTGGATCGGGTTCTTGTATATCTTGAGGTTATTTAAAATCTCATCAAAAATCCCAAAAAACATTCATAAAATGTTCATCAAAAAATCTAAAAACACCAAAATATTGTATATTCGAGAATCCAAAAACATTTTCAAATTATTCTACAACTAAAAACCGAAAACATTTAGAATATTGTAAATTCAAAATCCAAAACATCCAAAACACATCAAAAACCCTAAAAAGGTCGAACATCAAAAATCCAAAAATAGTACCATGTCGAACTATGGGTCTTTGAGCTTGAACATAGGCAAGGCCATCATTGATGTGCCCCCAGACACCCTAGGTTAGTCCTTTAGGAGTCTATCATAATAAACTATAAACCCATTAACTATTAAATATATCATCTTCAATAAGTTGAGTCAATCAAACTACGTGGTCTTTGTGTGTATAACGTAGGCAAGGCTTATATTTGATTAGCCCCTGAGGCCCCTAAGATAGGTCTTTGCATTAGGTTCTTGGTCAAAACTTAGAAAATCCCTAAACATCCAAATATTGGAAAACACAAAAACATTTGAAAAACTCATAAAACACAAAAACATTTGAAAAAATCATAAAACACAAAAAACATTTGAAAAACTCATAAAACATAAAAACATTGGAAAACCTTGGAAAACCCTAAATAACCTCAAATAATTGAAAACCAAAACATTCATATAAACTTTCAAAAATACCAAAAACAACCTCAAAACATTTTCAAAATACCAAAAACATTGAAATATTCCAAAAATAAAAAGTTACCCATCCCATTTCCCTTTCACCCACAATAAACCCTCACACCGTAATAAATCAATCATCACCTTCAACCTTTGGAAAAAAAAATAGAAATCAAGTATTAAAAGTCGTAAAGTGAAAACCTAAGTGTCAAAATCTAAAGTCTAGATCATAGGTAAACGAATTAGTGAGGTTTGTATCAACAACTTATCATAAACCTCATCCTAATCACAACATTTGATCAACATGTCCTAGGATGAATCCTTCCTGCAATGGACATCAACATTAGAAATCACCTTAGCTAAGTTGAAATGGAAAGAGATATAGATAACACTAACTACTTTTCTTTAATCTTTTCTTTTGATTTATCTCAATAACCCATTCTAAGGACCTCTCGATGATGTCTATCAAAATGATTTAGAGAGAAAGGAATGGGGAATCGATCATTATCTTTTGTTTGTTGCACTTGTGGGTATTCTTGTAAAATAATCTTGGTGCATACTTGCTTAGTTGTGTGTAGGGAAGTTGTTTAGATTACATTGTTGACTATTACATATGCTTTGGTCCAATATATTCTAAAACTTCTAACTAACATTCCAACGAGGTTTTTATATCTCAAGGCGTGAACAAGAACTATCCTATCTATTTGTAGAGTCAAATTCCATCACACTAGATACAACACCATCCTCATTATCAATGCCTTGATGCATCATGTCTATATGTTATATCAAACAATAAGGAATGATGGAAAATCCCAATCCCAAGATATGAGCAAATCATCATCAACATCATTCATCTCTCATCACCATCTCTAATAAAGTCTCGGTGGATCATAGACTTGTTGGGCCTTTTAAATCAATCATCAAAATCAATGGTCAATCATCTTATTTCTTCTATCTTCTCTTTGTGCTAACCTATTATCATGACAGTCAACAAAAAAATATCATCAATGCATCCATCCTGCATCCACAAATCATCAACATGCATACACATCACATATCATAAGCATACACGACATCCATATCATGAATATCTGCATTATCCATACATACATCTACATGCATTATCATCTCATCACTGGCATAAAAAGGTACACAAAAAGAAATGTATCCATATCATTTGCATAAGCATCAAATAAGCATATCATATCATCCATCCCATAAAATATCATAAAAATATACTGAAAAGGAATAAACATTGCATCCATCCCATATCATGGCATCATAAGATCATCATCACATAGCGCATAAAAATTAGTACCTCCATCACATTGCATCCATACATAATCATAATGCATAATCTTGTCACATCACATCATATCAAATGCATCCATACATTCATAAACATGAAATAAGGAGAGCACGCCACATCATGAATCAATATCATCTAGTATATATATATCAAAAAATGGTGATTGTCATAATACAATATATGAATCAATGTCTATATATCTATCAAAAGTATAATATCCATGAGGCTATCAAAAAAGAGCCCATGAATGTATATCTATATAAATAATCAGGCAATAATCAAAAAGTTTCTATACAAGTAGGCTAGCCTTCATGGTTGTTGAACTCCCCGATTTTTCTATCTAATGGTTGATCCTCAGCCTAGGGATGTGCTTCACTCCTCTATGAAAAATATGGTTGCCTCATCACCTATGGGACATCCCAACAATAATGCATATGATAATATGCAGCCTCAGTCACTACTCTCTATAGTTGGTCAGAAACTATCTATCCCTGTGACTTAGTTGTCATGGCCTCTAACTATTGGTGTCGCCCGACCTCTTGTGCCAATTACATATCTGAGGCCTATCTGAGCTGACGCTCCTGATCCCTCTCTGTCATGAGTGCCTAAACCTATTGTTGATCCTAGTCTCACTCAGTTGTAACCACCTACAACTACTATTGCAACTATTGTATCTAAACATCACAGGGATTTGGCCTCGGTGGTGGTTGTTGTACTAGTTGTTGTTGTACTGGTTCTTGTTGTATGGGTGGCTACTGAGGTGGCTATTGATGCAATGGTGGTTCACTTAGGCCCTATCTGTCATGATGTTGGCCATCTTGGCAATCCTGTCCTCTGCCCCGACCATTTGGCCCTCTGCCCTATCCTTTGCCCTGCCCATCCTATGGATGGCCTTGACCTCTGCCTACACTCATCCCTCTCAACCTCCCTTGTGGAGGTATACCTACTGGATATGTTAGTTTGGGAGGGGGTACAAACCATGCATCATATGCAGTCGTAGTTTGTGCATCTTCCTGTCCCTAATCATAGGCCCATGGCCTCACAACCAACTATCTGAAGCCCTCAACAAACTCATGAGTTGGGATCATGTGTCCTAATGTAGTCTCTTGGGTTGATTTGGAAAAAATGGTTGTATAAGCATTGTTGGGCCTATCCTGCCTCTCACCAAACTGTCTGGAAACCCTATCAGGCAAGTATCTCTCAATCATCTTGTGCTCTCGACCCTGCATATACCAAGTTTTATGAGCAAAGAATAATTGATGCACATCGTCATACCATGCTACCATCTGGAGCCATGGTCGCCATCTAAATATTGTCATCTCATCAATCACTCTCTGCTAGTACGAGATACCAAGTTGTCCTATGTGCTAAAGAGTGATGGTGCCTCTATACCTACAAACAATTAGATCATCTGGCTCCACATTTTCCATGTGGAAAATAGGTCAGAGCATGGCAATATTCTCCCATGCCCATATGTGAAGAAGGGTGACCCATGTACCAATCGCTCTCTCATCACAATACACGAAGTCATGCATATCATGGTAAAGGGATGTCGGTATCACTGGACCCCATGCATATTGAGTCCTCTGAAAGAGCATCTTGTGCCAAGCCAACCCCAATCTTGGACTGAATCCCCTGCTTTGTCAGTCTGGGGCAACCAAACCTGAAATCACTACAACAATGATCAATCTAAAGGTCGACGTCTGACCATTGTACATCTTGAGGTCAATATTGGAGTTGACCAAGACAATGGACTCCTAGTCAAGAACCTCATGGCAGGCATCATAGATAGCATCAATTTCGTAGATAATGCATTCACCATGTATCAAAAATCATAAAATTTGTCATACATCCTCTAGCGTCGTTGTCGCCTCGCCGATAGCTAGGTGGAAAGACAAGGTCTCACTATGCCATCACTCGCATAGAACTATCATCATTGCCAAATGGGTCTGCATGATGGGCATGTAGGCAACATACCACAAACCGGTCTCTCCTAGGTGCTCCTATCAAAGCTCAAACAAATCTCAAGTCTAGACAGCACAGTCAGTTGGTGCTCATGAGAAATCAAAGACAAGATAACCTCCTACACCCACAAAGCACATCATGTCAAAATTCACAAAAATTGACTAAGTTTGGAGTTTTTATCCCCCAAAATGATAAAAGCATCGTTATTTATGAAAGCGTCGCTATAGCTCAAATTCCAAATGGCGACGCTATGTGCATTCAAATTGCAAATCGCAACTATCATCGCTCATCACAACCACGTCACTCTTTGAAATTTACAAACCCTAATTCTAAATTCCAAATTGGGTGTATGCATCACTATTTACACTCACACCATGATTTGTAATCTAGAAACCCTAATTCCAAATCGTGAAATGTGTCACTCATCATAGTAGTGTCGCTAAAATTGAAAATAGCATTGCTGATTCTAAAAATAGTGTCGCTATATAGCGACACCACCTAAACTAAAAATTCAAATTGCAATAAATGCACTCAAAAGTCAAAATGTAAGTCAAGTTTCAAATTGCATATCGATGATCCTACGCCTAGAGGCCTCTGGTACTCTCGAACCCTGTCGGAAATGTGTTGTGGGAACAATCATTGCACCATTTTGTTAGGAGGTCAAAGCTCAAAATTCAAGAATTTTCTAAGGTGTGAATGAACAAATGAATTGAAAATGACCCTTTCTCACCTATTTAAGCTTAAAAATTAGGGTTTTTATGCCCTTATTTCAGCTAAAAGATAGGGTTTTTTACCAATTTCACCAATATTGCCAAACGGGAGCTTATTTTGCATTTTTCATTGTATTTTTGGTATGTTTTTGCATCCCAGAGTCTTTTCAGACCCCTTCACGCAGCATTTTACCTTTGTCGAGAAATCAACGAAAAAATTCAAAATTTTCACCTAATTTCTCGAGGGGGCAAGGAACCAGCTTATTCCTTCCACTAGGGTAGTAGTGGGACATCCAAAAAATTAGAAAAAAAATATTTTTTTATTTAAGCAACAATTTTTAATCTGAGGAGCATCAATCTTTGAACGAAATTAGTAGGTACCTGATGCAAGCAAGGTGGTGATGACTCAACAAACAACCTCAAACTGATCAACCTTGACAAGAAATCAACAAGGAAACAAATTTACCATCACAATTCACTCAACCAATTCCAAACACCCAACCATAGGCTTGTAGCCCTCACAACTTGACTTGGCTCAATATCTTTTAGAGAAGGCCATACAAAGGCCTGAAAAACACCTTCAAAGACTCACAACAGACCCCAAACCAAAATCCCAAAAAGGTTCTAGTGATTTATTTACTACAATGTTGAGATCCAATACACCACCCTGTTTTTAGGCTACTCAATTAGCCATATTTTCCAAAGGAACTACCCTCTAATCACCAAGTTAACACTCAAACTCATTAAACAGTCATAAATTGTTTTTCAAAACTCCAAATTCCAACTTCAAATCTCAAGTTCAAATCTTCTAGGGTGTTGATCTAGCAAACCCTCGTTTTCATGCAAAAAGTAGGGTTTAATGAAACTCACATCACCTAGACTTCCCAAATTCAATCAATGCATCCAAAAACTCTTAAATACCCTATACATGGTCACAAATCCATCACAAGACTAGTTCCTTCACTGTTTCATCAAAACACTATATTAACACCTTCATTACACATAGAAAATCACCCAAATTTACCCTAGGGTATAATTCCACTTCATACAAACTCATCTCTACCTAAAACCCATGAAAACACCTAAATTACAATGCATAGGACCCATTCCATGAGAAACAGTAAGTACAGAAGGTGGAATGGGTCAAATCACTATTTTAGAAGGGAACCAAACCAAAATTCAGAGATTACAGGTTGCTTCAGAAAAATTAAGAAATCTCCCACAAAACTGACCATTAGACTCTCAAATTTGAAATATTTGAAAGATATTACATGCCCCTACATTAAACTAAGAGATTTAAATCATTCAAGTCTTGTACAAGCCCGTACAACATGTAAAAAGTTTAGAAAAACAAAGAAATGAGCAGAAAAAAATGTTGTATATTGTTGGAAATCTTCAATACAGTAATCAACTCTTCATCTCCAAGCCTTGGAGAGGCTTATATACATTTTCCATTCAAAACTAACCACTTCAAATGACTCTAACCACTTTTCAAATTCTAGACTCTTGATATTCCTAGTAAGTTGCAATTTTTACAATTGTTTTGCCTTGACAACATTACATCTTTTTATTACAACTTTTTACAAATGACTCAAAATCACCTAGTTACATTGCAAATGGTCTTGAGAGACCTTATTTAAGATAAATATACTCAAAACTTTTTATTAGACCCTATCTAATGCCTAAAGACCTTAACATTACCATTTGACATATTGTCCAATATTTGAAATTTTCAAGTACTTAGGTGCACCTGAACCATTCACCCCCACAGAAAAAGAACTCATGTTACATGAGTTTGGGTTTGCCTTTATTCCTCCATGATTCATCTCTTCTCTACACTCTTCCTGACCTACAAACACATTTCTTTGGTTCATATACAATAAACTAGTATTCTACCATACATCTTTGTTCTTGTTGGTATTTGAACTTGTCTTCATAACTGCTATTAGACCTAATGTATGTCCTCTTTCAAAACCTGATGATATCTTTTCTTTTACACCTGCAAAAAAACACTTGTCAGTATTCCCTTGATCTATCTTTACCTTTATCTCATCTCCATGCTCATATCCACTCTTAACTTCTTGTGCACTTTGTCTTTTCATCACGCTCTCCAAACCTTTTGTTTTGCCATCATTTTGTACCTTTGTAATGTCAAACCTATATCCCATTGTCCCTGCAGTTTCTTCATACCTCACAACTTTACTTCTTGTCAAAGGATACACAATGGTCCCCACCAAGACATTTTCTTTCCAATTCACTATCAATCTATCTTGCAACCTTGCATTTACCTTCACATCTGCTATCAAGGTAATTTTTTACTTTGTACTGTCAGTAACTTCCAACTTTGTGTCTTCTTTCACAACCTCTACAAACTATTTCTTCCCACACATAATTACCATGGCTTTACCCTTGACATCTTCACAAGTGGATTCAAAACAAACTTGGATCCATCCTTCACTATTGTATATGTGTTTTCTCTGCCATCATACAAGGCTTGCCTATCATATTGCCAAGGTCTACCTAGGAGCAGGTGACAAAAATCCATAGGAAGAATATCACAAACTAAACTATCTTTATAGCCTCCAATATGGAATTCAACAACTAATTTTTCATTAAACTAAAGAGACTGGCCATCACTCAACCATGACACATTATATGGCAATTCATGAGGTACTTTTTGCAAATTCAGTTTGTTAACCATCTTTCTAGACACCATGTTCTCTATTGAACCAGAATCAATAACAATTTTGCATACCTTGTTTTTTCACTTACATGTAGTCTTGAAGAGGCTCTTTCTTTGCAAAGGTTCCACCTCTTTTGCTGCCTTCAATATTGTCTTCCTCATCATCAACTTTTCCCCTATTTCAAGAGCAACCCTTAAACTTGTAGAAGTAGTTCTCTCACATTCCTCTTCTTGAATGATTTGTGCCCTCCTATCAATCATCCTTTCTCCACTTGATGAACTATCAGGACATTTCCATGAAGGATGACCATATTGATTACAACTATAACATCTCCCTGAAAAATCATTAAAATTTCTACCACCACTGAATCTACCTCTACCCCTAAAACCTCCTCTAACATCAACACCTTGCTCCTTACTTTTTTTTACTTCATCTTGTTCCTAAAATGGTTGCTTTGAAGTAGGGATTGTTCCTCTCCCTCTTGTGTTAGCACCTCTTCCTTTCACTGATTTCTCTTGCCTTCTTTTAAGCTTTTCCTCCACCCTGATAGCTAATTGAAAACATTCTTCCACATACTTTGGGTTAGCAACAACAAGTTCATCTTGAATATTAAATCTGAGACCACCTAGATATCTAGCCACTTTTTTAGCCTCATCCTCATCCCTTCTTGACCTTATGCTTAGTTTGTAAAATTCATCAATGTAACACATGACATCTAGATCTTTTTGCTTCAATCCTTGCAATATTTTGTACAATTGAACTTCATAATCTTTTGGAAGAAACTTACCTTTTAGTTTTTGCACCATCTTGTCCCAAGAGACTATTCTTGACTTTCCTTGCTTTCTCCTCTTTGCTTGCTCATAGTCCCACCATAAAAGAGCATGACCTTTGAGTTTTTTTTTTTCCACCTTCACCATCTGCTCATCTAAAATGTCTTCACTTTCAAAGTAATTATCCATAGCGGAAATCCAATCAAGCAATTATTCTTCATTTAAATTACCACCATACATAGGAAGATCAAATTTTACCTTCGTTGAATCACCTTTCACTACTTTGAGAATCTTTACCATCCTCTAATCTTCAGGGTCTAGTTCTTCATCAACATCTTCATATTCTTCATCATCCTCTTCTGTTTCACTTTCTTCATTCTCATCTCTCCTTTTCCTTGTCTCCAAGGAAGCAAGCCTTTCCAAAACTACATTATGTGACTCTAGAAACTTAGCATGCTTCTCTTTCAGATCCTAAAACTCCCTAGAAACACCAACACCCTTTAGAGGCATCTTCACCAAACTGACTTTTCACCTTCCAATTACTTTCTTCAAAACCTAAAAAAATCAAACAAATCACCAACAAGAGACCTTGTCCCTATGCTCTAATACCACCTTATGCAAGCAAGGTGGTGATGACTTAGCAAACAACCTCAAACTAATCAGACCTTGACAAGAAATCAACAAGGAAACAAATTTACCATCACAATTCGCTCAACCAATTCCAAACACCCAACCATAGGTTGTAGCCCTCACAACTTGACTTGGCTCAATATCTTTTAGAGAAGTCTGTATAAAGGCCTGAAAAACACCTTCAAAGACTCACAATAGACCCCAAACCAAAATCCCAAAAAGGTTCTAGTGATTTTTTTACTACAATGTTGAGATCCAATAAACCACCTTGTTTTTAGGCTACTCAATTAGCCATATTTTCCAAAGGAACTACCCTCTAATCACCAAGTTAACACTCAAACTCATTAAACAGTCACAAATTTTTTTGTCAAAACTCCAAATTCCAACTTCAAATCTCAGGTTCAAATCTTCTAGGGTGTTGATCCAACAAACCCTAGGCTTCCAAAATTCAATCAATGCATCCAAAAAATCTTAAATACCTTGCACATGGTCACAAATCCATCACAAGACCAATTCCTTCACCATTTCATCAAAACACTATATTGACGCCTTCATTTCACATAGAAAATCGCCCAAATTTACCCTAGGGTATAATCCCACTTCATACAAACTCAACTCCTCTGCCTACAACCCATGGAAAGACCTAAATTACAATGCATAGGACCCATTCCGCAAGAAAATAGTAAGTACAAAAAATGGAATGGGTCAAATCACCATTTTAGAAGGAAACCAAACCAAAATTCAGAGATTACAGGTTGCTTCAGAAAAATTAAGAAATCTCCCACATAACTAACTGTTAGACTCTCAAATTTGAAAAAATTGAAAGATATTACATGCCCCTACATTACACTAAGAGCTTCAGATCATTCAAGGCATGTACAAGCCTATATAGTATGTAAAAAGTTTAGAAAAACAGAGAAATGAGCAAAAAAAAATGTTGTATATTGTTGGAAATCTTCAATATAGTAATCAACTCTTCATCTTCGAGCCTTGGAGAGGCTTATATACATTTTTCATTCAAAACTAACCACTTCAAACAACTCTACCCACTTTTTAAATTCTAGACTCTTGATATTCCTAGTAAGTTGCAATTTTTACAATTGTTTTGCCTTGACAACATTACATCTTTTTTTTGCAACTGTTGAAAAATGACTCAAAATCACCTAGCTACATTGCAAATGGTCTTGAGTGACCTTATTTAAGATAAATATACTCAAAACTTTGTATTAGACCCTATCTAATGCCTAAAGACCTTAACATTACCATTTGACATATTGTCCAATATTTGAAGTTTTGAAGTACTTAGTGCACCTGCACCAGTACCTCACTTCAAAGAGGGGAAAAATGTAGACACTTAAAAATTTCTTGAATGATATCATGCACTCGAATCAGGTATACTAACATCATTTCCTCCTAAAATTGATCTTTTTTTTGCTTAATTGATTAAATTAGCGTAGCTATTTAATTAATTATGTCATTTTCATCTATTAACCTAATCAATTTAATCAGGTTAATTCATCCCCTTCCATGCTAACATTTCGTCTTATTAAATTAAATACATAAAACTATTTAATTTAAATCCCAAAATATTCTTATTTAATTAAATAAACCTAAGTTATTTAATTAAATATCATTTCACCTTCCCCTTTCATTAAATCACTTTATTTAATGAATATCATCTAATTCCCCTAATTGTATAACTAAATCTTTGTTTAATTATCTATTAGCTAATAAATATACTTTCCTTCCCCACTTGCAAAGGAATATTCTCAGGGAAAATTCCCCCTTTACACATTCCTCCAAAAGGAGTATTCCCGTGGAATATTCCTTCCCCTTTTGCACATTAATACTTTGTTTTAATTTGCTAAATGTCTATTTTCCCTCACCCATTTGAATATCCTAAAGAATATTATCTCTCCTCACTCATTTGAAAAAGGAGAATATTCCTTTTCTATAACAAACTGACAAGACTTCTTGTGCAAGTTAAAAGTGTGTTTGTTTGGACAAAGGTGAACCCTTAATTAAATCTCATCATTGATTCTCATCCCTTGATGAGAATCCATGATCCATGCCTCCAACTTCCTCCATCCTTGGCTGTTGATTAATCTTTTTGATCTCAACCCTCCATTTCTCATTTGCTCTCCTATAAATAGGTTGCTATTTGGAGATAAGTGGATCCATCTTTTTTAGAGAAAACTCATGTTGTTGAAATCACTCACACTCGCACTCATATTTAACACTTTTGTAGTATCATTTTAGCTTAATTACTTGCATTAATTAGCTTAGCTTCCATTAATGGCTTCCATGGTAACATAGATGCATTCATGTAGCTTATTTGATAATTAGGGTTTCAATATTTTTAGCTTAAAAATAATTAGATTAGCTTTGCATACATCCATATCAATTATCTCAGCATAAATCATGATTAAATAGCTTGCATCAGATTAGTTTAGCATTTAAATCATGTTTCACCACACATCTCACAATGGTTTCATCATTTTTCTTCAATAAAACTGATTGAAACAAGCTCATTATCCAAGGGATTGGGAAAGGGTCGTTTTAATGGATTAGAATAGGTGTTTTGAATCTTTCATAGTTTAACATGTTAAGTTTTAATGGATTCCTAGTTTAGTGTTTATTTGAATGATCTCTATTGGATTGACATTTAGTGGCATGATTATGCTTCATATCCTCATGGATCAAATGTAGTCATCCCATACTAATCCGTCAATCAAACCTATTATCAATAAATATTTATCGATTATTATTTAAATGAAATAAATATATATATACAAATATGAATGTAAATATATATATATACATATATATAAATATATAATATATAATATATTGTTGGCAGCATATTAAGAGACTATGTGACTGTTATATGACAATTAACATTGCATTCAATGCATGTTATGGGAATTAAATAAAGGAAAATAATATAAACCTCTACATGAGGCTTAATGCCTCCATCAAATGATATATACCAAGTGTAGAAGATGATATAATGCTCTTTATTAAAGGAATAGTGGAGACATGAGAGTAGAACATGAGTCTCTTTCCTTTATGAAGGAATTTTTTTTTTTGGTAACCTAGGGTGTCCCCGCAACTCATCCTAGTGTTCCCTTTACGGGGAAAGCTGAGGCGAGACTAGTCCCCTAGGGATGCACACAATAGCTCGCAAACCATGTGCATCAGGTAAACCTAGGATTTGGAGTCGAACCTGAGACCTATGGGGAGAAAACCCACAGCCCAAGCCAACTCCGCTACCCATTCGGGCTTTTATGAAGGAAGTTTTTACTATTATCAGAGTGGAGGTTAATGTGAAGGAGGTCACATGTTTTAGAGGGAAGAAGGATTATTATTATTATGAAGGAGGTTTGATGAGAGGATTTATTGTTGCCAAAGTAGGGATTATGATAGGAAATGACTCTGCATTTTTATTGCTAAGTATTTGTAGTAGAGTATATGCTCAAGGGAGAATATGTGTGAGAGAGGAAGAAATATTCACACTGTTGAATATATTGTGCACATATGGAAGGTTCAACTAGAGCTTAAAATTGAACATAAAGTTTTAGAAAGTGCAAAGAATTAGAATTATTCCAGGCATATGTTATCTATTTTGATTTCATTTATTTCTTGGTTATTTTGACATATGGAATCTAAGTATTTATAGGTAAGAGAATTATTTATACATAAGAATGTATATCTATGCATATGAAATGACTCAGTTGAATTTATTACCTGTAATATCATTTAAATCTTTACTTATCTACGATGGACAACAGAGAAGATTATTTTAAAAATGGGACTTCTTATCAACATACTAGTTGCATTGTGTTTGTATTAAGAGAATGAATTTATTCAAAAGTGTATATATTTATATATTTTAATATTGAATATATTATCTTATTGGGGATATAAATAATCTTTTATGCCTATAAATATAAATATCTAATTGGTAAATATATATATATACATATATATACAGAGGGATTATATGTGTGTGTGCATAGACTAACTTGGAATATATTTATAAGAATAAATGGAAAAGAATGTTATAATGGTAGTGAGTAATTTGATATTTACTCGGAGCTTTCATTTTTTATAAATTTTGTAAATCTTTACTTTATTCTTGCAAATAGAATGTAACAATAAGATGTACATTTATTAGCATTATAAATTTTTCCCTAAATGAAAAATGAAGAGGTAGACATAGAAAAATCAGAATTATTTATGGAGTATTTTGATATTAGTAAATGAAATTCTTATTTTACTTGCGTTACGAGTTGACAAGAACTCAAGTGATACATAAAGAGTCCCAAGTCAATGTCATTATTTGAATGTACTATAAATTGTAAAAGAGTATTATAAGTCTTTCATTTGAAAAATAGGAGAGTATTACACTCTTGAAATAAAAACCATATGAACAAGTGGCAGTAGCCAAGGTCTAAGAAATTGTGAGTACAGAATATGGATGTTCATTGTCAATAATATATTTCCATGACCTTAGTCGTTTACTGACTATATAATGATTTACATGATTTAACTTAAACCCTTGTGAAAAGTTAGATATACAGTCAAACAAGTCAACCATGTGTTAAACCTTAAGTCAAAGGTCATTTCCAAGTCAAGTTAGAGGTGTGTGAACTCACGAATACATTTCCTCTAGAAGTGTTTATTTTATTTAAAGCTTTTACCAAAGTAATGCAAAAGTATCTAATTGCATTAGTCAGTTCACAATGTTCTAAATTTCATAATCAAGTCAGATTGGTCATACTTAGTTGGAGGGTTTATATACTTGTATGGTTGATTGGGTTATGTAGGGAACATCACTAGGACTCAGATGTCATGTATTTGTTGGTTTTCTTTTTTTTGTACTCTTCGTGAAGGGTAGGGCCACTTCCAAATGCAAGGTGTGTGAGGGACCCTTGATTTGTAGTTGGAGGTAAAGCAATCAAGTGATGCTCTCCCTCTTGAAGAAAACTTCCTTGAAACTTGTGAGAGAAAAGTAGAATCCCAGATATGGAAGATCTTCATAATGCTGCTGATGTATTTTAAACATGTTTTTTTTGAGTGATATTCATATATGTAATATGAAAAGAAAATATTATCATAATTTTCCTTATTGAATTTGTGGAATTTCAAATTCAAAATGATTACAGTTTATACTTATTTATTGTTCATGTTAAAAAAAAATTCATATGAAAAAAAAATTACTATCAATTTTTAACATGTGATTTTTACTTTCTAGTAAATTTATTAAGAAATTCTTGGTTTGAAAGTGTTGGTTCTTTTTACAATGTAACTAGGTTTGTCTTCTAATCTACCTATGGAATTTCCAATTCCAATCGAAGGCAACTCAAAGGACCTGGACCAACTGACGAGGACTTTAAAAAGACTCCTACACTTCGGGCTCTGCAAGACCCGGGAGGGTGATCCCTTAATGTGTTTACAACCTCTGCACTATTATTATAAATGAAATTAACAATAGCAGATAATCTCACTTAATAGCTCAACACGACAAGATAATATAAACTAGAATTGGTTGTTCATAGACAATATCAACTATCTAGAGCGTGAGATAACTAAACACAATCCATTGTATAAGATAGTCATTGATTTTCAATTTGTAGCAAGCTCTAGGAAAAGACAAACAAATACTCAACTACACGAATAAGTACAACTTAGATCAGTGCAATAAATCCATTGCAGGAGTCAAATTCATAAGCATCTAAAGGTATATAACAAATTTAATACATGACATATAAGATCCCTGACAATATTGCATTACAATTTCATCAGTATGCATTCTAACCCAATACTACTTATCAAATCCTTATACATAACATATCCACCTATAATCCCATTCAAGCATTTAAATTAATTCCTTGAATTAAAGCTAAAATAGAATCATACACACCACAATAGTGAGATGCATAAAACAACCCTTAGTTATTTCATTCAAAGTTCAGATATGCATGTACAATGGAGAGACATGAGCTTGAATTTATCATTTCAACTCAAATGCTAGTACTGTTATACAACATTGAATCCCCATGAACTAAAAACCTGTTACAGAATGACGCAAAACCTAAATTGCATTTCTCTCTAAAACCATCAGAATTTACAATTCGCTCTGCAACTTCACCTAGACTCGACAAAAATTATCTAACTTGCTAACCTATACTTCTGGCCTTGAAATCCTTCTTATAGAGAATGAAGGAGCAAAACATCATTGAGCCAGAAAGTACACACATCACCAGCCAATTGGAGCACCTAGTGATATTCCAAAATTTGTTACAACAGCCACCACCTTGGAGAATATTCTTGTTCATCATATCAGTTCAGGAAAGTTGTTGCAACAACAAAAACCACAAGAAACCCACGCCAAAAATGCCATCAACACAAAACTGGAACCGTTGTAACCGCATCATCTAATTTACCACCTGTTATTAGTCCATTCTTTTTACTCTTCCTCAGTCAAATACTTAGTTACCCACTTTTGGTATTCTTCATCAGTCGGCTAGTCAAAATTAATTACCTCATTCACCTTGGCATTATAAGGTGTGTATTTTACCGCTACCTGATTTGCATCACTTTCAAAAAATTCCAAAAAAGAGTCGGCACCAATAATCTTATCCATACAGCTCACCAATAAATCATAATCTGATTCATCACAAATTAATTTAATTTGATCATTGATGACCTCACTTACTTGATCCTGCCATTGTTGGAGTGACCTAATTTTCCCCTACTCATCAATTATATTAGGTACTCCCTACTCTTCCTACTCAAATCATTTGGTAAGGTTTGAAAACCCTGCAATGACTTAACTAATACTTGAGTAGGCTTTAATGATTGGGGCCTATTATTTGTGTCAAACCTTGAGGCCTTATACATAACATCCAAATCGCTGGCCCTAGGGATCCAATTTTCAATCAACGGTATCACTACCTCCTGATCCTTATCAATATTCTTTAATGCTTCTAACAACAAAGAATATAAAGAATGTATAGATAGCAATTTACTATCAACCTTTTCATTTAAATGCTTCAAGATAGTAGTAACAATCTCCTTTTTCTTTGAGAAAGATCCCTCCTAACTTACCTTTAATGATGTCTACAATTCATCATTTTTTGCAAAAGTTGCTTCTTTGTAGGATCAACAGAACACTCTTTCTTCTTCAACTTCCTCTAAAGAAGGGGTGAGGGCAGGATTTTGACTGAGAGATCCTGGTGTGGAAACAATTGGAGTAGCAGGAGGAACTGACCCTGCTATGGAAGGTAATGTACTAGTTACCAGAGCACTTGATGTCTCCCCAATCTATTTATACCTAAACCTTTCCACCTCAGTCTGTAACTCAGCATTCTTTTGTTGCATCTTGTTGTATTCCTCAATCAAGACGTTATACTTCTCCATTATGCTCCTCCCTTTCAGCAGTCTTTTGGGCCAATTTGGCCACATTCACAATCAAATTAGTAGCCTCGGTGGTTCAGGTTTCTAAAGCTCTCTTTATTATTAATCCTCCTCTAAAATTTGGATTAACATTAGAAACATCTGGTTTTCTCCTTTGTGGGGCCAATGCCCATATTGCCAAGGTTTCATACTCTTCACTAAAAGCAGAGTCTTGAAGTGTTGCCTTGACTTCTTCTTCACTAGAGTCTTGCAAGGGATGCTTGGAATTTAGAATAGCATTAAATGCTATAGCAGCTACAATGTCCCATTCAGGCATAATTAATACACCAGCTTGACTAACCAGTTTCCTTCCTTCCTCAGGAGTGATGTTCTTAAATTCTTCCATCAACTCAGTCTTCACCTCCTCATCATTCTGCTGGTCTGACTTGTTAGGTCTCAGTTCTCTTCTCTTCTTACATTTATCTTGATACTCTTCACATTTCATCCTCCATACCAATTGCAAGAATAGAGGAGTTTTTAAAAATGTATTGTCATCTATAATCTCCTTACATGCTTCCATTCTTGCATCTTGTACACTCTTGCCTTTCATATCCAAATAAGATAAAACCAATTCAACTGGTCTGGGAGGGGAAGGCATACCAACTTGCATGTCCTGATCAGTAACAATGATTTCATCCATCAAATTCTCCTGTGGTTGATCAATTCTTTGCCTCTTAGGGCTTCGCTCAAATGGTGGTGATAAGGGATTGTGTTCTAGTGATGATTCTAAATCAATAATTTTAATTGCCCCAGGCACTTTGAATTTTGGACCTGGTTGTAAAGGCATCTTCATAATTTTCTTTCCTTTTCTGTCCACTTCTTCCTCATCACTGTTGCTATCCTTTTTCCTTCTATAAATGGGCCACCTTTCAGTAGGCTGATATGCTGGCCTTGTTTCAATTGGTCTGGCACCTTGTTTTTGTACACCCAGACTTAGCTCTAAATTTATCTTTTTAGTCCTCAATGTGCCCATAATTTCCTTAAAGTTCCCCATCAGAAAATCAATTTTCTTATGGTATGGACTAAACTCCAAAAATGGATCATACTTGGTATCCATTTTGTGCAAAATATCTAATAGCTTATCATAAGCTATCCATTTCTCCTTGTTCAACTCCTGCTTATTTAGATCGAACTCATTCCTAATCAGGTCCTCAGGGAAGTTGAACTCATGCACAAATTTTTCAGCTTTTATTATTTGTCTAAAAAGAGCAAAGAAACCCTCAAAATCATGTTGCCGCTTTGGACCACACCTCAAATGGTAATCATCAAAGAATTTATCAAAATGTGTCCAACCTCCTTTTGAAAAAGAAAAATCAAACACCACTGTATAATCAAGGAAAAAAGTTCCCTTACCCCTCCTAGTGAGGTTGTTTTCATGAATGAAACCTATTTGCCACATAACTTCTACAAACCCCACTCTTGGTGGCACATTGTATGGCAGTATATGAGGGGCTCCTTGAAAACCATATACTCTCAAAACAGTACTAACTGGGTATGGGATAATGTCACCCCAGTTATGGTAAACCTTCAATTCTAGCTTCCTCCCCTTTGGCCTGAGGAAATCATGCAATTCCTCAGGGATCCTAGGTATATTCACCATCAATCTAGCCCTTAATCTAGAAGACAAACAATTATCAAATTGCACATAGCTAGTGCTTTCCTTATTACAAGATAAATGTGCAGCCCATATCTGCACTGTCAATCTTTCTCCATCAACCGATTGTCTTAATTTCATTTTCTCATAGAAGAAGTCGACATTTTTGAACAAAAATATATGCATCACCATACAATACGGAAAGAATTGGGTGTTGGTATCATTTTTCTGCAACTTTGAACACCCTTCATGTATCCTCTTAGCCAAGAAAGGGGAAAATACATAGGTCATAGAGAAGTTAGGGTGTTGTATTTGCACCCCCATGAACATTTAAGCAATGGGCATCACCGCACCAGGACTGAAACCAAAAATCTGACACAATGAATAGAAAGTAGCCAATAAATGATTTGCAAAACAATTTAATCTAAAAGGTTCTTGGTCACTGGGGCTAATATGAAAACTTGAACCTCCTGCCCTAGCCAAATGAGGTGGAAGGAACTTAGCTCTAAAAAGAGACTTCAATTTTGCATATTCCTGCTTCATCTCCTCAAGATTGATAGGAACCAAGTCTTCACTAGGTTCATTCAGGTCAAAAATCTGTTGGACCTCTTTTCTGTTAATACTCAGCAAAACACCTCCATCATTATGTCTAATTACCCATGTGACAGGTTCATATCTTGTAGCCACTGCCCTAAGCAGGTCTACATCAGGGAACACATTTGGTACAACCAGCTTCACCATATCATACATCCAGCTATTTGAAAAAGGGTGAGACAGATTTCTCTATCCATACCATAATCTGAACATTTCCAAACCAATGAGGGGAACCCTAGCATCGGCAATGTTGGAGCAATTATACACTAACCCCTCCCCCAGGATTTTCCCTTGCATCAGAGCCAATCCCTTCCTTCTATCATTTGTTGACAAGGGCAATCAATCCAGGAAATTATCGTACAGGTTTCTTTTCAGATATTTAATCTGGCCAGTATGTTGCTTTGGCAGTGCCATCTCGGACAAACTAGGGCTTCTTTACAATGTTAAAAATAAAACAGACCAAGCCTAGACGGAATGATGGGGCATAAGTTGTTTTAAAAACCTCCAAAAGGTAACAGCAAAATAGATCCCACCCCAGGCATAAAGTAAACATAAGGGTTTAACATGAAGACAAAGCAAAAACCCCAACCCTTAGAAAATTTCCAGCACCATGAAAGACCAGTGACATAAGGTAGGGCATGAGTGACAAACAAGGAGCAAAAATTTGAAGCTCCATCAGTGGCTCTAGTTGGGGACGTTCATTCCACTCGAATGAAGTGAGAATTCAAAATCTCAAGTAGAGCAGACCAAGATGCAGAGATGACCAAAACGAGATTGTTTTGACAAAACAACCCAAACTATGTACAAAATATATAGAAAATATACAAACCTAAACTACTGTTCATGGAAGAGAAAACTTCAAGTGAAATATAACTTCAAGAACTATCCATGAACTGGCAGTTCAAGAATATCCCATGTCATATCTTGGAGGAAGTATGAATCTTCACCCCACTTACCATTTATCAAAAATGGACCCAACCAGATTGCATCAAATTTCCCATGTTTCTCTTTATCTTCCAGTCTGGAATTCCACATTAAAACCAAATCTCCATCTTTGAAACTCCTTGCAATTGCCTTCTTGTCATACAAATTCTTTACTTGCAACTACAACTTTGCATTTCTCTTTTGTACTTCCCTCCTGGTTTCATCCAATTCTATAAGAGCTTCCACTCTCAATTGCATCTCATCATCAATTTCATTATCATACATTTGGACAAATTTGTACATTTCCATTAAGTTATTTTGGGGCATCCTGGAATTTATCCCATAAACCAAGTCAAATGGGGCACAACCTATTGCCTTCTTCACAGTTACCCTATCTGCCCAGACTGCTAATCTCAGCTTAGAATCCCAAGCCTTTTTATTCTGATCCAAGATTCTTTTAATGACCTTCATCAAGCTTTTATTGTTTGATTCTGCCTGTCCATTTCCCTGTGGGTGATATGGTGATGAATAAGAAATTTGGATGTCATGCTTCTCACAAAATTCTATGTATTCCTCAGACCTAAAACACATTGCATTATCTGATACAATCTTTTCTGGACACCCAAATCTAGTCAATATGTTTCTCATCAGGAAGTCAATTACTACTTTACTAGTGGCTTTCTTTGTTGGAATTTCTTCCAACCACTTAGTGAAATAATCAGTGGCCACCAATATCCATGAATGGCCTCCACTAGATTTACATGCTATCTCTCCTACAAAATCAATACCCCACTGTTGGAATGGAGCTTGTACTATAACTAGTTTTAGAGGCAAGTTACCAGAAAACTTTAACTTACCAGAGAAACATTGACAAGCATCACATGTCTTCACTAGTTGGTGTGCATCCTTAAAAACTATAGGCCACCAAAATCCAACCCTCATTATCTTATGTGCAGTTGTTTTAGCCATATAATTTCCTCCACAAACTCCACTGTGCATCTCACTCAGAAATCCTTTTGCTTGATCTTGGTCAACACACTTCAACATGACACCTTCTCCATTTCTCCATCAGAGCTTTCCATCTACAATAACATATTTGATAGCATGTAACTTCAATGTCCTTTTCCCATTTTCACTTAAATTGTTAGGACCCTTCATTCTTTGCAAATAATATATCACATCTTTGTACCATTCAGAAAGCTCCATATCACATATGTGTGATCTATTCTCCTCTTCTAGCAAATTTATCTGATTTTCTTCTAGATTACTTTGGGCCATAAGCTTGGCCAATCCTTGTCCTCTCACAAGTTTGGTAATCTAGACCTCAATATTGAATTCCTGGATCCGATTTATCCACCTACACCTTCTTCCTGACACTTCTTGTTGTGTGAAGATGTCCTTAACATCAACACTAGGCACATAGGCAATTATAGTAGCTCCCATCAAATAAGGCCTAAAATTCTTTACTGCTTTTACCAGTGCATATGCCTGTTTTTCATTTATATCATACTTAAGTTTTGCAGCTTGTAAAGATTTTCTAAAAAAGGCCACAAGCTGTTCAAAACCTTCTGCATTATTTTGCAATAACACAACTGCAATTGTGTGAAGCAAATGAAAAAATCTGTAATGGTTTGGAAAAATTAGGGGTTCTTAACATAGGAGCCTCCTTTATTGCTTGCTTAATGGCTTGGGAATCCTGCACGGACTCATTATCCCATTCAACCTTGGCTCCTTTCTTGAGCATTTTGGAAATAGGGTGAACTATCTCAGCAAAATTTGTCACAAACCTCCTCAAGAAATTTATTTGTCCAAAGAAAGATTGTATTCCTCTAACATTTCGGGGTTGTGGAACTTTATCAATTGCAATTACCCTCTTTGGATCAATTTTTACTCCATCCTTGGAAACAATATGTCCCAATAATTTTCCTTCTAGTACTCCAAACACACATTTCTTTGGGTTCAAAGAAATACCATACTCCAAGGCTCTAATGAATACCTTCTCCAAGTGCTCACAATGATCCTCTTCCTTTTTAGAATATGTTGTCAAGTCATCTTGGTAGATCACCAAAAACAAGTTAATGAAATCTGAGAACACCACATCCATGGCTCTCTGAAAAGTAGCCCCTGCATTTGTTAGTCCAAATGGCATTCTTGCATAAACATATGTTCCCCATGGTGTTGTGAAATTTGTCTTAAACTGCTCAGAATCCTTAACCATAAGTTGGTTATAACCAGAAAAGCCATCCATCATATACATCAACTCACAACCTATCACCCTTTGCAACATGACTTCCATATTGGGTAATGGATAATTGTCTTTTAATGAAGACACATTCAAATTTTTGAAATCTACACATAACCTGATGTCTCCATTTTTCTTCCTTACTAGTACCAAGTTTGACACCCAGGATGAATGTCTGATTGGCTTGATGATTCCCGCATCCCTTAGTTTCATTAACTCTTCTTTCATTTTGGGGGCTAGAGTGGGATTAATAGGCCTTTGCTTTTGTCTGAATGGCTTGGCATCATCATGCAAAGGAATCTCATGTTGGAAAAGATCCTCCCTGTATGCCTTAAGGTCATCATAGGACCATGCAAACACATGCCTAAACTTCATTAATAAGTCAATTAGCATCCTTCTCACCTTTGGTGACATTTTCTTTCCAATATACACCTTCTTTGGGGATGCTTCTATTCCAAGATTTATCTCTTCCAAGTCAGCAGGATGGGGAGCAGTGTGATTAGCCTTTGTCTTATCTTGATTATCAAACACTCTTTCTAGTACAACTAGACCCTTGGGAATTGTGTTTGTCTTTAACTGAATGACCTCATTTCCAAATATAGTATCCTTACCATCAACATTTTCAACAAAAGCTCCAAAGTCAATTTCCTGATTTTCATACTCTCCCACACAATTCAAAAGCCTTAATATGTCATCATCATTATCAAAAACTTTCCAATTTTTTATATTATCAAGGAAAGCTAGCCTGGTTTGCACCTCAACCTTTGAAATCCCAACATAAGTCATATCATCTAGTTTTAATGCAATGTTGGTTGATAGGTCTGCCACTTTGTTTTGACCTCTTTTCATCCATCCTATGCCAAATGCATCAAAACTCTCCAATTCATCCCAAATAGCATTCCTATACTATTTCAACCTCTTGTTCTTTGATACAAACTTGGATCTGACTTGGGAGACCACAAGCTCGGAATCCCCAATTGCCTTGAGCTTCTTGATCCCATGTTTTTTAGCCAATCTCAATCCTAGTAACAAGGCTTCATACTCTGCCACATTATTTGTGCATTCAAATAACAAAGTAAAAGAGAACCTGAATGTCTTTCCACTTGGTGACCATAACAAGACACCTGCACCAAAGCCTTCCTTTGAACTTGCACCATCAAAATACATAGTCCACAAGTCATCAGATTTTGACAATTGTTTTATTTTTGTATCAATCAATGCAGTAGGCTTGTCCAATTGCTAGAAAATTCCTCAACCCTAAACTCATCTATACCACTGTCAATAAAATAGGTCATATTCTCAATCGGGCCATGCTCAATCATATGAGATACTTTTGATTCCCTTTCAATTTTGACATCCTTACCATCAATGGAGAAAGTAGCGAATGAAAAATCACATTACATATTACCCCCCATTGATGCACTCCATTTTCTTGACAAAAGCATTCCAAAATGAGGTGGGATGTCTACGACCAATACAATTGTGACTAAATCCTTGTCAGGGTACTGAGTCAATTTATAAGGCAATGCTCTGATAGTTCCAATAACTGGCACTTCTCTTGAATCCATAGCATAACATTTACCTTGAGTAGTATCTACTGTCAAGCCCATTGCCTCCATTATTTTGACTGGCATAACATTGTTTGATGCGCCTGAATCTATCATACATTTTTTAAAAAAAATCTCATTTATATCCACACTTAAGAAAAAAAGGGGTTATGTTTTCAAGGCACATGTTAATAGAATTTCCTAAATACACAGGGGGAATTTTTGATACAATTCCCTCCAATTCCCTTTCTTTCTCTTTATCCTTCACTTCTTTACCACTTCCTTGTTTAGTCTTATTACCAGCAACATCTGTGATCAAGGCTATTTTCTTTTCTTTGTGTTCATTTATTCTCATCATTTCTACCAAAGGTACAGTTACTTTAACCTAAGAAAGCACATGAAACATATCTACAGGTGTATATTTAGGCAGATTGGACATCATACCTTCATCATTTTCCTGTTTCTCTTGCTGATTACTTCCTCCTAGCTTCTTTTGCTTCTTATCTTCTGCAACAGGTTCAACTACCTTTGTAATCACCTTGGTCTTCACCAGTGATGAAGTCACACCTTCTTGAGACTTTGGGGCTTCATTCTTTTTTTCCCAAACCTTATCACTCTTGACTTCTTTGACTTTCACATCTTTTTTGTTGTCAACCTTAACACCTTTGTTTTTATCCTTTTGTTCTTTGATAAACAAGCCAACAAGTTTACCCTACTCACCACCCATAGTTCTATTTCTCAATTGAAGTGAACTTCTCATTTGAGAAGCCATTTCCTCAGTCAATCTTGCAATCTCTTCTTTTGATGGTCTCCTTAAGGACACTGAATCTTCAACTCGCTCCATATTGCAAGCATTATGATCAAAATCATCTTCCTCATCAAAAAAGACCTGTTGATGATACATCTCACTTCTCTACCTCTGATTATCCATATCAACTTCCTATGTTTCATTATCAGAAGAAAATTCTGCCTCATCAATGTATTATCTAGCCATACAAACATCTACATCATCCTGCTCATATTCTGATGTCTTCTCATGAGCATCCTCCTCTATTTCCTTAGCAACAAGCAGTTGAGCAACACCACAGTAATTTTGATCATGTGGATGTTCACACACTTCACACCATGGTCTATCCGGTACTAGATTCACTGAATGTTTTTGCAAGGGGCCTGGTGTATGCTGATCATTTTTAGGTTTCTGGCTAGGCAAGATTGGTTTTCCATCTTTCCAATTTGTATTGTAAGGATAATTTTGCAATCTAGGCTGCCTATCATTTCTATTATAGGATTTCCTTTCATTTCCTATACCCTTCTCTTGCTTAGCAACAGTTTGCTTTATGTCTTTCAGATTATTGTAAATCTATACAAACAATACTAGCATTAGGTAGACCTCTATACCAATCCCTTGCATCTTCTACCATAGATTGTACAAACAATTTCATTACAAAATCTTCATGTTCTACCTCATAATCATTTAGCATATCCATAAAATATTTCAAGTGTTCCTCTGTCGTTACAACATTATTACTAGCAAACTTATTCATCTTTTCCCTCAAGTCAGCAGGGATAGGATTTGGATAACCAGGGATACCATCAAAGAATAATGGCCTATACCTTTCCAACTGTATAGGTCATCGTTGAAATAATCCTTCATTTATTTGAGGATCGACACCAGACCCTAAATCTTGTACTCTAGAACCATCGTGATTTGGATTTATAGACCTATTTGCATGAGTCTTCAGGCTAGAATTATTTATGGTGGGGTCTGGATTAGTTTTAGGACCACCCTTTAAAACATCTTGGTGATTTGATGAGGTTGTAGCTTGTGTAGCCTCATCCATGTTTCACATCTTTAGGAAACTTATTTTCCTCTTCAGTTTTGCATTTGCAGCCTCAATTTTTGTTCTCTCCAACTCTTCTACCAGAGCCTCACTCTCCTTCCTAGCCTTTTCTAAGGTAGATTATGTTTTAAATGACATATGTGGTTGGAGATCTTGTTGAGTGGAATGGGGAGTCACCTTCTCTTTTATTTTAATCCCCTCAACTCAACCTTTTTTTTTCCCTTATCCAAGACAGGCTTAGGGTCTGTATTACTGGGTTGAGACTTAACATGATTTGAGGGCTTTGGGTCAGCAGGTTTGGATTTTCCCTTATCCTCATTGGGAGCTCTAGGGTTTTCTTTAAACACAGGTTTTGCTTCCTTATTAGAAATTTTTTGTACAACCGAACCCTCAAAACTTGGTTTAGGTTCGTCTTGGTTTAGGAGCTTCATAGTTTCCATATGTCTCATCAACCTATCCCTTTCAATCACAACATCCCTCAACTCTGCTTCTCTTTCTTTTTCTCTCTTCTTCCTGAGCTCAGCTTGCTTTTGGATTTCCCACCTCAAAGAATTAATGTCTCCAAAAACATCATCAGGGTCAGGCAAAGTCACCTCTAAACCTGATGTATCATCTAGGTCTATTAGATTGACCTCTTCTATTACATGTTCAGACAATAAAGGGTTTACATCATTTTCAGCAGGAGGAGAAGGCACATCACTGGTGTATTCTCTGTGATGGCTTCAACTTCTACTCCTACCTCTTCTCTTTTCAACATATTTGATACTAACAAGCCCTTTATTCTGACATGTCACATCTTCTTGAACCGGTGTAACAAATAATGAATCAAAAAATCCACCATTATCTGATTCAGAATTTCTAGACACCTCTTCAAGATTCTCAGGGATAGGGTGTAAAAGCTTATTTGTACCTTGGTGTACAGAGTCCTGTGACACGAGAGCAACATTACTAGATTCTGGTCTTTTCTTTATCCAGTCCTTCTTCTTCACTTTGGGAAGTTCACCTTCCAATTTTTGTTCTGGATGATTCTTCATGAATGATCTAGTGTTCTTCATTCTTCGTACTTGTCCAAAATTTCTTTCCACTTACAATAAACCTTTCACAATAAAATGAACATTGGTGCAGAGACTTCATATTCGCCGCCCAATTTTCTTGGGAATACCAAATACCTAAAGACATGTGGTGGAATATAAAAACCTTTTGAACCTCGTACTGACAACACACAAAAGTGCTTTACAACATAACTCTTTACGCTTATGAAAATAGAAGTGGACAGACCTAACACATAATTATAGGCTCAACCTTCAAATCATAGAAACACTATGAAAACTCTATGCAAAATGGACAACTGACACACTGACAAGAAATATTTAAAATTAGCTCCCCAGTAGAGTCACCATTTTGTTGGTTCTTTTTACAATGTAACTAGGTTTGTCTTCTAATCTACCTATGGAATTTCCAATTCCAATCGAAGGCAGCTCGAAGGACTTGGACCAACTAACAAGGACTTTAAAAAGCCTCCTACACTTTGGGCTTTGCAAGACCCGGGAGGGTGATCCCTTAATGTGTTTACAACCTTTGCACCATTATTATAAATGACATTAAAAATAGCAGATAATCTCACTTAATAGCTCAACACGATAAGATAATATCAAGTAGAATTGGTTGTTCATAGACAATATCAACTATCTAGAGCGTGAAATAACTAAAAACAATCCATTGTATAAGATAGTCATTGATTTGCAATTTGTAGCAAGCTCTAGGAAACGACAAACAAATACTCAACTACACGAATAAGTACAACTTAGATCAGTGCCATATATCCATTGCAGGAGTCACATTCATAAGCATCTAGAGGTATATAAAAAATTTAATACATGACATAGAAGATCCCTGACAATATTGCATTACAATTTCATCAATATGCATTCTAACCCAATACTACTTATCAAATCCTTATACATAACATATCCGCCTATAATCACATTCAAGCATTTTAATTAATTCATTGAATTAAAGCTAAAATAGAATCATACACACCACAAAAATGAGATGGATAAAACAACCCTTAGTTATTTCATTCAAAGTTCAGATATGCATGTACAATGGAGAGACATGAGCTTGAATTTATCATTTCAACTCAAATGCTAGTACTGTTATACAACATCGAATCCCCATGAACTCAAAACCTGTTACAAAATGACTCAAAACCTAAATTGCATTTCTCTCTAAAACCATCAAACTTTACAATTTGCTCTGCAACTTCACCTAGACTTGACAAAAATTATCTAACTTGCTAACCTGTACTTCTGGCCTTGAAATCCTTCTTATAGAGAATGAAGGAGCAAACAAGCATCGGGCCAGAAAGTACACACATCACCAGCCAGTTGGAGCACCTGGTGATATTCCAAAATTTTTTACAATAGCCACCACCTTGGAGAATATTCCTGTTCATCATATCAGTTGAGGAAAGTTGATGCAACAACAAAAACCACAAGAAACCCACACCGAGAATGCCACCAACACAAAACTAGAACCGTTGTAACCGCAACATCTAATTTTCCAACTGTTAGTAGTCCATTCTTTTTACTCTTCCTCAGTCAAATACTTAGTTACCCACTTTTGGTATTCTTCATCAGTCGGCCAGTCAAAATTAATTACCTCATCCACCTTGGCATTATAAGGTGTGTATTTTACCACTACCTAATTTTCATCCCTTTCAAAAGATTCCAAAAATGAGTTGGGGCGAATAATCTTATCCATACAACTCAACACCAAATCATAATCTAAGTCATCACAAATTAATTTAATTTGATCATTGATGACCTCACTTTCTTGATCCTACCATTGTTGGAGTGACCTGATTTTCCCCTGCTCATCAATTATATCAGGTAGCAATGTGTTACCCCAATCATTGAAATTCTTCACCAACTCCCTAATCTTCCTACTCAAATCATCTGGTAAGGTTTGAAAACCCTGCAATGACTTAACTAATACTTGAGTATGCTTTAATGATTGGGGCCTATTATTTGTATCAAACCTTGAGGCCTTATACATAACATCCAAATCACTAGCCCTAGGGTTCCAATTTTCAATAAATGGTATCACTACCTCCTGATTCCTATCAATATTCTTTATTGCTTCTAACAGCAAAGAATATAAAGAATGTATAGATAGCAATTTACTATCAACCTTTTCATTTAAATGCCTCAAGACAGTAGTAACAATCTCCTTTTTCTTTGAGAAAGATCCCTCCTCACTTAACTTTAATGATGTCTACAATTCATCAATTTTTTGCACAAGTTGCTTCTTTGTAGGATCAACAGAACACTTTGTTTCTTCTTCAAATTCCTCTAAAGAAGGGGTGAGGGCAGGATTCTGACTGAGAGATCCTGGTGTGGAAACAATTGGAGAAGCAGGAGGAACTGACCCTACTATGGAAGGTAATGTACTAGTTCCCAGAGCACTTGATGTCTCCCCAATCTGTTTATACCTAAACCTTTCCACCTCAGTCTATAACTCAACATTCTTCTATTGCATCTTGTTGTATTCCTCAATCAATAGGTGATACTTCTCCATTAGGCTCCTCCCTTTTAGCAGTCTTTTGGACCAATTTGGCCACATTCACAGTCAAATTAGTAGCCTCGGTGGTTGAGGTTTTTGAAGCTCTCTTTATTATTAATCCTCCTCTAAAATTTGGATTAATATCAAAAACATTTGGTTTTCTCCCTTGTGGGGCCAATGCCTATATTGCCAAGGTTTCATACTCTTCATTGAAAGCAAAGTTTTGACATGCTGCCTTGACTTCTTCTTCACTAGAGTCTTGCAATGGATGCTTGGAATTTAGAATAGCATTAAATGCTATAGCATCTGCAATGTCTCATTCAGGAAGAATTAATACACCAGCCTGACTCACTAGTTTCCTTCCTTCCTCAGGAGTGATGTTCTTAAATTCTTCCATCAACTTAGTCTTCACCTCCTCATCATTCTCCCGGTCTGACCTGTCGGGTCTCAATTCTCTTCTCTTCTTACATTTATCTTGATACTCTTCATATTTCATCCTCCATACCAATTGCAAAAATACATGAGTTCTTACAAATGTATTGTCACCTAGAAACTCCTTAAATGCTTCCATTCTTGCATCTTGTATGCTCTTTCCTTTCATATCCAAATCAGATAAAACCAATTCAGCTGGTCTAGGAGGGGAAGGCATACCAACTTGCATGTCCTGATCAGTAACAATGATTTCATCCATCAAATTCTCCTGTGGTTGATCAATTCTTTGCCTCTTAGGGTTTGGCTTAGATGGTGGTGATAAGGGATTTTCTTCTAGTGATGATTCTAAATCAATAATTTTAATTTCCCCAGGCACTTTGAATTTTGGACCTGGTTGTGAAGACATCTTCATAATTTTCTTTCCTTTTTTGTCCACTTCTTCCTCATCACTGTTGCTATCCTTTTTCCTTCTGTAAATGGGCCACCTTTCAGTAGGCTGATATGCTGGCCTTGTTTAAATTGGTCTGGAACCTTGTTCTTGTACACCCAAACTCAGCTCTAAATTTATCTTTTTAGTCCTCAATGTGCCCATAATCTCCTTCAAGTTCCCCATCAAAAAATCAATTTTCTTATGGTATGGACTGAACTCCAAAATGGATCATACTTGGGATCCATTTTGTGCAAAATATCTAATAGCTTATCATAAGCTATCCATTTCTCCTTGTTCAACTCTTGCTTATTTAGATCGAACTCATTCCTAATCAGGTCCTCAAGGAAGTTGAACTCATGCACAAATTTTCCAGCTTTTATTCTTTGTCTGAAAAGAGGAAAGAAACCCTCAGGATCATGCTGCCGCTTTGGACCACACCTCAAATGGTAATCATCAAAGAATTTATCAAAATGCATCCAACCTCCTTTTGAAAAAACAAAATCAGACACCACTGTATAATCAAGGGAAAAAGTTCCCTTACCCCTCCTAGTGAGGTTGTCTTCATGAATGCAACCTATTTTCCACATAACTTCTGCAAACCCCACTCTTGGTGGCACATTGTATGGCAGTATATGAGGGGCTCCCTGAAAACCATATACTCTCAAAACAGTACTGACTGGGTATGGGATAATGTCACCCTAGTTATGGTAAACCTTCAATTCTGGCTTCCTCCCCTTTGGCCTGAGGAAATCATGCAATTCCTCAGGGATCCTAGGTACATTCACCATCAATCTAGCCCTTAACCTGGAAGCAAAACAATTATCAAATTGCACATAACTAGTGCTTTCCTTATTAAAAGATAAATCTATAGCCCATATATGCACTGGCAATCTTTCTCCATCAACCGATTGCCTTAATTTCATCTTCTTAGAGAAGAAGTCGGCATTTTTGAACAAAAACATATGCATCAGCATAGAATACCAAAAGAATTGGGTGTCGGTATCATTTTTCTGCAACTTTGACAACCCTTCATGTATCCTCTTAGCCAAGAAAGGGGCAAAGTCATAGGTCACAGAGAAGTTAGGGTGTTTTATTTTCACCACCATGAACATATAAGCAATGGCCATCACCGTACCAGGACTGAAACCCAAAATCTAACACAATGAATAGAAAGTAGCCAAGAAATGATTTGCAAAACAATTTAATCTGAAAGGTTCTTGGTCACTGGGGCTGATATGAAAACTTGAACCTCCTACCCTAGCCAAATGAGGTGGAAGCAACTTAGCTCTAAAAAGAGACTTTAATTTTGCATATTCTTGCTTCATCTCCTCAAGATTGATAGGAACCAAGTCTTCACTAGGTTCATTCAGGTCAAAAATCTATTGGACCTCTTTTCTGTTAATACTCAACAAAACACCTCCATCATTATCTCTAATTACCCGTGTGACAAGTTCATATCTTGCAGCCACTGCCCTAAGCAGGTCTACATCAGGGAACACATTTGGTACAACCAGCTTCCCCATATCATACATCCAGCCATTTGAAAAAGGGTGAGGTTGATTCCTCTATCCATACCATAATCTAAACATTTCTAAACCAGTGAGGGGAACTCTAGCATCGACAATGTTGGAGCAATTATACACTAACCCCTCCCCCAGGATTTTCCCTCGCATCAGAGCCAATCCCTTCTATCATTCGTTGACAAGGGAAATTGATCTAGGAAATCGTCGTACAGGTTTCTTTTCAAATATTCAATTTGGCCAGAATGTTGCTTTGGTGGTACCATCTCAAACAAACTAGGGCTTCTTTACAACGTTATAATTCAAATAGCTAGGACTAACCAGAGATAGAAAATTATAGAACAAAATATTGCAATTTCTCACAATCTATAATTAAATTATAGCCCTAACACGTTTATCAAAAAACTCAATGACAAACACAACAAATCCTTTCCCAAATTCAAGTACAGAATGACCGGGAGGCATAGAAAATAAACTCACGGCTTTGTTCATAGAAAACCCAAATTCTGGCTGTAGAGACTCGCAATTCCACTTTCGGCTCTTGAAACTGCTCTGCAAAATACTTGAATTTTTTGTGATACAAACAAAGCAGGAAAATTGATTTTATTTCGATGAAATTGTGCCAGTAAATGTCTCATCTACCATTAAAGTTCACTCGTGCACTGCACGAATGGCTCCAACCATATTTGATGCAGATTTAAATTCGAGTCGTCGATCCTTCAGTTAGATCAAATGATTGAATGATTGTCTTCAAAATAAGCTAACGCAATCACCAACATGGCAATAAAGGGCCCACCATACCATACACCGTGAAGGAAATCCACGTGGTAGTTGCCCACGACATCGCAATCGGTAAAGACCCTGCAACTTTGGATTGCGCGATGGCGAGCAACCGTAGATCTTGAACCACGATGATCATGTTCCTTCAAAACATTAGTCGGCCTTATCATTATCTATCGAGCACCTTTTCCGCTGAGATCATAACATCTTCATTGATTTGAAGCATGTGCATCTCACAAGCATTTTAGTAACCCGCAACATAATATATTAAAGCTGGGTTAAAGTATTTCATTGTTTCATTGGCTCCACCAGATGAGACACATGGCATTCGCCCACAATATCGTGATCAGTAAAAACCTTGCAATTCTAGATCACGCGATGGCAGGGAACCGTAGATCTTAAGCATCAGTGATCTCAGTCCTTCAACACAGTCGCTAGCCTTATCCTTAACCATCAAGTAGCTTTCCCATTCAGATTATAATAGATCTGTCGATTTAAAACATGTGCGCCTTGAGAGCACTTTAGTAATCCGCCTTTTAATGTATTTAAGGTTGGATTAATGTATTTCCTTATTCTTTCAGCTTCATCAGATGAGACTTGTGGCATTCACTCATAATATCGTGATCAGTAAAAACCTTACAATTTTGGATCACGCGATGGTGAGAAACCGTTGATATCGGATGAAGATTGATCGACGGCACACAAACTGATCTCCTTCGGCCACGCCAAAAAGGACATGTGGCGCTCGCTCACGATATCGCAATCAACCAAAGCACTGTGGTGGGGCCATCGTGGGATGGCGGGGAACGACTCAAATCAAAGGACAGTTAATCAACGGTAGTGCGAATTCGACCCCTTCTGTAAAATAAAACATTCATTAAAGGACAAGGGGACATCACTAGGCGGATGGAAAACGACACAAGTTTTTTTTAAACGATGAAACACAGGGATAACCAAGACTTAGGGAAAATAAAACCCGCAGAGGAAATAAAAATTAAAACCCAAAGAAACCAAGCCTAGATGGAACGATGGGGCATAACTTGTTTTAAAAACCTCCAAAAGGTAATAGAAAAATAGATCCCACCCCAGGCGTAAAGTAAACATAAGGGTTTAACATGAAGACAAAGCAAAAACCCCAACCCTTAGAAAATTTCCAACACCATGAAAGACCGGCAACATAAGGCAGGGCATGAGTGACAAACAAGGAGCAAAAATTTGAAGCTCCATTAGAAAGTTGAGTATGTTACACTCTCGCCAATATGCAACCATGCCTATCAAATGTTACATGCATTCCCAAATCATTCAACTCAACATAAAAAATTAGATTTATATCCAATCCAATAATATGTAAAACACCAAGGAAGTTTTTAATCCACCCATCACTAAATATTAATTGTATTTTTCTATGTCCAATAATAGGCTATGAATTATTGTGCATAGGGTAAACTTGACCTCCATCATATTCTTCATATGTGGAAAACCACTCCTTGTGAGGAGTCATATGTATGAGCATCCTAAGTCAACCAAACAATTATTATTGAAAATATTATTGCATGAATATAATAAAAATTTATTACTTGATTTAGAGGCCTTTTTCTAGAGGAATCCCACTATTTCTTTTCATTTTTGTGTTCCTTCTTAATAAGTCTCCTCTTCTTGTAATTCCAACACTTCACTCTATTCTTTTTACCAAGAGTTTTATATCTATTCTTAGACTTGTATGTAGGCAACTCCCATTCTCCTTTTGATCAACCTCTTTCCTTGGACCTTCCCCTAACATGAAGATCATTTGATGAGATATCCACAACTTCATTATTTCTTGTAACAAAATGTTGCAACAAAATCACCCATTTTGGGATCCTTGATATTAGCACCAATAGAATGAACAAAATTATCTCACAACTCTAGCAAAGAATAAAGAAACATAATGCATTTATCTTCTGCATCAATCTTAACACGAATGAAGATAATTGACTCAAAATTAGATTAAATGAATTTAAGGACTCAATAATCAAGTCACTTTCCTTTAACTTTAGAGAAAACAATTTTCTTTTCAAATACAACTTATTTACATGATCTTTTCTTGGTAGATTACACTTAAATGTTTCCATAAGGAATATGTAGTGAGCTCTTTAGCTACATTTAATAAAATTAAATATATAGGACAAAGACAGATTATACCATGTTCTTTCTTGTTCATTTTGTCCCACTCATCTTGATCTATATTATCAAGTCTTTTTTCCTTTTGTTGCAGCCAACCATTGATCCCTCTTTTCAAAAAGATCCTCTATTTTTATCTTCCACAACTCATAATTGTTACCATTAAATTTTTCAATATCCAACAAGGAATGATATTTAGCCATGGCTATCACACATACAAGTTTGTAAAATAAATCAACAAAACTCTTACTACAACATAAAATACCTTCGCACTTCCACCTAATGAGCAATTTTGGCCAAGCTCTAATGCCAAATTTTAGAAATGGAAGTAAACAACTACAATATAAAAATCTGAATTTTATGTCATAAATCTGAAATTTATTTTGTATGATACTAATGGATATTTAAAGAAATATAAATCAGCAAGTATAAGAGATTTACACAACATAGTATTTATGTGGAAAAAATAGTTTTGGGTAAAAAATACCACCATAAAAGAGGCCAAGTATTTATTATCTTGAAATAAGAATACAATACAATTACTTCTTTCTTGCATCCAAATTGAGAGCATATATGTGTCTATGCAAGCTCACACTTATTTATCTTCTCAAGCGCGGGTGTATAATAATCATGAATTACATTCTTATCAACCACCAAATATGACATCTAAACTTGGGGAAAAAATCATCCCTCAATTTTTAGGAAAAATAACTTCAACATGCTAAACCAAGACTCTTACAAAAAGTCATAGTTGACAAAAAAACAATCTCTATTTTAGGTACTTGATTTTTAATCCCTAAAAAATAGGAGATACTCCAAGATGGGAACTTAGTTTGACCTTGTCGTCTCATCTCAAATTAGAATATACTTTTAAGTGGTATATAATAAATAAATTATTATTATTTCTCATGGTTCCCACACCCCTTAAGAATGCATTTACAAACAATGTTTTAGAATAATTAAATACATAATATTTACAGGGTTGATGGGACCTTAATCATGACATGTGTTATTGATGTGAGTAAATTAAACCCAAGACCTATAATACAATTGAATAATTTAATGGATTCATTTGGGATAATGCAGTAAATTAATTAGTTAGAGTGTAAACCCTTCAAATAGTATGTTTTAGATCAATATTTTGGTACTTTCTAATGTCACAATATTGAGTTTAAATTGATATAGGAGTTGACTTTATGGAATCACAACTAGGGTTGATCTAGGGACTCTACAAGGAAAAGGTAGAAGATATTTTTTCTTTTGACATAGATTATCCCACTCATCCTTAGGTGATTACACAAAAATAATAAAACATATGACCCAGTTATGGATAAGACTATTGTTGCCCTAGCATAATAGGATTCAAGGAGTGTGTTGTGTTAAAAGAAGTATATGTATGTATCATAGGGTTAACTAGCTTTCACCAGTAACATGCAGGTGATAGATGTCAAGAGCTACCCACTTTCATATTTATATAGTCTTTTTCTAGTGGCATGTAGGTAATGGATGCAAAGATCTACCCATATCAAGAGTTTAGTATTGGCATTGGTGTATCAAAAGAAATGTGTGTGTCTCTTATGTTGTACCTACATAAGGTATAGTTTCAAGGTTTTGATGTTATTACAATAGAATTCATTGATGGTAAGAACTTGTTATGGGTCTATGGTAAGATTATAAGACATCATGATTATGTAACTTATATAGTTGTATGAGAACATAGATGGTTAATGAGATGAAATTCTTATTAATGGCCTTATATGATGTGTGTTGTTATACTTAATTATCTAGTGATGATCAAAATTAATATGTGATGCTTTTTCATCATTACCATTAATGCAAAGAATCAAAGAAAAGGATGTGACCCATGGTGTAGTGTGGGATGCATCAACTTTTCTTTTTCTAGTTGGGATGAACAAAAGGGTAATTGTTAGTGAACTAGGTAGAGAAAAGATTCCTACAATAGTGACGCATCCACTTCTTATTGCTAGTTGATCATTATATATATGTGAGTGAATCATGGTGTACTTATGTAAAAATGGCCCCAAATATTGCGTTCACTATTAAACTCATGCCCTTGCCAATGATTACAACAAGTAGTATGGGATGCTTGTTTGTCATCATAAGTGGCAAAGGATTGGGAAATGGATGGGACCCACAATGCACCATGGGATGCACCAACATTTCTTTTTATGGATGGGATGTACTTACGAGATTATGTATTAGTGAACTAGGAGAAGGGAATTATGTTTGTAGTAAGGTTGCAACTACTTCCTTTTTCTAGCTGGCCACTATATGCACTTGTGAGGTGGTTAAGCTATTCACTTTGTGTTTGTGTGTTAGATGACTAAATAGTGGGCATGAGCTAGTCACCTTGTGTATATGCAATGTAAGCCTAATCTAACCCCATGTGTACCTACAAGGAACATATGAACTAATCACCCATATGTGTGAGACACAAGTAAGAGTTATCCATGTTGTGTATAAATGATGTATGCTTGACCCAACCATTATGTGAACACAGGACATTGGAATGATATGATCACCATGCGATGTTGTGTGTGTTTGTACACTAATGAGTGGCATGGAACCAACATTTGATTGGAATTTTTTTGTTATCATTCTATTATAAATAGATTAAATGGAAAGAAAAACCTTAATTAATAGTTGTGATTTAAAAAAAAGATCAAATATTTCATGCAAAAGAGGAGTATGAATTCTCTCTATCATTGGTGCATGAACTATGGAGCCTCTAATTTCCAAAAAAGGATACATAGGTAGGTTCATCATGATTGGACCTTAAAGGATTAGGTATGGGTCTAGGGATGACCCTGACATTGGGAGATTACCACATTCTAGTGTGAGTATGAGAGTGGTGGAATACAGTTGTCACCATTACTATGGTTAGAAGGTTATGAAGTCAAGACCTCTAAATTAGATGGAAGATACTTGGTCAATTAAAGTAATACTTATTATGAAAAAAATAGTTGAAACCAAGGGGTGGTTAGTACATTGGTACAAGAGCATGGTTCAAATGTTGTACCGATGAATCTTATTTGACTCTAGATAAAGTAGATTGTCTCGCATTACTATCCCACTCTATCTAATTTGATCACTCTGCATGAATGTAATTGTCGTGAATTTATTAAATGGACTTTTAATCTTATGAGAATGGTTGGCTAATTCTAACCAAGAATACATAAGTGGGTATGAAAGGGAATTCGGTTATATGAATCGCAAAGGAAAATCAAAGTATGCAATAGAAAGTTATGGTATCCGATAATTACTATTTCCCATAACCCAATTGTTGGATTTGATTTTTCGCCTTGTCATGTGGTAACATTCACTACATAATTAAGAGTATTATGAGTCCTCATGATATAAGCATGAAAAAAATTGAACTTAAAATGGAAAGAAATTGGTGATGTAAGTTTGAATGGGTTAGTACATATTAAAAATAAAGTTGATAGCATACTCAAATGAATAGATTATAGCTTACCACAATCTAGTATAAATATCTAAATGATGACATAGAATTTTTGTCATGATTGTGATTAGAGGGTTATAAAATTGACACTTCCAAATTAAATGAATGATGCTTGATCAATTAAATTAATATTTTTTATGAGAATAAATTAATAATATCTGAGGGATGATTATTACACCATCTTCATCTTCTATGAATAATCTATCCTCAAGCTCTTCTCCAACTACTTTACTAATCCTGAGATCACATATTCATAGTATATTACCAATTTTGTACAAAAAGTATTGGCATCAAATCTATTTTACAAGAAAGTCTAAGATTGGAATGACTTTTCCAACTGACATTCCTCTCATAATTATATCAAAGTTTGAAATCATGGAGAAAGGAATTTCCTAATGAAGTAGATTGCCTAGGAGAGAGCAGAGAGTCTTGAAGAAGGTAAACTAATTAGTCATCCTAGTTCTAATCTCTGACAGAGATGTGTCTTTTCGAAAGTTGTAATCAAGAGAACAATTTAATTTTGATCTTACCCATGCCCATTTAATTCAAATCAATCGAAAACTAATTAAATATTGAAATTCTTAGGCAATCGAGACATGGTAATTCTCTCACATCCAATGCTTGATTACTTTGTGTCGTTTCTGGCAACCAAGTTGTCTACAAATCATAAATGGCGGCAACTTGATTCTCTAGGTGAATGTCACCATTTGATTAATCCAAAGAATAAAATAGTTTCTTTCTTCTTTACTCATCCAACATTTCGTGCATTTAGCTTGGAATATGTGATCTTCTTGGACCTTTTGCAACAACTGGTGCAACAAGGGCCTTGAAAATCATATCAGATTTGATGTGGTGGTTGATTTGAGATTGTGGGCATGTGACATCATCTTACAGCCTCAAGTACAGAGGAAAACCAAAGCAAATCTTGTTGGTCACTGACTTGAGATTGTGGAGGTGCGGGACCTTAAAGTTTGTACAGGCAGACAGTTGAATTCAAACCTGATTTTGAGTGCACTGTTGGAGAATTGAACTCTGTCAGAAGACTTTGAATGAACCCAACTCTTTTATGGATCTTCTGACCATGAACTCATTTCAATTGCCACTTGGAGTAACTGGAGCCCCATAATAGTGGAACAGAAATTTTCTGGTCGTAAGTCTAGAACTCTGTGATAACAAATTTGAAGCCTTAAAAGTGACACATAGTTCCTCGGCCATTACCAAACCTTTGCAAAGCACATCAAAGAGCTTATGAACTAAGTGTAAGGATTAAAACTAGATAAACATTAGGAAAAACAATTGAGGAAAATCTGAACAAATAAGAATCACATTGGAAAAAAAATTGTTGATGTTGATTACTATTTGATCTAATGTTCTTGTACAAGACACTCATTGGTGCTCACAAAGCAAGGCAAGATGGTAAAACTTTCTTTTTTCGATGAGTAACATCATGGTATGTGCTTCCACCATGTCATGTACCTATGAATGATTATCTAGGTTTTCCTTCCACTTGCCCTATCATGTGATGGACCATAGACTATCCACCTTTGTCTAGTTCTCTTCATGCATCTATTTCCATCTTCTTGTGAGCTTGGAATCCACCATAGACCACCCACCTCCATCAAAGCTGGTTTTATTTCTATTTATTTGTGGGTTTTGACCCACCATAGTCTATTCACCCCTAGATTTTTCTACATTCACTTATTTTACATCTAATTGTGATATCTAGCTAATATATCATTGTCTACCATCTATGAATCTAGTTTCCTTTTGTACCATTCATTGGATGTCATTATTCTTCATTATATGTACAAATCTAGTTTCCTTTTGTATCATTTACTAGATATCTTTTATTGTTTTTTTATAAATTTGTATGTCTCTCAAATGTAAAAATTTAGTTTTCTTTTATATCATTTACTGGATGTCATTCTACTTCATTTCTCTTTATATAAATTTGTAGACCTCTCAAACATATATATCTATTTTCCTTTCAGTATCTAAGGCCTATATATTGTTACAATTTTACCCTACAAATTGGGTTGGCAAAACAAAGTGTTCAATAAGTTTGCAAGCCATCCATTTCGACTTGTGTCATCTTCACATGGCCATGTACATTAGACCATGCCCATTGCATCAACAACCACATCCATTTGTAACAAAATCATGCCCCTAATTGGCCCAATATTTTGAGTGGTTTTTCAAAGTTATCTCCTATCCTATCATGAAAATATGGGACCATTAATGGCTCTACATGGAGGAAGGTAGATGAGGCTCTACATTCAAATAGTGGAGGTCCATAGAAAGAGTTGTCTAAAATATTAAAAGCTATTAAAAAAAATTTAGAAAGGTCTACCAAAGAAATGTATGGGTGGAGAAGTGGACATCAAGAAACTTGGAAGCTTTGGGAAACTCCCCACTGGAAAGTTGAAGTACAAAAGTTTGAAATCGGGAAAATTAGGGAAATCAGGGAACTTGGGAACTTTGGGGAACTTTCCATTAGTGTGGGAAAGTCTAAAAGTCTAAAATGAAGGAAGTTAGGGAACCTTAGAGAACTTCCCACTCATAAGGGAAATTTCAAAAGTTTAAAATCAAGGAACTTAAAAACTTTGGGGAACTTCTCACCAATAAGGGAAAGTCTAAAATTAGGAAAATCATGCAACTTGGGAACTTTGGGGAGCTTCCCACTAACAAGGGAAAGTTCAAAAGTCTAAAATCAAGGAAATAAGGGAACTTGGGAATTTTGGGGAAGTTCCTACTAGCAAGGGAAACCTAAAAGTAAAATTAGGAAAATCAAGGAACTTGAGAATTTCCCACTAGCAAGGGAAAGTTTGAAAGTTAGAAATTAGGGAAATTAGGAAACTTGGGAACTTTAGGGAACTTCCTACAAGCAAGGGAATTTTAAAAGTGAAATTACGGAAATCAAGGAACTTGGGAACTTCCCACTAGCAATGGAAAGTTTGGAAGTTCAAAATTAGAGAAATTAGGAAACTTGGGAACTTTAGGGAACTTCCCATCAACAAGGGAAAATCCAAAAGTCCACTTTGGCTTGGAAATTGACCCAAAAACCATTACACTTATAGTTCTTTTACATTTAGGCCCATGAAAAAGATATGAGGGGAGGAAATAACAACATTAAGCATAAAATTGACCAAGGGGTGGCATTGAAGGAACTCCCAAATCAGATCTAAATGGTGGGCCAAAAAGGTTAAGACAATAGAGGAATGAGTGAAGTTTAAATTTAAGAAAGGTGCAAACAATTATCATTATTTTTGGATTGAGTATCAATAACTACATTCTAATGACCCATTTGTGTTGTTCTTCAAAGAATAACCTCTACTCCAAGAAATACTTTGGGCTATAATGATCTATGTTTACTTCAAAGTGTCTGCGGTCCATTAGATATGACCTCCATAATTTGACTAAATGAAGAATAGTTGGCATTCCTTTTCAAGAGTAGTTTTGATTTGATTCTTACCCTTTAAATAATGGCTTTCAAAAGAAATAGGTCTACCTTCTTGGATGAGAATTGCTCCTATATAATTCCTCAAAGCATCACACTCCATAATAAAATTATTGGTGAAATCTAGAGTATCTAAAATTGGAGTGGTACACATAGCATCCTTCAATTATGAAGTGTTATATTATCGACCTCATTCACTAGAAAGTGTCATTTTCAAAAGAGTTGTGATAGTACATCAATACATGTGTCCATAATTATTTGTAAATATTCTATAGTATTTAGTGAGTCCTAGGAGAGCCCTCAAGTTCTTGATGATTTTAGGAGCCACCCTCTCCATCACAACCTTTATTTTATTTGGATTAACTTTTACTCCTTCATGAGACACAATGTAACCCAAGTACTCTATCTCTTTGAGTCTAAAAGCACACTTAGAAGATTTAGCATAAAGTTTATTTTGTTAGAGAATTTGTAATACCTAACCAACATGGTACAAATGGCATTCTCATTTCTTTCTATTAATTAATATATTATCAAAGAGCACTAATACAAACTTACTCGAAATAGATTAAACATGGAAATCATCAAACTGTGTAATGTATAAGGAGCTTTAGTAAGACCAAATGGCATCACCAAAAGCTCGCAATGACCCTCATAAGTCCTAAATGTTGCATTAGGATTATCCTCTTAATTAAAATTTGGTGATAACCTAACCTAAGATCAAGTTCTTTAAAAGACATTCCTCCACTAAATTCATCTAACAAATCATCAATGACTAGAATAGGAAAATAATCTTTGATAGTGCACTTAATGAATTTTTTATAGTCTTGAAACCTACACCAATTTGCATCCTTCTTATATACCATTACCACCATAAAGGAATAATTACTTTGACTATGATGAATAATTATTTCTTCTAACATCTTGTGTATTGTCTTATCAATTTCACTCTTACAGATATATGGGTACTTGTAAGGCCTAACGTTAGTTGGTTGGCACCCTAGCACTAATTGAATGGTGTGGCCATGATCCCTTTTGGGAGGAAGTCCTTTTGTCATTGTTTTAAATATTACTAAATGTCTCCCCACAATTGTATATAGGTTTGGTGGTGTAGACCCTTTGTTTTTTGTGTTTCTATGGAAAATAATTGAGCCAAAAATCCATCTAAACCCTTTTTTAGAATCTTCTACATCTAATAAGAACTCGCCAATTATGGTTATGATGCATGCAGCCCATGTAATTCAGATTTCCTTCCCTCTTACTAGAAATGCATGAAAATCTATAGAAACTTCATCTTAATCATTCCAAGGGTAGTTAACCATTAAAATCATAAAGCAACACCAGTTCCACCTATAGGAATGGAAAATATAGGACCATTCAATAAATATTCCCCCATGGAGAACTTAATACTATGGAATTTTCTAGAACAATTTACTATTCCACCATCTACAATCATGATTTGAAACTCTAGAGTTGGATAGACAAACTAGTTTAAATATATAGCTAATTTACTATTGATGAAGTTAAGAGTACTACCTTAGTCAATTTATATTTTCACCTTTTCTTTTTCAAAAAACCCACTACCTTGAGGTTTTGTAGAGTGCTAATGCTTAAAAGTGCTTGACAAGAAATAATTGTGTTTCTTCAATGTTGTCCCTTATCTCCTTATCAACCTCCCTTAGAAATTCTTCATTTATTTCTTCTATACTAACAACTTTGATGTAGAAAATTTTATTTTCTCCACACTTATATCCTCAATTATACTTTCTATCGTAATTCAAGAATGTCCTTTTTGTTATCTTCTCTTCAATTTTTTAAGTAGTCAATCTAGTAGGTTGAGGAAATGGCTATGTAGGAGTAATCCTATCTCTTATACTTGTGAATGGATATCTTTTGGTGACTAGTGATCTCTCCTCTTATTTGTGTGCTAGGGAAATAATGTTTGACATAGAACCTAGATTAAATATGTGCACCTCATGTTGAATGTGATCCCTAAGCCCTCCTAGAAATAATTCATTCAAATTTTCATTTGTGGTTAATTTCACTCACAATGATAGATTTTAAAATTTATGAATATTATATTTGATAGAATTCAATTTGGAATTTTTTTCTAATTGTTTGAAGTAGTTCATTGCCACACTATGATAGTAGTGTAACTATAGTTCATCAAAAAAAAAATTGGTCAATTGACATTGAGACACTTGTTCTTCTTAAAAGAATAAATTCATTGATACCAAATGGCCCACTTTGGTTCTAAGTATAAATATTCCACTATAAAATTCTATCCATATCGGATCCAATGTATACCAAAAAATTCATCCATTTAGTTGATCAAATTAAGTGGATCCTTCCCATTGAACTTATGCATTTTTATTTTAGAATAAATTTACATGGTCTTAAATGGGTACCAACTAAAGGGAGTGGCTATGACATATTTTGGATTTTATTGGGTTGTGTATTAGTGGTTGGTGATTGCTTTAGTGGATTATGTTGCAAGTTTAACAATTGATCAAGTCTTTGCTCAATATCCTCCAATATACTATACTTGAGATAGCTCACTTTATGATCTACTAAAGAAAAACTTAGAACAAAAGATCCCTCAATTCCTATTCCTAACTCCACATCCTCTTTATTACAATTTTTTCCTAGTGTGTATGAATTCTTACGTTAGCCTCTAGTCCTTGGCCCTATCATGATGTGGTAAAATTAATTTACAATAAATTAAAAAAAAAAAAAAAATCTAAATAAGTTAAAAATAATAATTGTAGCTTACTTGGCCTAGATTTCACTTTTCAAAAAAATATTGAAGAATTTTTTTGATTTGTAGCCTTGGGGGAGAATTTGGTGAAAGCCCTAATTTCACAATTACTCCTTCCAAATTACTTCAAATGATCTCAAATATGGATTGTACTATCTTCAATATGTCTATATTTAACCCTCCAAATTTTAGAAAAAAAAATATATAAATTGAAGAAGATACGTTCTTCACAATCTAACCTCTTAAATAAATAAAAAATTATCTCATTTTTGACCTTTTGGGTTCCAAGGTCATGCTATAATATATATTGTAATGAAATAACTTGCACAATATAAGAATGCAATAGTAAATATTTAGAAATATAATAGGAATGCTTCATAATACTAAGATACTTTGAGAGGTAAAACCTCCTAAAGTCTTCAACGGGAAATGAAATTCTCAATATAATACTCAACTACTACTAACTACCTCCTATATATACCATAATTATGTGTTGCATCTACCACCCGAGCTAAATAAACTACCTATATAAGACTTTATAAATTTCCATATAACTTAATTAATGTTTATGCTAGCCACTAATCAACTATGCATATCCCACTATAATCAACGGATTAAGGGCATAGCATGTACATTTATGTCTCTTGGTGGTGTATCCTATATATCCACCTCTTGCACTAATAAAAAATATCATTTTTATATTTTCATCATTTCATTGATTAGAATTATTTTTCATTTTAGGTCTCTTTTGTACTTTCATTGAAGCTCTTTGATCTTGGTTGGCTATCTCCATAGCCAAATCTTATAAGGATAGATAAAGAGAGGTGTTGGGAAATGAAATGAGGATGGTGATGATGAGACAAGGAGATGTTGAGATAAAATAAGATGGTAAAGAAGATGTAGGATTTTAGGAAAATTGAAAGGAGGTGTTGTGTAGGAGATCAACAAACTCCAATCCAAGCACAACCATGTTCTCCATCACCTTTTGTATCCATCCAAGATTTGTCATCTTAATCCCAAAATTTAGAAGCTACCCCCACATCCTCCATTCGTGATCCACCATCCACCAAAAGTTCATGTCAAGAAAACACTCCTAAACATGATGAGGGTTGCTCTGAAATAAGTCAAAATCAACATCCTATTTCACCAAAATACTACCTTAAGCTAATGAGCATTTTCCAATCTGTTAATGAAAGTTGTCCCAAAATAAGCCAAGAATAAGAATCTACAACCTCTCTATGATACTATCATGACCTAATGGGTATTTTCCAATCCATTCAAGATTTCATGAAACATGATCATAACCTTACACCAATAACTCCTATATCTACCTATGGGGTACCTACTGCCACTAGACATGTAGATCATCCTAATTAAAAACAAGCATCTCCTACTCCAAACATATTTGAAAATGATTAAGCTATACTTAAGTTCACAGGATCTCATGGTGATACATTAGAAAAAGACTATGAAGAAGGACTCTATATCAATTTTGGAATGTCAACATCTATTGAAGAGAAACTTGAATACACTACTTCTCAAGTTTAGGTCGAATCTATTAAGCAGGGATCTACATTGCATAATGAGCAGATAACTATTCTTGACAGTTCTCAACATCAAGATATCAATTATCCAATAGTCAAAGAATCTAATCATAATGGTGACACCTCAATTATATTGGGGGAAACCTTATCTAGTGAAAATATCAACATGGGAGTCACGAAGGGTTCTTATGATGAAATTGTTACTAGTACCTCAACCATCCACATCATGAATCACCGTCATTGCATCTTTCCACCTATTAATTAAGGCCAACAAGAAAGAAATTATAATAAAGGAAAACAAAAAATTATTGAAGCTGATGAATCACAAAATTAAAATGGTCAAATGAAGCTCAAATGGATTCTAAAACAAGAAAAATTAAATGATCCATGTCAAACTCTATTAGTCACAAAAACTATGGAGCAACAACAAAAGTAAAAATTTGGTTATCAAAAGTGTCCATCAATGCAAAAGAAGGCTTCAAATCACATGATCAAGTTGGTCCTAAATTTACACAAGCTTCCATATCCAATCTCATACCCCATCATCCCAAGATTGGAAAATAAAAGATTCAATATCCAAGTTGTCAACCAATTCATACTCATCTCATATCCCTTATTGACATTCACCACCAATCCCAAGAAGAAGAACATCCAAATCACACATTAACTATGTACTAGTAGCTACTCTTTATCATAAGGACTCTAATGTAACTTTATGGTGATGTGCACACTTAGATAAGGCTAATCCTAGTATCAACAAATATGACAAGCATATTCAAGAGTTATATGCAATCATCTGCATCTTGGCACAACAACTTCGTCGATCAGGATATCATTGGAACATCATGACCATAGCATATACATAAACACCTGCAGAGGATTCAACATGATCAAAATAAAAATAAAACAAAATCAAAAATCAAAAGAAAATAGTAAAGAGAAAAATTTTGTCTTCTAGTGAAAACCACTTTAGTGATGCTTTAGACAAGTGCCATGATGGAAACCTAGTAAAAAAATGTCATGTGTAGAATCAAGGATCCATGTGCATCGTTCCAGTTGGAAGTAGCCTATCTCATCCATAATAATATCCTACATCCTATTCATTCTTATCCATGATAAATCCATGGTCCATATCAAATCCATCTATTTCAAACCTATCTTGATCTTGACGACACTAGGGGCAAAGGCTTTGGTTTTTCTTTATTCCAAATTCTTGACATGATCTTTTCTACCGACTATATCCTATTATGTACCATATTATCACTACCATCTATCACTATCTAAATACCCTATCATTATCCAACCCTATCCAAATACATATTTTTTATCCTAACATGGTATAATTGCTACGAGGTAGTCCTTGGAAGTAAGATCATTCATTCTGAAAGTTCTTTCACCTATCAATCAACCCTGTTTACCTAACTAATGATGTTTTATACATTGCAAGACACTGGGGAAAATACGAGCACCTTATCTTGGGAAGACTCTTGGTCTATGTCCTCTAACTCATTTTGCGACTTAAACATGTTCAAAACAAAAGAAAAAATTATCCAAAAATGATTCTTATTACATTATCCTTGCATTATCATGAATCCTCAACAATGTTATCCACATTGTCAAACAATCAAACCAAATTATTTGATCTTAGCCTACCTATCAATGTAAGCCAAAAAAATCTTAAAACTATCCAAAAATCCAAAAAAAATATAAAACCATCGAAAAATCCAAAAAAAAATCATAAAACCATCAAAAAATCACAAAACATCAAAAATCCAAAAAAATTGTAAAATATCAAAACCCTAGAATCCAATAAGCTATGTAGCCTCTGGATGTATAACATAGGCAAGGCCATCATTCATGATCCCTCAAGGCATTAGGTGAGTCCCCTTAGGTGTCCCTCTTGGTCTCTAAATCTTTCAAAAAACCAAAAACATCCAAATATCTTGAAGACACCAAAAATAGCCTCAAATAACCTCAAAAGTATAAAAACATTCATAAAACCTCAAAAATCCCATTTCAGTTATCACCATCTGCAATAAACTATTCATCCATAATAAACAAACCCTCACCTTCATCCTTTGACAAAGCAACAAAACAAAGAAAACATCAAAATCTCAAAAACTTCAAACAAAAATCGTAAAGACTTGACCTCTATGAGACTAAAGCAATGCCTAAGTATCAACTACCTACCTATCGAAATCATCATCACCATCATCAACATCCTGACATGTCCTTAACAGATAGATCATTCCTGCAATTGGTATTTTTGATTGATAACATCCTTAAACATCAAACATCTCTAGCAAGTGATACCACAACATTGTTTATCTATTTTGGTCTTTTCTTTTAATTTATCTTATTGTCTCATTCCTAGGATCTCTCAAGGATGTCCATAAGGATTTAGAGAGGAAGGAATGGGTCATGATTGTCGATTTCATATGTCATGTTTGTTGGATATTTTTGCAATATGACCATGGTGAATACTTTCCTCGTGTGTGTGGAAGTTGTTTCAAGCAACTAAAAGCGACCTTGCATGTTAGGTTCTTCATACCTCTTTATGCATTGGTCTAAAATTCTTTGAACTACTAACACATGCATTCATAACAAGGTTTTTGTATGTCTAGTATGAGCAAGAATACTCATTGTTTGTAGAGTCAAATTTCATGCAATAGATACAAAACCGACTTGGTCATTAATACCCTAGTGCATTGTGTCTATTTTCTACATTCATAAGGATTGTTATGATGAAAATTACTTATTTTTTCCATGAAGCAAAAGCATATTCATCATCATCAATCATTTATCATTTACTCATATATATCATCAATAATCTATGGATTTTCAGTAATTAGATCAACATCATCAATTTCGTCTATCTGCTAATCCATCTAACAATTCTCCTGACTAACATCTCCATCCTGCATCATAACATCATTATTTTTGTATGCATCATGTATCCACAAACTCATTGGCATATCATATCAATTATATCATAATACATCACCCATATTATATCACCACAATATCATCATATATCATCCACATCATATCATCATGCCTCATCATATATCATCTACATTATGCATGTCACATCAAAATATCAGAAAATACAAAAAAAAATATCTCCCAAACCCTCTCTCTTCAAAAAAATTAAAATGATTGAATTAGCTTGATTGGAGGATTGTTTTGGCTTGGAATTTTATTAGAAAGGAGGGCATTATTCATGTGATTGCATTGCATGTGGATTGTTTTTCCAAATCTAATTGAATTACATGAAATTGACATTGTTTGAGCTCCAAAAGTGAAGGTGTTTTTCTTGCTTTTCTTAGTTTTTGGAGGTTTTTAATTTATGCTTCACCACGCCCACTCTAGTGGCTACATATGGTTCCATTTGTAGATCGAATTCATTAAATTTATAGTATGTTTAATTGACTAGTTTTAAATTTCAAAATGTCCATTTTTGAGCCATAATCATGGTAAAAACTATATGGATTCCTAAAATATGAATTTGAATTGAAAATTTGTTATTCATATTTGGATCAAAATGGTATTCTTTTATTTTGAATTTTTTCTTAATTAAAAAGTTATAAAATTTGACATTCATTAATTGTGGAATTGGGAATCTTCTAGTTTTGTATTAAAAATGATTTAGAAAATTCAAATTTAGAATGCATATGAATGAATTAGAATGGGAGAAAATACAACTCCTTAATATTTTACTATTTAGAATCTTTTGAGATTATGTTTTAAAAATATCTATATTTGTTGCATTGACTTTTGTGCCACTCTCATATAGTGATTTGGTGTGATCAACCTAGGATTTATCGTCTATAGTGTACGAGAGGAGTGGCTCTTAACATTATCTTGAATCTTGTTGATGGCGATTTTGGCACCATAACAATGCAAGCAGAATATTGCTATCCTGCTTCTCCTGAAAGAGAAAGGCAACACATGGATGCCTTAGCTCCCAAGGTCTTGGTAGTTGGGTCTCAACTGTGCTGATGTTGCTCAATGGCCAATGCAATAGTAATATTCAAGGGGCCTGCTGGTGTTGAGCTTCTGGACTCTTCTTAGATCAAGCATAAAAATAAAACCTACTTTAATAGGGGTTTTAAAGAAACAACAAAAGATAGATCAAGGTTTTGAAATAGAAAAGTACAACAGTTCACCCAATCTTAACTAGACTTGTTAACTTCAAGGAATTATAAACTAAAACTGCAGAACAAGATAAGCTTGTGATTGACACACAACCTCTTTCATTCACAGTGCTAATTCGCATAACAGATTTTAATTACCATTTAAATAAAACACAAAATAATATTTCATTCCTTGAAGGCTCCACAAATCAAATGATCAAACTAAGACAAGTATCATTCAAGAACACAACATGAAGTAGATTAAACTCTGATTGCTTCTACTGTTATTAAAATAGATAAGCAATATTTACAAAGCTGGCACAATCACTAGTGTACAGAGAATCTGTGTCTCCAGATTGTTTCCAACTACACTAAGAGAATTCAGAAAATACATTACAGTCTAAACTGAAATCCAACTGCTAACCAAGAAGACAAAAGAAGCTCTCATTACTGAGAATCAAGATGCAACTCTATCTCCTTCTATTAACGTACGAACTCCTAACAACTATAATCTAGAAGTCCTTACACTAAAAGTCCTCACAGTAAAAAGTTCTCACTCTCAATTTCTAACTCTAGAAGTTCCAACCTTTACAAAGAGGCAAGAATGCCTTATATACATAACGTACAAGAAAGGATGCACTATCCCCTGCACTAGGGTTTACAAAATATCTGCAACCTGTAGGAGAGTCGGCTCTTAGATATTTTGAAGAAAAAAAAGTTGTGCATTCAATGTGAATCCTCATTGTCCATGCTGATGAAAGATTGTTCTGGAAAAGACTTGTAGATCTTTTGCTACTGCAGCATTAACTCTTCTGTCTCTGTGTCCATCTTTGAACTCTCTCACACTCCACCTTGAATACTCAAAATATCTTCATTAATATTGGTCTACCTCCTGCCAATGGTTGCCATAGCTGTCATTGTGACTCATAGTTTGTTCACCCTTCTTCTGGCCTTCTTCGCATTCTGGACCCCTTCGGCATGTTGACCATTCTCTAGAAGCATCATCGGGCCTGCTTGTAGATCTGGATATTTCACCCAAGCCGACTCATTTCCTTTGGATCTCAAAAGGAGTCCATTTCATTTACACCCAGTAGACTTCTTACACAAGGGCGGTCAATCAGTTAAAGAGCCAATGGATTCATTCTTGAGTTCCCTATGCTTGGTGGAATAGAGGCCACACAAGATTTTCGGGAGGTCAAAGGTCATGTGAATGCATCGCGTATTGGTGAGACACCTTTGGTGCCTCCCCGATGTGATGATATCACTTTCGACAACTATCGACATGACCTAGACCAATCGAAGAGATAATTCAGCGAGCACATTTTGTATCAGCAAGAATTCTTCGTTCACTAAGACCTTCTGCCGATCTCCTTTGTTCTTTCCGAACTCACTCTACACCCTTGGTGGGGTCCCCTAATAGCGTTCTCTTGTCACTGAGACTTTCTAATTCTGTCACCAAGACATTCTCGGGTTGCGAGACTTCTTAGCGAACTCCAACTACTCTGCCGATGCCTTCCCTTTCCTTTGAGACCACATCCGATCGGCGAGATCTCCAACAAACCCCTTTTTGATTTGGCGAGCCCATTATGAATCAGCGTGACCCTCACAAGTTAGTGAGAGATTACCCTGAACTCTGGATACATCAGAAATTTTATTTCATGTCGGCAAGACTTCTCGAGTCGGCAGGACATCCTACTGAACTCATTGCGTTCATTCCGAGTATCCCCGATATCCTCCTTTTAGCATGAATTCTGCTCTTCAGCAAGACCTTGTGGTGAAAGCATGACCCTTTGTCAATGCCACTTCACTCTATGTCGGCGAGACCTACTTTTCTCGCTGAGACTTCTTAGCGAGCTCCTTATGTCATATCGAAGACTAACCCATCGTTGGGAATTCTTGGTTTCGGCCAGACCTTCTATAGAACCTTTTGTTTCGCTGAGGGATCTCTTTAGGTTCATCACTTTTCATCATGACAATCTGATTCTTTCCCTGATGAAGCAATGTGTCGGCAGGACATTCAATGGTCAGCAAGACAACAAGACCTCATGCTGATGCCGCTTTGTTCTATGTCGGTGAGACATTCTTTCTTTGCCAAGACCTCTTGGCGGGGAGGTAACCCTACGCCGATATATGAACCCCTTTGATGACGGTCGGTGAGACACATAGCATTCAGAGAGACTCTCCACCGAAGATATAACTCTCGCTGAAAGGACTTGCTCATTGCCAATTGATGAGACATGAGGCTTTCGCCAAGACCACATGGCGAATAAAAGTCTCTCACCAAAATGAATATCTTTATCTATGGTCAGCGAGACATGGAGCCTTTAGCAGGACCACATGCTGAATACTGTTTGTTTGGTTGAAGTGTTTGTTGGTGGTGCGGTAGTCGATGAGACTTCATGGGTTCGCCCAGACATCTTGGTAAGGAGAAAACATTTTGCTGACAGTGTATGCCCCTACCATCGGTCGGTGAGACCCGAAGATCTCGCCATGACCCCTCGGCGAAAGAAACCCCTCACGTCGATAGAAAATTCCATGTCGCTGAGATGATGACCCCTGTCTTGCTAACAGATCCTGCATATGATTCTTGATCACTGTGATATCTCTGGGGTCTTGCTGACAAGCAACATAAACGCAGATTTGAACCAATTGAACCATGAGTCAGTGAAACCGTGATAACCCTACGCCGATAGAAATTGCACAGTGAGGAGTACTCTAATTCCTTGGGATTTTTAACAGTCAGAGCCGAGCCACTAGTCGGTAAGAGGTTAGAAAAATATTGCCGACCTTTGCCTTAGCGGATTTCTAGGACCAACTGGACTGGAGAATGCATTCGAGTTGAACTCCCTTGGAAAATTTCATTATGTATAGGGTTTAATCTTTCACTCAACAAAGAAAACCATAATAAAGATCATACCAACAGTAGTCAATTAATCAAAAACATCATTGAAACGAATCCCATGCTAGTAAGGTGCAGTTAAATTCAAAAAAAAAATGATCCTATCAACAAGTTTGGGTTTTAGGTCGACCCATAGAATCCAAGCCAAGGAGGAATTCCAGAGAATTCTGAGTTGAGCGAATTCCAGCGGAATAAACATGAAGACGCCCACTAGAAGCTTAATCCGATCATTATCAAACTAGGAACAACATGCAAGATCTTCAAAATAGCATGAAGGAAACATAAAATGCATCATTATTTATTAATTCCCTATTACTCCATACTTCTTAACATTTCACCAGATTCTGGGGAAATCCGCGTAGGACGGATTTCCGTGAAGGAGAAGACATTTCGGAAAATCCGAAACAAACAGGGAACAATGGATTTCAGGAAAATTCGGAGGAGATAGGAAACTACAAAAATCCAGATGGGGAGGAAATCTGCAAAAATCCAGACCAGGAGGAAATCCATGAAGAACAACGCCTAGCTAGAGTTTGAGGGAGATCCAGGAAAATCTAGATGAGAAAGAAATTTGTGAAGGAGAGATTGCTCAGAGGCCCTGGGGATTTTCAGGAAAATCTGGTCGACGCAGAATTCCGCGAAGACCAAAAATCCCCGAACAAAAGCACTAGGCCGAGAGCTCGAGTGAGATCCGGGAAAATCCAAACCGGGAGGAAAGTCCCGAACTCAAGAGAAAACCTGAATTCCGACTGAGGTAGAACCAAAATTAGATCAGACAAAACAAAGGATAAAACACAGAGAAATAGAAGAACACTCGAAAGCAAAACAAAAAAAAATAGAAGTAAAGAAACCAAAAGAAAAGGGGGACCCATTTTGTTCCAAAACAAAGTGGGGTGGTTATTCAAGGCATGACAAATCTAAAAGTGATTCTAAGGATACAATGCGCATAGATTTATTAAGTTATAGTTAAACTTCATTTGGTAAATAAAATGAACCAAGATGTTAATTTGATGACATACCTAGAGTGCTTGTAAAATTGTAGTATGGATGCCAACATACCACACTCTAGGAGTTGTTGAGTGTTAGGTACTACCCTCACCTTAAAATGGGGATGAATATTATGTATCATATAGCCATAGAGCTAATGCGATGACACTTTTTTTCCTACCTCTAAGATATCCATCCTTCTTGCCATTGGATTTTGCATTTGATATTAGACTTGACTCTTACTATGTGTGTGTGATTGGTTGAGATCTTGGTTGCACAATTTCATACCTAAGTTATATTCTTAGTTGTTGGCATGTATATATGATATGTGATGTTTCCTCTTTGTTCATGTTTATACTATGATTGGTTAATCATAATTTTTGGAATGTTATGCTATGATGGTTTATCATGCTTGTTTGGCATGTGTATGTTAGGATGTTTAATCATGATTGTTGTCATGTGTATTCCATGATGGTGATTCATAATGTTTGGTGTATGTGTGAGCCATACACCCCTTGTTTTGTGTGAGTGTGTGTACTCATACCTAGGTGTCTATCTCCTAGTACAATTGGGTGGATCTATGGGTACCACATAGTTGGTTGGTGCTTAACCACTATTGTTGATCAATGGACTTCAAGGATTCTTCTTGGAGAGTGTAATGGACTCTCACAATACCTTTGCAATTGTATGTCTCATTATTAAAAAAATATAAACATTATAAATGGGTCCTTGAGACTATTGTAATAATGATTATGATAATATTTTATTATTAATTCATGATTTGGGTTATGATCCATCCATGTTTAGGATGAGACCCTTTGAATCTAATATTCTTATGGAATCTTGTATTTTTCCACACCTCAATTTTTGAGGGTGTTGGTATGTTTAGAATGTTGAAATCATAATACTTGGCTATGTTAGCTCCAAGTTATTCAATACTTTAAATCATATGTATGGATGTTTTAGATTTGGATTGCATTCCACACATATAGGTGGTGACGATATTATTATTGATTTTAGAACATGTCAACATTAGTGTCAAATGGGTATAGCATTTTGTATCACTTTCACTATATTTGATTGTGGTTGTTAAATAGAATTTAGAGAATATTTGATTTGGATATAAAAGGAACTCAAGGTGTTAACAAATAGTTAGTTATGATCTATCTTGGTGATGTTGGATAGATATATGCCCCCATTGTTGTGTTTTTTCTTGCAAACTATCCTAAAGGTTGTGATAATTATCATTTTGGTTTCTCCTTGGGAAGGGAGAGTGAATGGGGTGTTTTGTGATTATTTACCTTTCTCTCTCATGTCCTTGGATTCATTTTGGAATACCTTGTTTTTCTCCTTACACTTTGGGAAGTGTCTCTTCTATTTGCATGTGTTTTAAAGATTAAGGTGACCATGAGAACGAGTGTGATATCCTAATCATCCACCTTAGATTTCCAATTTCAATAGGTCTTTTGTGTTTCTCATGTTAGAGACACCTAGATGAGTGTCCAAGAGAGGTCCTAAGTGAGATTCCTAAAGTGAACCTTCTATTCAATCTTCACTTCTAGAGAACGTTTCTTGTACCAGAGTTCTAGGTTAGGACTACAATGCATTTATGGGACTATGAACTAGCGCATTGGAATCATTCCCATGTGTTGATGTCCTTCCTGGGAACTGTAGTCCTCCTAGAACACCATAATCCTCTATTCATTAGACAACAAGCACTTCCAATCCTTTTCTAGGGAAAATTTTCTTACAAAATATGTTCCCCTAGGTCTATTGAGTCTTCCCATGTTGAAACTTGATTGATAGGTGTCATTGGTTGGGAGATATCCACACCTTTACATTTGGAAGCAATGATTTGCATGAAAATGACCAATTATCATTCCAATTGGTGGAGAGCTTGTACCTCCTAGTTAAGTAACCTCTTGCGAAGGTCTCCCTCTTTGTCATTTCAGTATTGTGGATTGGGTTGGAGATGTTTTTCACCCTCATCCTACTCCATGTGCAGGAAATCTATGATCATTTCAACTAGTGAAGGTATGATATATCCTAGTTTTCCCACTTCTTACTTAGGTTTCTCTTGGTGTTGTGAATGTTATTGAGTGTGTTTAGAGAGTGTATTCAAGGTAAATGATTCCCTCATTCTACCATTGTGTTATGTGCATGAAAGAACACGATTGCAAGTTAAGACTCAATTGTCATTGTGGTGTAGTTTCACTCATAGGTCTATCATGGTGACTTCCTCACATGGTTCGCAAGTCTTCCACTTGTGCCACCTTTCTCAAAGAAGTGATGTCTTTGAGTGATGTCCATATCCTATGTTGTGTGTGACATGGAATGTCACCACAATGTCCTTATTACATCTTGTGTATTGTTGTGCTTGGAACAACACTTGTGTGCATGTTAACATGCAGTGTGACATGTCAATATCATATCTTAATTTCTAGAATTGTTCTTACATTGTTCTTTCAAAAAAAATTGTTTGCTTGGCTAATGTCCTAGGTGTGTGGCTTGGGGAATTACATTTTTACCTTACACCCACAAACAACTGTGAGCATTTTTTTCCAAAATATTCAACATAGCCATACCTTCCATTAGCTTTTTGTCTATCATGACAATATTCACTCTATTAATGAATGCCAATCTCATAGTTCTTCACAACACTATTCCAATCACTCTCCCAAATCATCTTGGTTTTCTCTAGAATACATATCACTTCTTTAATTATCATTTTTCAACTTAACTGGAAACACTTATTATTACATATTACTCTTGGTTGATGTGCTTTTCCTTCTAATACTAATAATATACTCTACTCAATTTTTACATATGCTCTTACAAATTTCTCCTCATATTATATCATTTAAGAAAATTTTAATAAATTGACCAACCAAACACACTCACTCACACTTTTTTTTAATAAGTTTGGTCCTACATCTCAGGTCAGCAAAGCATGCCACTGGCACACTTTGAAACTGACCCCCTTAGCCATTCACGCTATGAAGTGGGATTCAAACCTAAGACCTCGAGGGAGCAAACCCCAAGCTCCATCCAACTCTACTACAAGTAGTGGCTTAAAATGTTTATGGAAAAGTCCATTCCTAGACCCCAGGTTAGCAGAGCAAGAATTGGCACACTGTTTTACTGACCCTCACCTTTACCACTACGAAGCAGAGTCAAACCTATGACCTTGAGGCATGAAAAACCTAAACCCCATCCAACTCCACTACAAGTGATGGCTTTATAAAATCTAACCTCAAGGAGGTTAGTAGCAAAGTCCATTCCTATACCTTGGCTTAGTGGAATAGGAACTGGCACAATATTACTGACCCTTTCCTTTCCCACTACAAAGCAGAGTCGAACTTGTGACCTCAAGGGATGCAATAATAACATCTCACACTTTTAATAATAATATCTTGACAAATTAGAACACATGTTTACTCAACGCTTTCTACATGCAGATATTGCCCACTTTCTACCTACAAGACAAGAAGCTCTAAATCCGCTCTTAACTATTGCAACTCACAACTCTCTTTCACTAAACTTATTTTTGTTACCCTCTCTCTCTCTTGAATGGATTACCTCATATTAGCACTTCTATCTGCACATCACCCTCACTATATGTAGGTTTCCTTACAATCGATGCTTTTATTTGCACGTGTTGATTACCTCACACTTGTGCTCTATGAACACTTTCTCACACTCACACACTCATAAATAGGGTATCCAATAATTCACTAACTCAAACTTTCCAATGAAGATTTTACTCACATTCATACTCACAGGAACAAATCATGCTCTAACACCACCTCATCTTGGCCAAAGTTGGGGATCTAATGAAGGATTGCAAAACCATACAACAATAATTTTTCAAGAAATTATAACCTAATTTATATGTAGAATCAATCACTCTTGTATTTTTGCTCCTCTAATGTTCCCCTCTATGAATAACATACCCTCATACGAGTTATTATCAAGCTTATCTACAAATACTCCTTTACTAACCCCTAAGCTTCTAAATTCTCAATATGTTACTAATTTTATACAAGATGTACTTGTGGTAAATTTGTTTTATAGTAAAATTCCAAGGTTGGGATGATTATTTGAAATGGGATAGAAGTGATTTCCCCAAGAAATAAGTTTCCTAAGAGAGAACTTGATCTTGAATTGGGCAATCCACCTCTGCTAACTAATTATCCTAGATCTATTCTCTATAGCTCTGAGATTGTATTGTAACTGTTGTTGCTGATTAATACAATTGAGTTGAGTGTTTGGAGTGTGGGTTTTTTCCCAACAGGGTTTTCCCATGTATATGTTGTGTTATGAGTTTATTTTGTTTTGAGTATCTGTTTATGTGTTTTTAGATGTGCCTCTAAATATGTAAATGTTAATTGGTTTATAATTTTTGCAACTCTCTCTTGATAGATTCAGTGTAGGAAACTATTTCCACCACTCATGTTTCCTTTCAGTTGGTATTAAAGCTTGATCACCTTTGATCTCAGTTGTAGGGTTTTTTGGGATTTTTGTACTAATCTAAGTTTCAATGGGAGTTTTGTAGAAGTGATTTTCTTGATATCCTATTGCATAAAAATATGGCAAGCACATCTAGAAGTATTGAGATGGAGAATGATTATTTTGGTGAAGCATTGGTTGCAACTTTGGCAATGCAGGCATCAGAAGATGTGTGGTTAATTGATTTTGGGGCATCTTTTCACATGACATCACATAGAGATTAGTTCTCAAAATATAAAGAATATGATGGCGGAAAGGTGTATCTTAGTGATGATTCTCATCTAAAGATAGTTGGTCATGGAAGAGTCAGGATACAATTCCCATATGGTAGAGTGAAGGGAATTGATGGTGTGTTGCATATCTTGGGTTTGGCATGAAACCTACTTTTAATGAGTAAATTGAATGATGTGGGTGTGCAAGTTGTCTTCTCGAGTGGAGGATGTAAGATGACTAGAGGAGCTATGGTTTTGGCTAGAGGAGTTCGGATAGGAACCCTATACAAGCTAGATGCATGCACAATACAGTGCAATAGTTCTTCTAACGAGTCAAAGAAGAAAATTTTAGATTATTCATTCTCATCATCGAATAAAGTAGTGAAGAAAACTGTTGCATCTACTTCTGATGGTCATGCTTTCTGGTACCAAAGGGTGCTAACTCTTTGGAGATGAAGCTACCAATGGAGAAGACAATGTTATGGCACCAGAGATTTGGCCATATTAGTGAGAAGGGTCTCAGAAACTTGAAATCTAAGAACATTGTAGAAGGCCTTGAAGATTGCAATCTCGAGTTTGACTTTTGTGAGCATTGTATCTTTGGTAAACAAAACCATGTGCAATTTTATAAAAGTTCTCATAAGTCTTCTAGGGTTTTGGACTATGTGCATTTTGATGTTTTTGGTCCTATGAATGTTCCTTTATTATCAAAATATGTATATTTTGTTTCTTTCATAGATGATTATAGTAGGACATTTGTTTATTTTCTCAGAAGTAAATCTAAAGTCTTCAGTTGGTTTAAGGAGTTTAAGGCCTTGGTAGAAAATCAAACTAGTAGAAAGATAAAGTGTTTAAGGACAAACAACAGTGGTGAGTTTTGTTTCATAGAATTCGATAAGTTATGTAAAGAGCATGGGATTGAAAGGCATAAGAAAAATCCATATACCCCTCAGCAGAATGGAGTTGTAGAGAGAATGAACAAGACATTGATGGAGAGGGCCAAGAGTATGCTAAGTGCAGCTGGCCTTGAAAAAAAGTTTTGGGCTGAATTTGTTGCCACTACATGTTATCTGGTAAACAAATCTCCTACATTAGCTCTTGTTGATAAGACACCTATGGAGGTGTGGTCAAGAAAGAAGCCCTCATTGAGACATCCTTATGTGTTTGGTTGTGAGGCATATGCTTATGTGCCAAGGGAGAAAAGGTTGAAGATGGAAAACAAGGTTGTCAAGTGTATCTTCATCGGATATGGTATTGGTGTGAAAGGGTACACGCTTTGGGATCCAATGGCTGAAAAGGTTCTCTACAATCAAAGTGTTATCTTCAGAGAGATGAAACCTTCTTCCACCATTTTGTAGCCTACAGAAGAACAAAAGAAAGAAGATGTGGTTCAACTTCCTCTTGACTCTAAGAAAGTTGAACCTGAAGCCCAAAATAGACTCGATGATGAGGAGAACTTGAGAAGCTCATAAAGTTTTGAAGAAGATGAAGAACCTCAACCTCAGCTAGTGAGGAGGTCTACACGTGAGAAGCGACAACTGAATAGATTTGGATATTCACCAAAGAGGTTTGGAAATTTATTGTTGGAATCAAATTGGGTTTTTGGTTTGATTGCTAACATTGATGAGCCTAGGACTATTAGAGAGGCTATGGATATGGATGATGTAGATTCCTAGTTGAAAGCCATGGACGAAGAAATGGTTGCATTAACGAAAAATGATACTTGAGATCTAGTAGCTTTGCTTGAAGGACGTAAGCCCATTGATTGTAAATGGGTGTTCAAGAAGAAATTGGGTCCTAATGATAGTGTTGAGAAGCATAAGGGATGGTTGGTCGCGAAGGGGTATTCTCAAAAGGAAGGAATTGAATTTGGTGAGATTTTCTCTCCTAGAGTGAAGTTGACATCCATTCATTTTTTGTTATCACTTGCTACAACGTATGATTTAGAGATTGAGCATATGGATGTGAAGATAGTGTTCCTTCATGGTGACTTAGAGGAAGAGATTTACATGTCATAGCTAGAGCACTTCATGGTTGAAGGTAAAGAACATCTGGTATGTAAGTTGAAGAAATCTCTATATGGTTTGAAACAATCTCCTAGGATGTGGTACCAAAAATTTGACACCTATGTGTTGAGTTTGGGATTTTAGAAATCTAAATCTGACCATTGTGTGTATTTTAAAACTAAAAAATGGCCACATTCTCATTATTGCATTGTATGTAGATGATATGTTGTTTTTTGGGAATGGTAGTATGATTTCAGATTTGAAGTTCCAGTTGTCGGCACAATTTGATATGAAAGATCTAGATGCAACAAGGTATAATCTAGGGATGGAGATCAAAAGAGATAGATCTAGCAAAAAGCTTTTGTTAAGCCAAAGCAAGTATGTGAACTCAGTGTTGGAGAGATTCAGCATGTCATCTTGCAGATCCTTGGTAGTTCTTGTTTTGCGAGGGACAAAGTTATCATTTGAGGATTGTCCAAAATCTCCTATTGAGATTGAGGACATGACCAAAGTATTGTATGCGAGTGTTGTAAGCAACCTGATGTATGTTATGGTTTGTACAAGGCCAAACATTTCCCAAGCAGTGGGAGTCCTAAGTCGTTTTATGGCTAATCCTGGACGAGTGCATTGGGATGCGATGAAGAGAGTGTTCAAATATTTGTAGGTACTTTCGAGTATTCCTTATATTTTCATAGTTATCCTACTAGACCTCAGCATTCAGTTTGTATTCGTAGGATTGTGGATTCAAATTAGGCAGGTGACGTTGATAGCAGGAGATCCACTAGTGAATATGTGTTCACAATGTTTGGTGGTGCTATTAGTTGGATGAGTAAGCAACAAGTTGTAATCACTTTGTCTACGATAGTAGTAGATTATATGGTAGCCACTCATGCCTATAAGGAAGCCATTTGACTTAAATGGTTGTGTTCCGATATTGGTTTTGATACTGGACAGATTACAATCTATTGTGATAGTCAAAGTGCCATTAGCTTAGCTAAGAGTCCTACTTTCCATGCGAGAACAAAACACATTGATGTATAGTTTCATTTTGTCCATGATATGGTAGAAGATGGAAAGGTGAAGTTGGAAAAGGTTGATACTTTGGCGAATGTTGTAGATGCATTAATGAAGTCGGTGAGCACTGAGAAGTTCAAATGGTGTGTCAGTTCCATGGTTCTTGGGGCCTTAAGCAGTTGATGTTGTAGACTCTTGGTAGGTCTTCAACAAGTGGGAGAATGTTGGGATTAAGGTGTCTCAACATGGTGAATTATTATTAATTAATTGTTGCATAATTATTTTTATCCTAAGTTATTAACTTGCTAAGTTGTCATTTATCTTTGTGGGACCTCTTTGTGAGGTGGCATCCTACATGTCAGGTGATGAGATGGCATAATCCCTATTTTTTAGGAAGTTGGAACTCACTTGGAAGATACTATATTTTGGGGAAATGTTCTCATATATTTCCATTTTGGAGTGGAAATTGATTTGACAATTTCTTTTGTTGACTAAAGAGTCTTGGTTTGCAAATTCTATTATGGATTGGAGTTGTGTTTTAGCAGCTGGCATTTATGGTGGAGTTCACGTTTGTTAAGTGGTGTGAGGTAAAGAAAGCACCTATTCTTGGTTATGATAGTTTTTATGTTGAACTTACATTGTATCTGGCAAGATGACCAATATAGATGAGATAGGTGTTGTTGCTTTTGGAAGTTGCTATGTGCAACATTTCATGGATTAGTAAGTTATTGTTTTTTGACACAACTTACCTCTTGGGCTTTGAAGTTGGTTTTGGAAACCATGGGAGCCTATTTTATTATGTTGAGCTCTATTTATATGTTGGTGCCTTAGCACGTTTTATGAGATAGGTTGAAGATTTTCATCAGAATTATTCAAAATCCTGTAATAGACTCCTGAAGAGCATAGCTCTGAGATTGTATTGTAACTATTGTTGTTGGTGATTAATACAATTGAGTTGAGTGTTTGGAGTGTGGGTTTTTTCGCAAAAGAGTTTTCCCATGTATATGATGTGTTATGAGTTTATTCTGCTTTGAATATATGTTTATGTGTTTTTAGATGTGCATCTAAATTTGTAAATGTTAATTGGTTTAGAATTTTTGCAACTCTCTTCTGATAGATTCAGTGTAATAAACTGTTTCTGCCACCCATGTTTCCTTTCATAACTGACCCATGTTTGTTTTAAAGGTTGTAATCAAGAGGACAATCTGATTTCAATCTTAGCCATTACCATTCAAAAAGAAGTAAGTGGAAACCCAATTAAAATTGATTTTCTGAGGTCATCAAGAGATGCAAATAATAAATGGTAGCGCCTTCATCCTTTGGATCCCATAAAAGATAATTGCAGGCTTTTTCAATCACAGAATGGACCCATGTCACCATATGATTAATCCAGAGAAAAATCTCACGTTTAGTCTTTATCACTCAGATGATATTTTATGCCCCTAGTTTGCAATATGTGGTCTCTATGAACCCTAGTTTAGTGATTAATTCTCAGTCCAGAGTGTGTGACGACATCTTGTGCAAGTGGGGCCTTTTTAACCATATGAAATCTAGCGTCGTCCTTGAAAGCCATTGGTTTGATATTTCAATCTTTAATAGCCATTGATTTGATATTTCAATCTTTGATAGCCATTAATTTGAGATTCCTCAGTCTCGAGTACTTGGCAATCCTTAGGAAAACCAACGCAAATCTTGTAGTGACTCGAGATTTCTGGAGACATGTGGAAGTTTATCGAACCTTCTGGGTCCTAAGAATTTGCATGTACAAGCATCTGGGTGAGTCCAAATTTTGGCAGCTTCAAACTTACTATTTCATTAAATCTTATTTATCATTTCTTTTAGAGATTGTTGAGTAATCTGAAACGTGGATACAAAAATATATACAATTAATTTCAAAAATAATCTTTGGAATATCTTATTAAAAATAATCAAGACTTCAAAGTTATACGAACCTGAAATTGTTCTTCAATTTGGTTTTGTGCTGCCTTGAGATTCAGCGGGGAAACAAATAAACCAGGCCTGGTAAGTAGACTTGAAAACTCTATCAAATTTTGTTCTCTTCTGAAAACTTCAAATGTGACCAAACAATACATTCTGGCTTCCTATGACATCGGTGTCTGGTGGAAGCTAAATGGCCAGGTCTGTAGTATTAGACATAAAACTGAATTAAATCAGTTTATAAATCATTGCATCGAGATGATCGAGTGCTTGAGATAGGAAATGGGACTTTTGGATGCTATCCACCTAATGCACTTTATCACCAAGTCAGACCCAATTGTGAGAGCATCACTAGAGACTTGAATTCCAAGAAAGGACTTTGAATTAACTCGACAAGATTCGAACCCGAGTCTTCTATGCAATCCAATTTTGGGAAGCATTTTAAGGACCTTTTATTCCTTTGGTCTTAAGTTCAGCAATTAAAGATGAAACTTCATTAGAAAAGGATTAGGTTCATTCGTGGCAAAAGATAATCTTAATGGAAAGATACAGAGTTTTCTGAAATATTTTGATTCAAATCGTCATGAAATGTTAGATTTATTGGTGTTTTGAGGCAGTTAGCCCTTTATATTCTACCTTGTCCTTATTGATGGAGTGTCTCTGATTTGATATTGTTTTGTTGACTTTCAACTATCTATTCTTCCTTGCTGATATCATTGCACTTGGAGAAATGTCTCTTCCATTTGCACATGTTTCAGAGATCACATGGATCATGAGATCCGGTGTGATCTCCTAATCATCCACCTTTGCTTTCTAGTTGTCTATAGGTGTTTTTTTGGGTGTTTCTCATGCTGGAGAAACCTAGTTGAGTGCATGAGATGAGGTTTAGCATTCGTAGGACTACAATGTGATATGTTGGAGTCCTTCCCATGTTATGATGTCCTTCCTAGGTGTTGTAGTCCTCTTGATACACTATTATCATCCATTCATTGAATAACAAGCACTTCCAATCCTTTTTTGAGAAAAATTTATTTACGAAAGCTTTTCCCTTATGTCTATTGAGTATTCCCATGTTGACACTTGGTTGATAAGTGTTCCTAGTTGGGAGATATTCCCACCTTTACATTGGAAAGCAATGCTTTGCACAAAAATGACCAGTTGGTGAAGGGTTTATACCTCCTAGTTGAGTAACTTTTTGTGAAGGTCTCCATCTTTTGGTTGGGTGTCATTTGAGTGTCAAGGATTAGGTTGGAGGTAGTTGTCAACCTCATCCTACTCTATGTGTAAGAAATAAGTGGTTATTCTAAGTAGTTGAGATATGATATCTCCTAGCTGTCCCACTTCTCGTTTAAGTTTCCCTTGGTGTTGTTGAGTGTGTTTAGGGAGTGGATTTGAGGTAGATGGTTCCCTCATCGTACCCTTGTGCTATGTTCACAAGAGAACATGATTAGGACCTGATTGTCATCATGGTGTAGCTCCACTCTCTCATAGGTTCATTGTGGCGACTTCATCACATCGTTTATAATGTTGGAGAATGTCAAGATCAAGAGCATGAAACAACTTCCACAAGTGAATAAAATATGCACAATAGCATGTCTATCAAATATAATATATGAAAAGTGTATAATACAATGACTAAGCCTTTCTTATATAGGCAAGGATGAGGAGGTGAGAAGGTAGGATTGAATGACTGACTACCCCTCTATAGGTGGAACACGTGTGAGCTCACTTGACAAGTTTGTGAGCAAGTGTTAAAATAGGCGTCTCAAGTCATGAGGACGCATGTATCAACCATATGAAGTGTGACAAAAGAAAAAGAAACCTAAGTAAAATTAAACTAGGTGTGAATAGGTCAATCCTAGAAAGGTGATAAGCTAACTAGGTATGATAATGACTCTATTTACACTAACACATAAGTCTTCCACTAGTGTCACCTTTCTTGGAGCAATGGTAATGTCTTTTAAATGTTGTTGATGTCTTGTGTTGTGTGTAATGTGGAATGTCACCACAATTTCCTTGTTGCATCTTGTTTGTCATTGTGCTTGACACAAAACTTGTGTGCACATTATTGTGCAATTCAACATATCAATTACATGTCTTAATTATTATAGTCAATCTTGTGTTATTTTTTCCACAAAAGAATTGTTTGCTTGGTTCATATCATAAGTGTGTGGCTTCAGGCATTACATTTTTACCTTACACCGCAAACAAATTTGAGCCTTTTGTTCAAAATATTCAACATAGCCAGAGCTTCCATTAATTTTCTATCTATTAAAGCAATATTCACTCTATTAATGAATGAAAGTCTCATGGTTCTTCACAACAATATTCTTGTCACTCTCTTGGAAATCATCTTGGTCTTCTCTATATAACAAATCACTACTTTGATTATTATTTATCAACTTAACTAGAAAACACTTATTATCTCTCAATGAATGTGCTCTTCCTTCCCATAGTAATAGAATACTCTACTCCTCAATTTTCACATATACACTTACAAGTTGCTCCTAATCTTATATCATTAAAAGGGAGTATTTTAACATACTGACCATCCAAACACACTCTCACTCACTCACACTTTTAGTCATAATATCCTTATACACATCTTTACTCAACACCTTCCACATATAGATATTTCACTCTCTCTATCTACAGGACAAGAAGCTCTAAATCCACTCTTAGCAACTCACAACTCTCTTTCACTAAACTTATTTGTGTTACCCTCTCTCTCTTGAATGGATTACCTCATATCAGCACTTTTATCTACGCATCACCCTCACTATTTGTAGGTTGCCTTACAATCGATGCTTTTATCTACACGTGTTGATTACCTCACACTTGTACTCTATGAACACTTTCTCACACTCGCAGACTCATAAATAGGGTATCCAATAATTTACTAACTCACACTTGCCAATCAAGATGTTACTCACTTTCATACTCACAGGAACAAATCCTTCTCTAATATCACCTCATCCTAGTCAAAGTTGGGGATCTAGTGAAGAATTGCAAAACCATGCAACAACAATTATTCAAGGAATTATAACAACCTAATCTATACATGCAGTCAATCTCTCTTGTATTTCTGCTCCTCTAATTTCCCCTTCTATGAATAACATACCCTCACAAGAGCTATTATCAACCTCATCTACAAATACTCCTTTACTAACCCTTGAGCTTCTAAATTCTCAATATGTTACTGATTTTGGTAAATCTGTTTTATAGTAAAATTCCAAGGTTGGGATGATTATTTAAAATGGGATAGAAGGGATTTCCCCAAGGAATAAGTTTCCTAGGAAAGAACATGATCTTGAATTAGGTGATCCACCTCTGATAACTAATTATCCTGGATCTAATCTAACTGACCCATGTTTGTTTTGAAGGTTGTAATGAAGAGGACAATCTGATTTCAATCTTAGCCACTACCATTCAAAAGAAATCAGTGGAAACCCAATTAAAATTGATTTTCTGGTGTCATCAAGAGATGCAAATAGTAAATGGTAGCACCTTCATCCTTTGGGTCCCATAATAGATAATTGCAGGCTTTTTCAATCACGGAATGGACCCAAGTCACCATATGATTAATCCAGAGAAAAATCTCACATTTAGTCTTTATCACTCGGATAATATTTTGTGCCCCTAGTATGCAATATGTGGTCTCTATTAATTCTCAGTCCAGAGTATGTGGCAACATCTTGTGCAATTGGGGCCTTTTTAACCATATGAAATCTAGCGCGGTCCTTGAAAGCCAATGATTTGAGATTTCAATATTTGATATCTCAATCTTTGATAGCCATTGATTTGAGATTTCTCAGTCTCGAGTACGTGGCAATCCTTGTGAAAACCAACGCAAATCTTGTAGTGACTTGAGATTTTGGAGAGATCTGGAAGTTTATCGAATCCTCTGGGTCCTCATATTTGCATGTACAAGCAACTGGGTGAGTCCAATTTTTGGCAGCTTCAAACTTGCTATTTCATAAAATCTTGTTATTCACTTTTTTCTTTAGAGATTGTTGAGCGATCTGAAATGTTAATTAAAAAAATATATAGAATTAATTTCAAAAATATAATATAAAAAAATATTGATTTTTAGGCAACACACAAATTCATCATCAATAAATTCACCTCCAATAATTCATCGCCATGACAAATTCATCTCGTGAAAAATTCACCACCAGCAATATGACATGAATTGTTGGTGGTGAATTTTCCATGGGACAAATTTTTCATGGTGATGAATTGTTGACAATAAATTGTTGGAGGTGAATTTGTTGAGGGTGAATTGTTGGCGATGAATTTTCCTAAAGTTTTCATGGTGATGAATTGTTGACAATAAATTATTGGAGGTGAATTTGTTGATGGTGAATTGTTGATGATGAATTTTCCTAAAGCCTGATTTTTCAATAAATCTGAAGTCGCTCTTCAAATTAATTTTGTGCTGCCTTAGGATTCAGCAAGGAAACAAATAAACCAGGCCTGGTAAGCAGACTTGAGAACTCTATCAAATTTGATTCTCTTCTGGAAACTTCAGACGCGATCAAACAATCAATTCTGGCTTCCCATGACATTGGTGTCTGGTGGAAGCTAAATGACCAGGTCTCCAGTATTGACTTAGAACTGAATTAAATCAGTTTATAAATCATTGCATCGAGATGATCAAGTGCTTGAGATAGAAAATGGGACTTTTGGGTGCTATCCACCTAATGCATTTGATCACCTAGTCAGACCCAGTTGTGAGTGCATCACTAGAGACTTGAATTCCAAGAAAGGACTTTGAATGAACTCGACAAGATTCAAGCCCAAGCCTTTTATGCAATCCAATTTTGAGGAGCATTTTAGGGACCTTTTATTCCTTCTGTCTTAAGTGTAGCAATTAAAGATGAAACTCTATTAGAAAAGGATTAGGTTCATTTGTGGCAAAAGATAATTTTGATTGTTAGATACAGAGTTTTCCGAAATATTTTGGATTCAAATCGTCATGAAATGTTAGATCTATTGGTGTTTTGAGATAGTTAATCCGGTATATTGTGTCTTGTTCTTATTGGTGGAGTGTTGTTGGTTTGATGTTGTTTTGCTGACTTTCGCTATCTATTCTTCATTGTTGTTCCATTCCATATCGATGCGATAGAAAATCTGTTATCTTTTTATTCTTTTTTAAAAGATAAGACCTTTTCAAAATTCATAATTCTCACCAAAAGTATTTACCTTTAATCAAAAAAATAATATCAAAATCTCAACTTAGTCAAATGTCTTGAAACCAAAAAGGCAAACATTTGACTCTGATGTACCTGGAAATCTGATTATTCTTCATAATTCGATATGGAAGATCTTTGATGATTATAATAGAACATAAGAAAATCTAAAGATAAATGAAATATGTATTTTCTAATCACACACTCATTTCGATCGCCACTAGAAATCTTTGAATCCCAAACATAATGAAATCAAAATCTTCCAGTCGTGCGTCTGGAACTCGGTGATAAATTATGTGGAGCTTGAAAGAGACAGACTTTTCAACCATTGCCAAATCTTTGCAGGACACATCAGCGAGCTTCTTCACATTGTATCTCATGGGTTAAATTAAAAATAGGAAAAAAACATCGAGCAAACAAGAATCAAGCTAGACAAAAAAAAAAAAAAGGGCAAATTTTGGGTACTAGTTGACCTATGGTGCTCTTGCATCAATTTCAATTCTATATAATTTATGCAAAGATTATAAGGTTTTGACACTCCAAGTTAATGAAGGTGAATAGTTTTGTGGGACTAAATAAGTCAATTTAAGATGCATGACACTAAGGGGTTAGATAATTTGAACTAGTGATTCTCCAATTACATGGACATAATATACTTTGAAGTAAAAGAAATATCATAAATATATTTATTTGTAAATATATTTGATACGTAATATAATTTAATTATATTAGATTTTTGGTTATTTGGTTGAATCAATTGTCAATGACATGATATTGTAGACACCGAAATCTAGTTTTAGCCTACGACTTCAATATTCTTAATAATTTGTATTCGTCATAGTTATGATTAAATAATGTCAATTATTTAATTAATTCACTTTAACTTTTATTCTTCTATTAATTAAATAATTTTAATTATTTAATTGATTCACATTTTCTTTACTCTATCTCATTAATTAAATAAACACTTTTTATTTAATTATGTTACTGATTAACCTTATCCTTCTTGTCAAATTAAATAAATTCTTATTTAATTTATTTTTTATCATACTTCAACTATAATTAAATAAATCCATTTATTTATTTAATTATTCATTTAACCCCTTCATCTTTTAATTAAATAAATCTTGTTTATTTAATTATTTTTCAAATATCAAATCTTGAATTAAATGAATTATTTAATTCATAAATCCTATTTTAATACATTCATCTATATTTAGATAATTGTGCAAATTATCTAAGTATTCACTTTTATTCGACTCAAAGATCTATTTTAATCACTCAGTTAACTCTTGATTTAATGTTTGAGTGGTTTTCTCGAGTAATCTCTTCGTCAAATCATTCAATCGTCCAATGCTAACTCAATTGCATGTACATGCAGATTAATTAAATATTCTTATTTAATTAATTACACCTTGTGTGTGCATTCGAACAGAGAGTTGCTTTAATCAATCTTTATCTTTGTTATGCAAAGATAATTCTTCTATTTTCTAATACTAAACTTGAAGATTAGATCATTTATTTAATCTTTAACTCTATTTCTAATTTGTATCACTCATGTCATTACTAACAGTTACCATAATTTTAATGCATGTCTAATCTGTCGATCTCAACCGTCTATTGATTTTTCAATCCTGACCTGTCATTCGAATAATCAATTTTCTATAAATTGATATATTCTTCATCATTCCAATCTCTCTCGAAATCTTATGACTTTTTGGAGCAACTATCTTTAATCTTCGATGTTTTGCTAAATCATTATTATAGGCTATACTTGCACGAACTTTGAAAATTAGAGGGAAATTATATTACAACGACAAAATGGAGAAGGGTAATATAGATGATACATGGAATTACGTACATATTGGGTGAGATTGTTTAGTTTACTTACGTTTTTACTTTCCTTTGTTCTTTGTTGCTTAGCTTAGATTGCATTAGAGTTTTAGATTTACATTGCATGTTTTCTCTGATCTGTTTCTTCTACACTTTCTAAACGTTACATTTGGTGAACCTGACATGAAGACACCATCTTCACATATCTGTAGACTTTTATTTTGATTTTGCAGGTTTTTGTACGAAACGATGCATCAGTTTGACGAAATGTCGCAATTGACATTCGGAGACACATCAGTGTGACGAAGCGACGCAATTGACTTTTTGAACTGCATCTGACATCAAAAATGATGCATTTGACAAATTCTGACGCATCTATCATTTTCTAAGCCGCAATTGACTAGTAAAATACCGAGACACATTTGATAGAGAAAATGACGCATCTGACTGGTATATTTTAGGATTAGATTTTCAATTTACAATTTCCTTTTCATGGTTTTATTTTCGCTAACCTTTTGTTTTCAATGTGTGTCTTGAGGAGTTAACGAGTTTTTGCAGGACAATTGACAAAGAAAATACTAAAAGCTACTAATGAATCTTTCTGTAGAATGCATGTCGAAAACCCTAGTTAAATTTTTTGAAACAAATTGTTTGGTAGTGTAGCAAATCTTTCATTTGAATTAAAATTAACAAGTGTCTACTATGTTTAGTGTGAAAGCACAACTGTGTAATTACCCTCATGATTTGGTACATCAAAGTATCCTCTCCCCTTGCGCAGCCATGTGATCCTGGGTGTAAGAGAAGCAGTTACTAACTCTACAATTTGGGCCTATTCTGGTGGGAAAAAGTACTCACCCCAGGACGACTCAGACTAGTAGCACCTTGAACCTGAGGGACTTCCAACCGATATATAAAAGTAGATTCTTGGGGAAAGTCCAAGAATCAGGCGTATGGTTCCGACGAGATGGATTTGAAAGGGGATTCTCGCCGCATGGATCATTCCCTATGAATGGAATGCCCGTACTAAACACCTTTTGTTTTAGAGGCCAACCATTTTTCAGTCGTTGTTTGGTATAGTGTAGGGTATAGTATCATGCCCAAAGACACTCACTACTGATCCCCTTGAGTAGAGATAGCAGTTCTTGGGAAGTCACTACCCAAGAATCCAAAGTTGGTGTGCTCAAATGACGTTAATGAGCCGGCTCGAATGACGTTAATGAGCCGTGGAGGGGAGCCAATGCCACCAAACTTCTAAGCTATCTGCTCTCGAGAAGGAAAGGTGTTTAGCACCAATCCGGGGTATATTGGTCAGCTATACCAAGTATACAAACCTTTGGCCTATTGGCCTTATAGGATTGTACTTGTCTGTTGTCAAATTACATGTTCTTTGAGTCCAAAATCAAACTGAAAACACCTTGTCTTATGATTGTCTTTGTTTGCCAGAACTTGATCACAAAAAACAATGTCAGTTTTATATTTCAATTCACTGAAAATACAATAGAGTTGCAATTGTTCACCAGAAGGTCGCAATTGATTTTTAGAGTCACATCTATTTAACTTCGAGTCACATCTGTCATTATCAGTCACATTTGTTTAGCATAGAGTCACATCTACCAGATTAGCTTGCATTTGTTTTATGGAAAACCGCATATGTTATATTCTGAGTCGCAATTACTATTAATAGTCACATCTGTTAGAAACTTAACCACATCTGTCTAACACCAAATAATGAACATTTACCAGAACCACACAATTGATTGACAAAAAGCTGCAACTGTGAAATATAACCGCATTTGATAAATTTTGCAACGCATTTGCCAGATTATTAGAAAACCAGAATTCATGGTCATTATCTAGTCAATACTGTCATACCAGTCTTTGATCTGTCTTACTTGTCCTTGGATAAAAACCTGAAATGATTTTCTCAATTTTTGCATCCTTTAGGTATTATCTAGTCATTACCATAGTTGTCTTGATTTTGAGTTTTACGTTCATCATTGAGTACATATTACCTTTAGATTTAAACTTCTAGGAAAGTCAGTTTTACAAACTTTAGGATAGGTCCACCTTCTACACTCTAGAAAAATCATAGCGTCAACGAATTCTTTCATTGAACCTAGTCCTATCATCTTATCCTTTGTCCTACAAAGAGTCCTCCTAGCTCATTAGTCTAGTTAGGAAACTCAACTTGTCTTTGATCCTCATCCTACATTGGTTCCTTGACTTAACTAAATTGATGCCTTGGTTAGACTTTAGGTAGTTGGTCCCCCTGTCTTGGGTTTACAGAATTGATTACCTTAGAAGTTTGCTTAGATTTTGCATCTTTAGATATTGTCATTTTAGACTAGTGTCATCCTAGAACATTCCTTATTTGCATTCAAAAAATCCCAAAAACATAGACTAGAGTTATACTGTCCATAGACGTAGTTTTGCATTTTCTTGCATATAGAGCTTATCTTACATGGTTGAAACTAGGTCTAAGAGAAGAGAGAGAGAGAGAAAAGATGTCAAACCCAAATGAATTCATCAATCCATTTTCCTCAAGACCTCACAAGACTTTACTAGACAAATTCACCACTAGAAACACTCAAGGGCACATTACGACAAAAGACATCGAGGTTGCCACACAAGACCCTGAATTTGCCTCTTTTGTGGATGAGTACCTAGCAAACGATCATCAACGATACTTAGCCAAATTGCTAGTTGAAGGCACTACCTTACCTACAAGATTTGATATTAGCACCTTACAAACTCAACCTACACAAAGGACAAACACAATGACTGCTAGTACTATTATACCTTAGGTCAGCACAACTATGCCATCTGGCACACCTACACATAGTACAACAGTCCATACTTCTCCATTTGGTATGCCCAGCATGACATCAGGATTTAATTTTACTATAGAGGCATCATCATCCACTCCCTCTAGTCCTCTTGTTGGGAGTAAAATACCTAAAACGTCAGCTTCTACACCATATGTCAGTGTCACAAGTATAATGTCCTAGTCAATAGCCATACCTAATGCCAGTGTCACAAGCACCATACCACAATCGATGGCCATACCTAGTGATCAAGTCACTAGTACTATACCACATATTACACAAATAGGAGGCATTCCCTCATTCCAATATGGCAATCAGAATCCATCTTCCCAAATCGGCAGTCAGAATATATTCACACAGATTCCAAATTAGAATCCATTCTCTAGATGGGTAATCAGAACCCATTCTCCCAGATTCCAAGTCAACACAAATTTACATAGATTCTGAATCAGAATCCCTTCTCCCAAAGTGGTACTCAAAATCCATTCATATAGATCCCAAGTCAAAACCAATTTATGTAGATTCCATACCAAAACATGTTTACCAACATTCTAAATCCAAACCCACCTCAAATATCAATGTTCAATCAAAACCCATCACAAGACCTTGGATTCCAGAATACATACATAAATCCGCATAACCCACCCAGCACATCATTGACCTAGGTTGACTTCTTGCAAACACAAATGCATGCACTACAAACACAAATGGACAACTTGGCAGTGTCAACTAAGAAATCCTTTTCAACAAAGGACATATGCCCATTTCCCTTTGATAGATCATTGTACATGACCCCTTTCCCTCACAGGTATGTCATACCAAATCTCCCTAAGTATAATGGCAAACAGAATCCAATAGAACATATAAGGGAATTTTCTACCATATGCATAGATGCCACTTATGACCCCACATATCTTATGAGACTATTTCCAAGAAGTCTTGTAGGGATCGCACTAGAGTGGTTTTCAGGTCTAAATTATGGCATCAGATCCTGGGGAGAACTGGTTGAGAAATTTGTTGAGCAATTCTCCTTCAACATAGACCATGAGATAAATATAGCAACCTTGTGTCACACAACACAAGATGAAGGTGAAACATTCATCGCGTTCTTCCAGAGATGGAGGACTATAGCTAGCTGATGTCCTGTCGAGATACCTAAAAAACAAAAAGTTACTATGTTCCAGGAAAACCTTCATGCAAAACTAAGGAGTAACTTAAGGGTACATTGTTGTACATCTTTTTCGGAACTAGTGGAAAAAGGGGTTATAATAGAAAAGAATCTTATTAAAAAAGGAAAACTTAAGACATCAACATCCAATAGAAATCCGATAGTGCAAAACACCCCCAATGACAGAAACATATTTTGGTCTCGCAACAAAAACGTCACCAATGATGGGGTAGTTGATGCTAAAACTGTACAAGCAAGACCAATCATCACATTACAAGGACCTCACACTTCTGCCAATATGCTTAATGTTGTCAAGCAACCTCCCAACATGGTCCAAAATACTCAACGTCTGCAACAACAAAGGAGGTTTCAAAAACATGAGTTCACTCCCTTAGGGGAACCCATTGAGTCCGTATTCAAGCAACTGTTACAACATAAAGCAACTATTACAACATAATCTTATACAGCTACAAGAGCCAAAACAATATGATCCAGGAAAATTTAAACCAGTTTGGTGGGATGACAATGCCTTTTGTGATTATCATAGAACTAAGGGACATAACCTACAAAATTGTCACCAACTGAAAAATATCATACAGGATCTTATCGAAAGGAGAATAATTGAAGTTAGTGGACAAAAACAAAAGTCATCAAACACTGATCATCAAGTCTTTTCTGATCCACTACATGACCATGGGAAAGGAATTGTTCCTAGTTCGAGTACTAAGACCAATATGTCATCCAACTATGCGAGTATCAAGCATGATTATAATAGTGGCAAAACCATTCATCACCTTTGCACCGCCGATGTGAATATCAATACCATTACTATCAATACAAATCTTGAGTGTGTGGTCAATACTCGTCGTACAAAGATCACTATCCAAGGTCCTCCATCATAGCAAACACCACAGCCTTCCAAGTCACAATATAACCTACTTGACCAGTTAGGGAAGACCCCAGCCCAAATCTCAATCTTGGAACTATTGCGTATTTCCCCTGAGCATCAATCTATTTTAGATAAAGCTTTACAAAACACCACTATCCCAAATAACATCAATGTCAATCAATTCCAAGAAACAATGGGCTACTTGAACAATAATCATCATGCCACATTTTCTGAACAAGACTACACAATTGAAAAGACAAACCATAACGACCCTTTACATCTTGAAGTCCTTGTTGATGACACCAAAGTTAGACAAGTTTTGGTAGACAGAGGAATAGGGTTAAATTTGTGCACATTAAAACTAATTAAAGCCTTAGGTTTCTCAGAAGCATGCGTATACACCACCAAAAGTATTGTCATAAAAGCTTATGATGATGAGGAATGAAAATCAAAGGGGGTGGTAACACTTCCTATCAGAATTGTTCTTGTAGTAATGGAGACAAAGTTCCAGGTCTTGGATCTCACCCTTCCTTACAACCTTTTGCTAGGAAGACCATGGATTCATGCCATGAAGGCAGTCCCTTCCACATACCATCAATGTCTCAAATTCCCTTACAATGGCACTGAAATAACTATAGATGGTGACCCAGATCCATTCCAATATTGCACCAATCTAAAAGAGATACCCCAATGCCAAGTTCCAGTAAACCAAGAGGCTTCATCGTCCAATCCATCTCCCTATGTTGATCCATCCACACTCACCCGAACATCTATTTCACCCTCAATTCCTACCACTCCTAGGGTTGAGATCCAAGACAAGGGTTGTGGAGAGTATTACATGAAGACATCTTATTGTGTTAGCCATTTGATTCCTTCTAAGTCATACAGTTTACCTACATCAGATAGGAGACAATCTATGGTCACTATACACATTCCTCCCACAACAACTTTCACTAAATGGGGAGAATTAAGCAAAAATGTTGTAAATATAAAAGATGTCATCTCTTGGCTATATAAGGAAGATGATGAAGAACCTCTATCACTTGCTCACATTCCTACATATCTATATGGAAAAGGTTTCAAAATCATGCAAAGCAAGGGATATAATGGACAGAGTGGTTTAGGCTTAAATCAAGATGGGAGAATTGAACCAATCTTTGTTTCTTAGTGGCCAAAAGGCATAGGGCTTGGGTTTCAACCGATTCAAATTGGTGTTCCTAGTACCACATCACCCTTAATTGAGGAAGTAAGTGCTTCAGAAGATATTAAGACATCTCACAAACCATCTCACCAGTACCATTGTGACTCCCTCAACTCCAACAACTATGAGTGGGATTCCCTATCCTCTACCTCTTCCATGGATCTTGACAAACTATTTGGGGAACTTGACTTAATGTTAAATCCTCACCAAATTCATTGAATTCCTGTCCACCAAAGAATATGACAAAAGAGGAATGGTTTAAACACTACTATTGGGAATCACTTGATCCTACCTCTTGGCAACCTGATCCATTTGTTTCAGATAACCAAACCTTGGCATTAGGCCCACCTCTCAATCCACCTAGATCTAAACCTAAGAGCAAACAAGACTTAGTACAAGACTTTTGTGACCATACAAATAACTCAGTCTTTACCTTGACCCCATTAAACTTTGATAACTTCGACGATGACATGCCCTTAGTCTATCCCCAACTCATTGATTGGGACCAACAAGACACACCCGTCTTAGACATTTTTGAAAATGACGAAGCAATTGCTGAGTTCCTGGGATTACGAGAAGGCATACCTAATAGTGATCACAAGGCTAGTTTTACCATTGACTTGGAAAACAAAGCATATTTTGGGGAATTTGTTCAACCCTCCAGTCACAAAAATGAGAAAAAGAATAAACAAGATAAAAAGGACGAGTCTCTAGGTGAAAACTGAAAGGCACCTTTAGACAATGAAAAAGTAAAAAGAAAGGACGCATCCAAAGGAAAAAACCTCTCTGAGGCACCTAAGGATGGATGTTTGAACATTCTCCCTGTTGCATAGGAAAAGTCACCCATTCTCGTTAAAGAATCGGTAGAAGTCAACATAGGTACAAAAGAGAATCCTCGACTGGTTTATTTTGCAGCGTTATTGACAACCAAAGAGCAGCCAAAATTCCACAACTTCTTTGCATAGAGATAGATAAATTTTTCCTGGTCCTATGCAGACATGCCTGGGTTGGATCCTGAACTTGTTCTACATCACTTACCCTTACAACCAGGTGTCAAACTAGTGAAACAAAAATTGAGGAAAATGCATCCACAGATCACTTTGCTAGTCAAGGAAAAACTCAAGAAACTGTTAGACATTGGTTTCATTAGATCAATCGACTATGCTGATTGGATCTCCAATCTTGTACTAGTCACCAAACCAACCGGGGGCATCCACATCTGCACTGATTTTAGAGATATCAACAAGGCTTGTCCTAAGGATGACTTCCCTTTGCCTAACATAGACATGATAACTAACATGATAACAAGATATGAGATGTTGTCCCTTATGGAAGGATTTTTAGCATATAATCATATCAGAATTGCAACTGAAAACCAACCTAAGACAACTTTCACTTGTCCTTGGGGAACGTATTGCTGGAATGTAATGTCCTTTGGACTCAAAAATGCTGGAGCAACCTATCAACGTGCCATGACCACCATCTTTCATGATCTGGTACACACTCTTATGGAGGATTATGTTGATGGTCACCTTATAGTTAAATCCAAGACAAGGGCAGAACATTTACAGGTTTTAGACAAGATATTTCAAAGGCTAAAGAAGTATAAAGTGAGACTCAATAGTACCAAGAAATGTACGTTTGGAGTAAAGTTAGGAAAGCTTTTAGTCTATATCATTTCTAGATGAGGCATTGAAGTGGATCCGGCCAAGGTAAAAGAAATCATAGACATGCCTCCACTAACTAATCTTAGTCAGCTAAGGACATTACAAGGAAGACTGCAATCCATCAGAAGATTTATAGTGCAGTTAGTAGATAAGACACATCCTTTTCAGCATCTACTTAAGAAAGGGGTACCCTTTGCATGGACAGCTAGGTGCAGAGAGGCTTTTCAACTAATTAAAGAATATCTACTCACCCCACCAGTCTTAATGCCACCTGTTGAAGGATGACCACTGATTATTTATATTACAACAAACCATTCATCACTGAGAGCATTGCTTGTACAAAATGACAATGAAGGTCATGAAAGGGCAGTCTATTATATCAGTCGGACTTTGGTAGGTTATGAGTTCAACTATAGTACCATTGAATGTGCCTATCTTGCAGTAGTATTTGCTACCAAAAAACTAAGGCACTATATGCTAAATCATCAAACAATGTTGATTGTCAAAATAGATCCTTTAAAATACCTTCTCAGTAAGGCAGCATTAACAGGGCGACTAGCCAAATGGGTTATGATACTTAGTGAGTATGATATCCAATATGTATAGAGAAAGGCTATTAAAGGACAAGTCATTGTTGATCAATTAGTCGATGCACCAATACAAGTAGATCATCCATTAGTTGTAGAATTTCCTGATGAGTTTATATTTACAATTGACACAAACATAACATGGAAACTGTACTTTGATGGCTCACATACAAATCATGGCTCAGGGGCTAGTATACTGTTTATCACACCACAGGGTGATTCCATCCATAAGTCATTTAGGATTGCATTCCCATGTACTAACAACATAGCAGAGTATGAAGCTCTAGTGACAGGGTTACGCATGGCAGTCAAGTGAAAAATTAAGAACCTACAGGTATAAGGTGATTCTCAACTAGTAATCAGACAAGTAAATGATGATTATGATACTAAGGATGAGAAGCTTGCTCCATACAAATGCATGGCTAATAGCTTTATAGAGTACTTTGATAAGGTCAAATTTCATTAGATACCTCATGTTTTAAACATGGTAGCAGACGCTATGGCTACAATTGCATCACTTCTAGACATTCCTAACAACGTGCCTAAGTTTGAGTTTTTGGTAGAATAGCTTTTGGTCCCAGCCTACGATATCCCAAATTAAGAAATGGTATGTGACATTGTTGGTCCTAATTCCCCATGATACAAAGAAATCTATGACTACCTTCATGCCAAAATCATACCCACTGGCCTCTCAAACAACCAACACAGAGCATTCCTTCACAAGTTAGCCAAATACACCATTGTCGGAGACACCTTAGATAATACCCTACTGAGATGTCTTGATTCTAATGAAGCACAAGCAACCTTGCATGGGGTGCATGAAGGTATATGTGGTTCCCATTCTAGCAGTCCTACCTTAGCCAAAAAGATTATGATTAGACTGGGTTATTATTGGCCTACTATGGAAAAGGACTCATATGTCTTTGTAACGAAACGTCGTCAATGCCAAGTTCATGGAAATTTGATACATGCACCAGCACAGGAGCTTCATCCTATAACATCACCATGGCCCTTCGCCCAATGGGGACTCGACCTCATAGGTAAGATCCACCCCACATCATCTAATGGCCACAAATTCATTATCACTGCCATTGAGTATTTTACGAAGTGGATTGAAGCTATTCCTATAACATACATTACTGGCACACAGATTTCTAAGTTTATCCTGAACTATATCATATGTCGGTATGGTGTCCCTCAGTCCATAATTACCGATAATGGTTTCCCATTTAAGAATCAAGAAGTCCACCATCTTTGTGATGAATTTCATATTCAACATCACTTTTCCACTCCATACTACCCACAAGGTAACGGTCAAGCAAAGGCATCTAACAAAACCATCATTAGAATCCTCAAAAACATTGTCAATGATCTTGGCTGTGATTGGCATTTACAACTTAATCCCACCTTATGGGCTTATTGCACAAGTATTTGTACTCCCATTGGTGCCACTCCCTATTCACTAGTATTTGGTTCTGAAGCCATTCTTCCTATTGAGGTTGAGATTCCTTCCCTAAGGGTATCCTTGAAAGGCCACATTGATGATGAAGAGTACCTAGTATCGAGAATCCATGAGCTAGAATTCCTGGATGAGTGAAGACAGAAGGCACTAGACCATCTCCAAGCATATCAGAATCACCTTCGTCATAGCTATAATAGGAAGGTCTTAAACAGGAACTTTGACATTGGTGACCTGGTTTTAATGGAGAACCCGAAGAATCAAGCAGAAAGAGAAAAACCAAGAAAGTTTGAGCCAAATTGGTTAGGACCTTATATTTTTACAGAAGCCTTTGGATCAAGAGTGTACCAACTCTCTACTCCTGAAGGGGAATCATTGTCCTCGCCAATCAATAGTCATCTGAAGAAGTTCTATGCATAGCTTCTGAGAGCCTTGTCTTAATTAGCAAAAAATACAAAAAAATCAAAAAATCAAAAAAAAAATTCTTTACCAAGGTGAAAACCTGGAAAATAGGCATCTTGGTAACACCAAATTTTTTTTAGATAATCTATAAAATAGTAAAGAGAAATAATTTGTCCAATAGTGAAAACCACTTCGGTGGTGCTGTGGATAAGTACCATGGTGAAAACCTGGCAAACAGGTGCCATGTGTAGTTGAATCTGCTCCTTTGTCTACTATTATTCTAATCTAGCATACCCTGTACATCTACCTATCCTTGTACATAGTCCACTTCCTTGTACATATCGCTTACCCTATACATACTACCTATCCCTGTACATATCACTTATCTTTCCTATCCATCACTTGTACATACCGTTCGTAATAAGTGGTAGTCTTTCCCATAACTTGGAATGATTGACATTGAGTGAATTTCATATCCCCCATTTTACCCTATTCATAATCAATTGGTCTTATACTCAACTGGGGGAAACCACTTGACGTGCGTCATATTGGTTCTTACATTGGCTTTGTTGAATATGTAAAACCATGGAAAAATCTAGAAAACATCACAAAATGACTTGAGAAAACACAAAAACATTAGAAAACATCAAAAAGACAAAAAAATCAAAACATGTAAAAAATTTGAAAATAGAGTCAAAGTCAGTCACACTTGTTAGTCTTTGTCATTTGTCGAACTATGTTGCCTCTATGACTGGACATAGGCAAGGCCATCTACCGATGTGCCCTCGAGGCATTAGGTCCGTTTGTTTAGGTTTGTTTGTATCAAATCATGATTCAATCCATATGTCTATATGACAAGTTCATTGGTCATGTTGAACTACAAGGTCTCTTCCTGTATAACATAGGCAAGACCATCAATTGATGAGCCCCCGAGGCCGTACTAGGTCAGTCCATTAGGGTTCATCACTTTCACTATCACACACATCTTCTATTTGTATTCAATCTTGTCAGTCAAAGTCAAGTCAAAATACGAGGTCTCTGCATGTATAACGTAGGCAAGGCCATCAATCAATGAGCCCTCGAGGTTGCACTAGGTTAGGCCTTTAGGGTTTGTCATCACACATAGTCAATTGTCCACACATCGTATCATATCATGCATCAATTTGGTGAACAAGTCAGCAATGTGTCTAAGTCAAATCAAACAACTTTCCAAGTGAAACAATCGAAACAGATCAAGTAATGTATGCTTCAGGATGTGTCCTTCCTGAATGCAGATATCAGTACAACAATCTATGTCTTATATAGGATGAGTCCTTCCTGCATATTGAAATTGTCAAACAATCAAACATAGTCTTACATAGGTTATCACAACAATGACATCTAACTCAACGTCTAATATGATACATGTCTTTCTGAAACCAGAATTTGTCATGCCTTATACAGATAGTCATAACATCGAAACTAGAGTCAAAGTCTTATCCAGTATGTGTATCTCGTGCAAACAGGCTCTATCAATCAATCCTTCTATCAAGCAGACAGGATCAAGTTTTGGCAAATATTTTATTAGATTTTTGACTTTTTGACTTATTTATCTTATCTTTTCATTGGACTTTATGATGGGAATTATGTTACTAGCTTTCTCAAGGATGTCCCGTGAAGGATTTAGAGAAGCAATGATGTATCAAAATTCTATTTTCTTTGACTACTTTCTATCAACTATCTTTTAACATTTGATTTTGAGTCATGTTAGTAGTTTCCTCAAGGATGTCCCATGAAGGATTTAGAGGAGTAATGACATCTCATGACATGTCTTTTATTTTGTTTGTTGTCTGTGGTTTGTCTTAACAAAAATACTAGGGCAACTTGTGCCCTTAGTATGAGTTAACGACAATCCTTGTCTGTGACTCTCTGTTGTTAACAAGTGGATGACCTTGCACACTTTGATCTATGTCATATCATGGTGTTTTTCTCCATTTGTATTAGTCCCACCCAATCATGATAAAGTGCAACACCTTTTGTGATACAACGAAACATCGAAGATTGCTAATACTAGCTATTAGCTCTCAAAAATGCAGGTAAGATGCCTCAAGAGGCTGGGAATCCCTTGATACATTTTAGGGTAATAGACAAGGTCAAAATAATTTAACCTTCTACTCTTCAGGTGCTGCTAAACCTAGGTGGGTGTACCCTTTTGAATTAAGCAGACTTAACTTATAATTATCCTTTTGAAATACTTTATCCACAATGGCAGATGGGAGTGAACAAATGAAACTAAATTTGATAACAGTAGCAATCTTCTGATCTAAATCCTAAAATGCTCAATTAATAGATGTAAAGAAATTGAATGAATCCAAATGATAATGTGCAAAGATTAGTGCCTTATTGGGTAGGTGGAGTCAAATGAAATCAAGGTGAGCAACACTTCTCTGGAGAAAACTCAAATTATCTGGCATATATTTTGTTTACAACTTGTATAAACATGTAAGACTGTGATTACTAAGCTCTACTTTAACAATCCAAATGAACCTCTCTAATTACTGTGATTAACTAAGAGGATTTAATCCTTGCTTGAAAGAACCAATCAATTAACAACACAAATACAACAAATGTGCATTGATGAATTGAATATAAACTTGTTATATCAATTTAAACAACCAGAAAGAATCAATCATGGATACAACTTAGCAATACTTTTATTTAACTCAACAGATAATTGAAACTAGAAAAGTGTAGCAACATCAATTGTCTTTCATAAATACCTCCATTTTGAAATCATGCAACATAGTCTCTGTTCTAAGAATTTACTCTACTGTATCCATCTAATTACTATATATAGAAAATAATCTCATAGTTGATGTCTTTTTTTACAATCACAAGATGCGTATTTATACACAAGCATCAGAAAAACTCATCACATCGAGATCCCATGTTGGCCAACTGCAGTATTCGGGCTCATTTCATGTCGGCCAGCGACATTTGAATTTTATTTATCAACACTAGAACAGTCGCTGAGACAACCTGGTAAGTATGCCGAAGGCAATTATATCGTCAGTCATCCTGTGTGCCTTATTTGATTTCACTGTGACCCATCAGAGTCAGAGAGATGTCATATAGATTATCTTATGTCTCCCCGAGATGTATTCCCTTGTTTTACATGTATCCCTATAACATTCTGATATTGGGGAGACCTCTCATAGATTACCCTATGTCTTACCGAAACACCCCGAGCTCATCCTAGATCGCCAAGAGAAATAAAATCTCACACGAACATAGTCCACATGTATATTATCGGCAAGACCGGAGGTCACTTGCCAAGAATTCCCTTCGATATCTTTTAGTCTGGCTGAAACAACCTTAAGCTCCTCCCAATATGTATTTGCCCATCGGTGGTCCGCAAGTCTAAGTGAGTTTGCCAAGATGCTACCCCAATGAAAATCTTTCACCGATATATGAATGCATCCACCACCGGTCGGTGTGACAATGTGAATTTTTTATGACCTCACACCTAAAACAAATTGCTTGGCTGAAGGAATCCCTCAACATGTTGCTCGGCGAGACCCCTGCCGATAACCCTATGATAGAAACACTATGTCGGCAAGACACCCAAGTCGATAAGACATTATTCTGAATGCAAGCAACTCTCACCGAAAATCCCTTTTGTGCCAAGTCGGTAAGACACCATGAGATCGCTATGACCTTTCATCGAAGCCAAAATCATTCGTCGATGTATCTCCATATATGTTGGTCAGCGAGACAAGACTTTTGGTGAAACATTACCCCGACAGCCCCTTAGCTCTTGCTGATGAATTTCATGTCGTCGAGACAATGTGAAATTCCTATCGAACGGAATCAATATGGGAATTCTGATCGCCATGACATCAGAAACGTCTTGCCGATAGGCAACACAGATGTTTATTAGAAAAATGGATTGGGGAGACCCAAATATTGTCATGTCGATACAAACTGCAATGTAAAATATGCGTGACCCAATGGATTTATGGTATAAATATATGCAAAGTGTGAGTAGAATGTCATGATAGAAGGCCTCTTTGCTTATGATAAGGACTCATATGGGAACTCAGGGGTATGAAATATATGTAAAATCATCAGATTTTTACAGTTCCAACAGTGGCTCCATCTGGGGATGAATGATAATAAGATCATTGCAAGGATCCAGATCTTTAGGTGAGCAAACCAGACACAAATGAGAAAAATGGGAATGAACAACAATGGAAATGAATGCAAAATGGAGATGAAAAAAACCCTAAACTACTGTGCATGGAAAATAATTTTAAAAAGGATAAGAAAGAGTTGTCCATGCACTGACAACCCTTAATCCTCTATGTTGCTCAAGAGAAAAAATGCTTCAAGAATTGCCCATGAATAGGCAACTCTTGGTCTTCACCAGCCATATTCTGTAGATAGTATGAGTTTTCACCCTTCTTTCCAATAACAACAAAAGCTCCTAGCCACAAAGCTTCAAATTTACCATGCTTTCCCTTCTCCTAACACCTTGCGTTCCACATCAGCACCAAGTCATTTTCTTCAAATTTCCTATACTTTGCCCTCTTGTCAAATAGATACTTCATCTGTGTTTGTAACTTCACGTTTTGATTTTGGGAAACTCTCCTTATTTCATCAAGTTATGCTAGTTGCTCCATTCTTTCCTCCATAGGTTCAAGAACATCCAAATCTTCCTGAAGGACAAATCTGTAGACTGGTAACAAATTTTGCAAAGGCATCCTGGCTTGTGCTCTATACACCAATTCAAATTGGGATTTTCCAATTGTCTTTTTCACAGTAATACTATCAGCCCACACAGCTAGTTTTAATTTTGAATCCCAATCCTTCTTGTTCTGTCTTAACATCCTCCTTATAATCTTCAAAAGACTCTTTATTGCTAGACTCTGCTTGACCATTGGCTTGTGGATGATAAGGGGCTGCATAAGAAATAGTAATGCCATATGTGTCATAAAAACTATTGACCTCATCTGATCTAAAACACATCCCATTGTTTGTGATTAACCTCAGTGGTGTACCAAATCTGGTGATAATGTTGTCCATTAGGAAATTTGTCACCACTTTGCTTGTAGCCTATTTAGTTGGGATTGCTTCTACCCATTTGGTAAAATAATCAGTGGCAACTAGTATCCACTTGTGTCCTCCACTTGATTTTTCCTGTATCTCTCCAATGAAATCAATTCCCCATTGATGAAAAGGGGCATCAGTCTCCAAGGGTCGAAGTGGAAAAGCTCCTTGATACTTCATTTTTCCAGAAAACTTATGGTAGGCTTCACATTTCCTTACATTTGTGAAAGAATCATTAAAAACCCTAGGCCAGTAGTAACCTTCCCTGAGAATTTTGTGTGTAGTTTTTTTTGCTAAGTAATGTCCTCCACATACTCCATCATGCATTTCACTTAAAACATGCTTGGCATGAGACTCATCTAGGCATAATAACAATATACCCTCCCTATTCTTCCAAAACAGATCTCCATCCATGAAAACATATTTAGATGCCTGGAACTTCAAAGTTCTTTTCTGGCTATCACTCAATCCCTCTGGACACTTCATGTATTTAAGGTAATGCTTTATATCAATATACCAAGGATTGTACTCAATGCTTGCAATTGCAATACCTTCTTCTACATTACAACCTTGATTTGCTTCAATATTCGATTCTGCCATCAACCTAGCCAAGCCTTGACCTCTCACTAATTTAGTGATTTGTATCTCCATGTCGAACTCTTGGATATTGTTAATCCATCTGCATCTTTTTCTTGCTACTTTGGATTGTGTCAGAATATCTTTAACATCCACATGAGGGACACAAGCAATCACCTTTGCTCCAACAAGATATGGCCTAAAAGCCTTTGTAGCTTTCACCAATGCAAATGCATGTTTTTCCATTATATCATATTTCAATTCTAACCCTTGTAATGACTTACTGAAGAAAGACACAGGCTATTCATGACCTTCCTCATTCTTCTGTAACATAATAGCAGTAATAGTGTGTATTGAAGCAAATGAAAATATTTGAAAAGGCTTTGCAAAATCTGGAGATTACAAGAGCCTCCTTGATAGCCCTTTTGACAGATATAAAAGCTTCCAAGGCTTCTACGGTCCATTCCATTTTTTTTCCTTTCTTCAACATTTTTGATATGGGCTTAATGATCTCAGCAAAGTTAGAAACAAATATCCAAACAAAATTAATTTGAGAGAGATTTTTCTGGATTTGACTGTGTGTTGTTTTTTTTTTGCATCAACATTTCGAATCACATAAAGATTCCTATTCTCCACGCTCTTTCATCCTGATGATGAATCACGGAGTGTGATTCGAAATGTTGATGCAAAAAAAAAACAACACACAGTCAAATCCAGAAAAATCTCTCATTATTATGGACTGTGGAAATTTAATGTCTTTAAAATTAATTTGTCCAAAGAATGATTGTATAGCCTTAATAGTTTGAGAATAGGAATTTTGTCAATAGCTTCAACCCTCTTAGGATCTATCCTAATCCCCTCTTTTGAAACAATATGTCCTAAAAGCTTACCTTCTGTGACTGAAAAATGACACTTCTTTCGATTTAAGCTAATACCATATTCCAGGGCTTTAATAAATACCTTCTCTAGATATTGTACATGATCTTCAGCCTTCTTTGAATAAGTAGTCAAGTCATCCTGGTACACAACCATGATAGCATTGATCAAATCTACAAATGCTATGTCCATAGCTCTCTAGAAAGTCGTTCCTACATTGCCGAGACCAAATGGCATTCTTATATATACATATGTTCCCCAAGGAGTTGTAAATGTTGTCTTATATTGCTCAAACTCTTTGAATTTAACCTGATTATACCCTAAAAACCCATCCATCATAGACAACAGCTCACAACCTATCACCTTATGCAATATAGCCTCCATATTGGGTAGAGGATAATTGTCCTTGAGAGGCGCCATATTCAAATTCTTGAAGTCCACACATAGTCTGATGTCTCCATTTTTCTTCCTCACAGGGACCAAGTTTGAGACCCACGTTTAATGCCTGATTTTTTTGATAATTCCCCCATCTTCGAGCTTTGTCAATTCTTCTTATATTTTAGGCTCCAGTGTTGGATTTATGGGTCTTTGCTTTTGTCTAAATGGCTTAGCATCTGGCTTCAATGATATTTCATGCTAAAAAAAATCCTCCCTGTATGCTTTTAGATCTTCATAAGACCAAGCAAAGAAATGCTTATATTTCCTCAACAACTCTATCAACATTCTTTTAATTGTAGGGCTTATCTTCTTTCCTATATACACCCTTCTTGGTGTTATCTCAGTCCCCAAATTAATCTCTTCAATATCTTCCTTTTTGACTAGTGTTTGCTTCATGAAGGACTGATCATTTCCATCATATAGCCTCTCCATTGCCACTAAGCCATTAGGAAGCTTATTTGTTTTGAGCTATAAGATTTCCTTTCCAAACACTGTTTTCTTCCCATCCACTTCTTCAACAAAAGAATTGAAGTCAATTTCCTAGGATTCATATTGATCTATACAATTGAGGAACTTCAAAAGGTCAATATCATCATTGAAGACTTGCCAACTATAAATGTTATCAGGCACAACAGGCCTTGTCTTGAACTCAATTTGTGACACCCCAGCCAATGTAATATCATCTATTTTCAGTGCCACATTTGCTAAAAAATCAGCCATTATGTTCTTTGATCTATCAATCCAGTCAATTGAGAATGCATCAAAAAATTCAATTGTGTCCCATACAACATTCCTATATTGTTTCAATCTTTTATGCTTTGTTGCATACTTTGACTTAATTTGTGAAACAACCAACTCAGAATCCCCAAGAACAACCAACAATTTAATTTTGTGTTTCACAGCTATATTCAAACCTGTCAATAAAGCTTCATATTCCGCCACATTGTTTGTACATTCAAATGCCAATAGAAATGAATATTTAAATGTAATACCTTCAGGAAAAAAAAATACAATCCCAGCTCCATTACCTTCATGACTGCAGGATCCATCAAAATACATCTTCCATACACCATTGCAATTTTTTTGCAGTATGTTTTTCAATTGGGTCAGTACTGACCAACTCTGGCTGGACTGGTTTTATTTTAAAATTCTCAAGATCAACATCACAAAAAAAATTGATCTGATCTTGTGGTACACAGTCAACAAGCTGATTCATTCTTGGCTCCCTATACAACTTGACCTCCTGACCATTCACTTGAATAGTAGCATAAGACAGATCAAACTGTATGTTTCCCTAACTACTACTGTCCACTGCCTTGACAAAAGCATCCCAAACTGAGGAGGAGTATCAATTACTATGATATCTATATTATAAGCCACCTGTGGATAAGTAGCCAATTTGACTTCATAATGCCTACCACAGGAACATGTCGATTATCCATTGCACAACACTTCCCTTCACATGTATCAACCCACATGCCAAGCTACTTCATGACTCCTACTGGCATGATATTTATAGTATCACCAAATTCTATCATGCAATTCCTTAGCAATTTGCTATTTATAAGCAATGTCATGAAAAAAGGATCAACTTGAGGGAGAGTTGTTAATACATCACTCAAGCAGACTTCTGGGATATTTACTTTCTCCTGCCTATTGTTTGCTTTAATAGCTACTTTATTTTCAGCATTCATATGTTTTTTATTTCCATTTGTTATCAATTAAACAACACTATCTATGTATTCCTTAATTTTCATCATTTCAAGTAGTGGAACAGACATTTTTACCTTGGATAACACCTGAGTGAAGTCAAAAGAAGAGCCCTCCACCTTAACAATTTTCTTTTGTTTTGGCATTTCTCCTTTGTTTTCTTCCTTCTCTCTTTTACTAGGTTGATCAGGCTTTTGCATCTCTTTGTGTAATTCCTCTACTTCCTGCTTTTGGACAAGCTTCTGTTCATTTTTATCATGCTGTCTATTTTCTAACTTCTTCACAATTCCTTGTGTTGCCTTCTAATTTTTCATAAAGATTCCCCTAGGAACACCTTCCATCTCATTTACTTTTCTATTTCTCAACCAGTATTTACTCTTTGCTTCCTCAACTGCAACAACAGTCAGTCTCTCTATTTCTTCTTTGGTGAGTCTCCTCATACTGCATGGAGCAAGTGCCTCATCAGAATGTGGCTCTGTATAATCTTCCTCAGAATCAAAAAAGACCTATTGTTCAGCCATATGGACATTGTATCTCTAATTTGAAACATCATACTCATAACCTTCATCCTCTGAAGATGAGTACCTCTCCTGAACATGATGAAAGGTATTTGAAGTCAAATATACCATGTGATCTTCTCAACTATTTCCTATCATCATTCCCTCTTCTTGCATCCTTTGAGCTACAACACAATAGTCTGGGGAATGTGGCTTATCACAAGCTTCACAAAAGTAATTGTTACTTACCATATAGGTTCCTTTCTTACTCAATGGATCAAGAGTCTCTTTGTTTCTAGGCCTAACTGTTATAGGTTTTCCATCTTTCTAGTCTGTATTATAAGGCATATCATGCAACCTCAGCCTTTCATTCATGTATGTGTTCTCCTGTCTGTATTGATAATTATTACTTTGTTGAGGAGCCCTAGGGTTGTCTCTTTTATTGATTATACCAGTAGCCTTCCTATTGTTTTCAATTGTCAGTGCTTCAGCTAAATCTCTCAGGAATCTATTTCTCAGTTTATACCTTGTTGTTTTGAATGACCTGTGAGCTGAGTGGGGCCTGTCATATGGACCTGATCTATGTGGCTGCTCCACACCCTCTGTGCTAACTATCCTAGTGTGGGTCCTAGTCTGTGACCCGTTGCTACGTGCCTCTAAGAAGTTGGGCGCCCGTCTCTCTAGAGGAACCTTTGTCTCATATAAATCTTGATAATAAGCCTCCCTCTCCCTGGCTCTAACTAACTCTTTGGAAAATGTAGCTATTAGCCCATTACATGGAGCTATGATCTCTGTGAATCTCTACTCGGTCTCCTACCTCTGAGCTATGGCCCAATCTCTATCCATAACGGCTTTTTCCATCTCCATTTGTACCAAATCCCTCTCAGACATCATAACCCTCATCTGCTCCTCCAAGGCTACAACATGGGCCTGAAGTGTAGCAGTGTCAGAATCAACTACCTCTGTGTCAACTTGTCTCACCCTCAGCACACCATCCTCTCATCCTCCAACTCCTTTAGGATCCTGTCTTGAATCTCTTGCTCATGATCATCATCCTCATAGGCACCCAACAAGCCCAAGGCATTAATCTCTGCCTCCCCTTTGTCTGCCTCCTCCTCTGTAAGAATATCTAGAATGGCCTCCTCTGCAGGATGCTCCTCCTCTCCGCTGATCTCAACATGCACCTCCTCCCCACCTCTTCTAATATCTAGCATGGGCACATCCTCCTCTCTTTGTCCCTCCTCACGAATCAGTGACAATGATGGCCCTCATCCCCTCTGTCCACATCTCCCTCTCCTACCACCTCGCTAACCCCATCCACCATCATCTCCATCATCACCACGACCCCCTCCACCTCTCTGACCTCTGCCTCTACCATGCCTGCCTCACGGTCCTATCCCTCGCAACTCTATCGATGTTGGTTGATCTAGATTTGTCAAGGGAATCAGCCTATGCATGGCCCACCACTGATCGTAAGCCTCTATGGTACCTGGGTCTTCCGGACCATCTCTCCATCCCCACAGAACTATCTACAATCCATCAATATCTGCCTCCACCATGGCTACTAGAATCTTTGAACCCCACAGAGGGATCTATCACAAAGACCTCGTGAACTCGGCCCATCCTCTCAGCACATCCTGTATTTCTCTGAACTGTCGTAATACACGATCTGGAAAATGGTGCTCTATAATGTGGACATGTGAAACAGTCCACCCAATCAAGTACTATGTCTAGTGGAAAAAAGGAAAATGCTCATCCTCATCTGACCACTCTACGCATCCCAGGTACAGTTTCCATGTAAACTGCACCATAGTATTTATGGCATGCCTAAAATACCCAGCATCTCCCATGTGGTGCTGAGTGTTATCCCCCACATAACAAAAGGTATAAGGAGCTCTGTGTTGAAAATCAACTGTAACTGGTGGACAAAAAATGGAAATGTGTTCCCATTCCCATACCATCAGGAACGTGGTACCACAACTCATGGACTATGCCTCTCAATAGGCTATGTCATGCAAGTGAAAATATAGCATGCCAAGGAGACAAGGACCCCATGCATATACCTCCCATCACTCTAGCATACCTACTAGCATCTCCCCCCAACCCACAGGAAAACCATGACCTCGATAGTCAGGAAGCACTATACCACCTATCAATGTACACACTAGACAGTCCAACCACCTATACCTCTATGTCAACACACGCCACCTAATCTCATGTGATCAAACCCTAACTGTTTGACATCAGCGTGCGAGTAGTATCTGCACATCTCAGCAACACCCCTCGGGGTATCGTACCTCACCCACGTGCCTATGATGGGAAGTATCAGGATCCTATAGACATCCTCCAAAGTAACTGTAGCCTCTCTAGTATAGACAGATGAAATGATGAGGTATCTGAGTGCCACCACTCGCACAACGCTATCAATAAACCCCAGTTTTCCTGAATCTAGGGCATGTCTGTCACATGTAGAAGACCTAGGTGCCATAAGAATCATCGCTCTGCACTCCACAAGTTGTCTTAGAAGCGAAAAGTCATAGGTCTCGACTCTCGCGTATATACAGTGTCTAACACAACCTACAATGACATTATACATGCCTCATGGCAACTTCAAACATCTATCCTAGTGCAAAATGACAAAATCAAATCCTATTCAAATGTGTCATTCTTTTGCAAATACGTCATTCTCGTTCAAATGCATTGCAGAAAAATCAAATGTGTCGTTAAATTTTACATGTGTCATTATTTATCAAATGTGTCACAAAAAAATGCACATGCATGCAAAAATACAAATGTGTCTGCGTAAATCAAATATCATTTGCAACTGCATAAATTGAAAAACAACTACATCGAAATAAATGAAAATGCATTGAAAAATAAACATATGTAGCTATTTTAAATGCAAATGCTTTGTTATTTATCAAATGCGATGAACTAAACTACAAATGCATTGAACCGCAGAAAACCTACGCTACCTATCTACATGATATTACAAATGCGTTGATCTGCATGCAAATGTGTCGATTGCGCACTCACATGCGGCTTTTTAATAAAGTGACGCATAAGAAAAATTTCAATTTAATGCATAAAAAGGCACGAAAATTAAAATTTCAAAATTCAAGTTTAAGTTACATACCGGGGGGTCTGCGTCGGCTAGCCGCCTAAAAGTCCGGATCCTATATGCTCAATGGTGGGTGTTCGAAATAGTAGACATCGTCACTATGGGTGCAGAGAAAAATCTCAATTCTCAAAGCTAGGTGGGTGAAAATGAATTGGTTTTTACCCCAATTTCTATTTATACCTAGGGTTTTGGTAGCATTCTTTTCTATTGGCTACGTCAACTTCCAACTTCAATCAACCCATACCCATCCTTAACATTTCCAACTTCAATTCCATCAACTCCACTACATTTTTGGCTATCCAATGGACTAATCAGAATCATTTCCAAATATTTCTGAATTTTTCAAAAAATTGTCAATTTTCCTGAAGGGGCATACCTTCACCTGGTTACACCGGGGCATGACTGGGGCATATTTTTATCGATTTTCTTTGACACAACGCTGAAATGACATTGTATCAAAGAGGGGCAAATGTAGACACCAAAATATGGTTTAAGCCTACGACTTCAATATTCTTAATAATTCGTATTCGTCATGGTCATGATTAAATAATGTCAATTATTTAATTAATTCACTTTAACTTTAATTCTTTTATTAATTAAATAATCTTAATTATTTAATTGATTCACATTTTCTTTATTTTATCTAATTAATTAAATAAACGCTTTTTATTTAATTATGTTACTAATTAACCTTATCCTTCTTGTCAAATTAAATAAATTCTTATTTAATTTACTCTTTATCATACTTCAACTATAATTAAATAAATCCATTTATTTATTTAATTATTCATTTAACCCCTTCATCTTTTAATTAAATAAATCTTGTTTATTTAATTATTTTTCAAATATCAAATCTCGAATTAAGTGAATTATTTAATTCATAAATCCTATTTTAGCACATTCCTCTATATTTAGATAATTGTGCAAATTATCTAAGTATTCACTTTTACTTGACTCAAAGATCTATTTTAATGGCTCAGTTAACTCTTGATTTAATGTCTGAGTGGATTTAATGTCTAAGTGGCTTTCTCGAGTAATCTCTTCGTCAAATCATTCAATCGTCCAATGCTAACTCAATTGCGTGTACATGCAGATTAATTAAATATTCTTATTTAATTAATTAAACCTTGTGCATGCATTCGAACAGAGAGTTGCTTTAATCAATCTTTCTCTTTGTCATGCAAAGATAATTATTTTTGTTTTCGAATACCAAACTTGAAGATTAGATCATTTATTTAATCTTTAATTCTATTTCTAATTTGTATCACTCATGTCATTACTAACAGTTATCATAATGCATATCTAATCTATCGATCTCAACTGTCTGTTGATCTTTCAATCTTGACCTGTTGTTCGAATAATCAGTTTTCTATAAATTGATATATTCTTCATCATTCCAATCTCTCTCAAAATCTTATGAATTTTTGGAGCAACTATCTTTAATCTTCGATGTTTTGCTAAATCATTATCATAGGCTATACTTGCATGAACTTTAAAAATCTAAGAGCAATTATACTACAACGGAAAAATGGAGAAGGGAAATGTAGATGATACATGGAATTACATACATATTGGGTGAGATTGTTTAGTTTACTTACATTTTTACTTTTCTTTGTTCTTTGTTGCTTAGCTTAGATTGCATTAGAGTTTTAGATTTGCATTGCATGTTTGCTCTGATCTGTTTCTTCTACACTTTCTAGACATTACGGATATTGTAGGATCTTGGAAAGATTGTATGGTGGTTAAGTTATTGTACATAACATATGTGATTTAAAATGAGATTTGAGGAAGTAGAAGAATTCATGCATCATTCCATGTTTGTAATTAAGAATAGTTTGTTGGTACTTTGAGCTTTCTACAACAAACCCCTAGATTTACCAAAGAATATTTCAAGGAATAAGGTGGATCAAAATGATGTTTATCTTTACAAAGAATATAGAGGTTTGAGCCACTTAACAAGAAGCCTCCGGCCTCTTCCTCTGCACTTTTAGTTTTGTAATATGTGAAGATAAGGGGTATTCCTAAGGTTTAGCACTAGATGAATGTACTATATTTTGTAATATGTGAATTGAACCTAATCAATGTATGGAAGCTCTATTTTCTACCACTAGCAAGTTCTTGAAAAATAAAGTGAAAATATTGTAACAATAATATAAACTTTGTACAAATTTATTGCATATGCATTAAGCCAAATATGTGAATGCAAATGGAAAGCACATAAAATCAATAAACCATAGAAATATACCACAATTCTAGATTTATGTGGAGAAATATTTTTAGAAAAAAATCCCTTGCAAAGAGAGTGCAAAATATGTATTAATATTCACAAACAAGAATCAAATATACACTTTGAACCTACAACTTCTCATCTCATACTTGCTTACAAACCACTAGCTTTGCCATGTCCCCTTTTTTAATAATTTTACATGATGCTCTCCCATGGGCTTAGGGAAATGAATTTATAACCTTAAAAGTGTGTTATGATTTTTATGCATTCATAATGTGACCACTTAAAGTATTTCATAAAGTGGGTGCCTAGAGTGGTCTTGTAATTAAAATAATTTTTATCTAATTTTCTTGGCAATATAATCCTAATTTATGATAAAAGGACTTCAATTACTAAGTATTGAAATCTATGAGGTGAGCAATTTAATTAGATATTACTCCAAATTATAGGCTCCAATTGGATATATTATAGGCTCCAAATTATAGCCAAAATTATACAAGAAACCATAAATTGTTTCCAATACATTGGACTCAAACCATGAGCCAAGTAGTCTACATGCCAAATATACCTCATATCATGTGTTGAGGAGTTACAAGAATCTTTCTAGAAGCATCAAGACTCTTCTCATGAACTTAGGCATCCAACTTCACTAGAGGATAAAAATAGCCCACTAGAAGATAAAAAAAATCCCTAAGTCTAAAAAAGGATACCAAATTCTTACACATAATCAAAGATTTTTTTTTGTACCTCGTAAGATGTCATAGATGTTTCTTACCTCTTACAAAATTATAAATAGTTAGATTCTCTTCCACTTCATGCCAGGTGTCCAAAGATGTTGTCACAAGCCAAATTAAGCATGCCCACTTAATATCACCTTGCAACAAATATTTCAAGTTCCTAGAAGAATACTATTTAAGGGTTGATGCAAGAAGTTGGGTCCACAAAAAGCTCAAAAAGGAAGTATTTTTGTTGTTTTTCAGAATTTGTGACACTTGGACTGAAAGTTTGAGGCACTTACACAATGAATCTTAGAAAAAGTTAGTAATATGAAATTTAGCATTTTTAATCTAGTTTCCAAATATGTAATTTATTCAAATACCCAGATGATAGAAATTAAATTTTGATAGGGATGTATAAAAACCACTTTTTAAAAGTCTTTTTTTTTACCATACCATGCATGTGTACGGACACCACTTTTTGACCCAAATAAAAGCATTTTGCTAATTCCTTTTGGGGAAAGATAGCTAACAACATGAAGATTGATGAGGATATTTTTTTGTATTTTTTTTTTGAATATTTTTTTATTGGCCTTAATTGTTGTTTTTAAAAATCAATGTGTACGGACAACATAATTGGACTTAAATTAAACATTTTTTGAATCTTTTTTTTCATTGTGTAGAGAATTTTCTGAAGATTGATGCCATATAATTTCTTTTACAAGAAAAATAACAAAAAAAAAAGGTATTAAAAAACAAAAAAAGTCTGATATTTCAATTTTATGGACTAGTTTACTTAGAAATTAATTAAAAAATAACAAATATAATCCAATCTTAACAAAAATTATATGTTTGGAAACTAGACATCATGTTCTCTAATGGTTTTTAATTTTATAGATTGATTTAGAAAAAATGTCCATTAGCCATAATGCCAAAGTTCGACATTTCTCTTGAATCTGCCTTAGTTTTTTAGCTGTAGGTCAAAGGCTAAGGGTTGGGTTGCCAAGCCTTTCTTGAGCCTAAAACTGAGGTTGCATGTGGGTTGGGGATTCAAATTTTTAAAATCGTGTACATGTTATAAAATGCATATGCATTATTTAAATAGAACGTGTACACATTATATAACTCATACACATTACCTATTTACCTGACCAAAAGGTGCACCCAATTCTACATCACTCAAAAAATAGACACAATCATATTTAGACTCAAGCATAGTGTGATCATGCATCTACATCAAATACTTCTTGAGTTAATATTATATTATATACATATATACATATAATTTAATGTTATTATTTACATGAATTTTGTACATTTCAAACAAATTAAAATGTGCCTGATTTCAAAAGATATACATACCTATGTAGGATGATCCTTAGAATATAGTAAATCCATAAATGACTCTATCCTAGATGCATGTGGGTCACCTAAAGTGGATGTCTGAGTATGCCCATAGCCTGAGCCTCCATGCTCTCTATTGCCCACTTCAGTCGTCGCGTGTGTAGTTTGATGAGTGAGATGTCCTGAAAGAGAACTCAATACTTCTAATGTCGACAACATCATCTACTGCTAAAATGCAGTAGGAACACTAGGAGATGGAGGAGCAACAATCAAAGCAATCAAAGCACGAAGTTGAGGATCGTCGCGTGCTCCTAATCTATGTTGGGGCATGCCACGCCCAACTCCCTGAAATGACCTCATATCAAAATAGTTGTGTTTTAAACCCAACTCAAACTTAGCCCATAAATTTCTCAAAAAGTAAAGGGGCACCTCACAATTTCCATGTGGTGGAGTATCAAACACCATCCACCATCTATCCCAAAAATTTGCAACTATTTGTGGGTGCCTACACCATTTAATTGAAATTTTTTTTTGAGTGGGTGGAATTGGTTCGTTTGTTTGGGGGCTAAAGTAATGTTGGAAAATGGCTTGTTTGGTAATTTTAAGGTCATGGATTTCTTTATAAGACAATCCATCTGCATAGAATTGTCTCCTCTCTTCTCTCTATCGATGGAACCTATCTAGGTCCACATCAATGGATTGAACAGAATCAACAATAGTTTGCATTGAAGATGCAAATCGTGCGAGATGGGGTGGAATGTTAGGCTCATTTTTTTATCAAATCTATATTTTCTTGAATCACATTTAGGTTTTCTCTTATGCTCTCTTAATTGAGTTTGATCTAATGCAGGGCATGGTGGGTTAGGAGGTGGAGAGAGTGGAGGTGTGGGTTTTTTTCGTGGTGGAGACTATGGATGTATGGGATTTTCAGGTTGGTCATTAGGTATGAAATCCTCTATATTAAATTCAAGCTCCATGTGATGAAATGGCAATTGCATGTTAAACAATTAAAAATATATATATATCAACAAAATAATTAAATAATGTACACAATTTAAACTAAAAATCACATTAAACATGCACAAATTCAAAATACATGTCATTTGAAGACACATTCAATTTAAAACATTAAAAAATCCATAGTATGAAAATTTAGACTAATTTATGTTGTAGAATTTATACAAACAATTACAACCTCCCCTACAACACATATGGTAAATTATACAATTAAAGTCATGTGTAGCCTTGATTAAATTCTCACTCTATCTTAAATGTTGATTTCAACACAATGGCCTAATTTAAAATCTTTAAATAATAATATCAAGGTCCTACTTCATTGATTTGGCAAGTGAAAAAATTATAAATGTATTAAGTATAATTTAATGAGCTACTTGATCATAATTTATTGTTGGTCTTTCATGATTGCACGATTTTGGGAAGGTGATATTTTGGTTTAATTATAACTAAATTTCTAGTTGTTTTTCTTAACTGGCCTATATTTCTTGACTAGTTTGAGAAGATAATCATGACTATTTCAAAAGTTTCTCAGGTTTTGTTATTATATATTTGATAGACATATTTATAAATTTGTCTCAAATGTTGTCACTTTTGAAAGTTTTAAGTATTAGGCCCATGAAGAGGAATATATAAAATTATAAATTGTCCATTCCTTTTCATTGTCTATTATAGACTATGAACCTTGAATTTTTATTGCAATAAAATTGATTTTGAGAATTAGAGCCAAAGAGCATATTCATATAAAATTTACTTTATGAGAGAGAGTTTAATTTTATTAAATCATGTATATTCAATTGGTTTTGTCTTGACTTAGTAACCATATGGTTTCATTTTCCTTGCAAGGTTAAAATTGAGTGGTAAATTGTACTTGCCAAGCCTATTTTGATGAAATTTGATACTTGGATTTGAGTTCCTTAGAGGTATGTATAGGGACATAGATACAAATTTTAGGGACTCGTTGTGCACATAAGCATGAAGATTATGAACATAGGTAAATATTGCTAAAGAAATTGAACAAGGACTTGGAAAAGTTAGCACACCAAGTATTTGAAGATTTGTTAGAGGTGGAGAATAAGGATTAGGAGTGATATTTAAGGTGTTACTAATGCAATTTTGGGATCACTAATAAATATTATTAAGACCATATTTGAAACAAGTTATTATTCCTTGAAAATGTAGAATTTGGTGCTAGATATGCTCCTTGTATGGAAAATATACAAGCATTACCAAAGGTTGAATGTGATCTTATGTAAATTAAGGATTAATTAAAGAATTGTTATAAAGATATGAGATTTTCTTAAGAAGTTATTATTGTAGGGATTATGTGATTTGAGGGTTCGTAAAAAGCCAACAAATCTAGACATTATAAATAGACTTATCTAGGGATTATGTGATTTGAGGGCTAGTAAAAAGACAACAAATGTAGACAAATTATAAATCTAATTTAGGTTTAGGTTTTAGGGTTTAGGTCCTAGAGTTAAGGTTTTTAGTTTTTAGGTCTATGTTTTTGGAACCTAGGGTAAATAGGGTTTTGATTTCTAAGTTTTGTGTCCAATTTAGGTTAAATTCTAGTTAATTTAGGTATATATTTTATCGTTTCAATTTACAATTTAGCATTTTTGATTTGGTTGATGTTTTTGGTTACAAATACAATTTAAAACTATAAAATATTCAACCTAATTACAAACAAAATAAACAAAAACTAAATAACAATTACAAAAAAAATGCAAGATATAAAGCCAAAAAAGAGCAGAATTCAACCAAATTGGAGGTCGTTGAGGTTGGTTGTGTCGATGGGAGGAGGTGGTAGTAAAAATTTGGTTGAAATCGCCCCTCAGAAATGCATATGCAAAATTCACTCTTTCTCAGGTCATCGGTCAAACTACAATGAAAATGAATATGATGGTCATTTATTTACAAAATTAAATAGCTTTCAATAATGCGTACGTGTTGCATTAGTAATGTGTACACATTTTATAACATGTACACATTTATTGGTGCATACTCGAATTTAAATGCATACACGTTCAAATTTAGGCTCAGGTACCCGATCTAAAGCACATACACATTTTTTTAAAATGTGTACGTGTTTCTTCCAATTTTTTTTGTTTTGGCCGAAACTTCCCCTCTTCGTGGACCCAAATTCTTACTTTTACCCTTAATTAAAAAAAAAATCCTTATGTGAGATTTGCAAGCTCCCTTCCCATGACTCTTGAAGTCATGTGAAATAATAACCATTCAAATATTAAAATTAAGGTACAGAGTTCTAGGATTGCAAAGTAATGTAAAAAATCCTAACATTCTCCACCTCAATTTTCACATTACAATGGCATAATAGGGAATCAATTAAACTATATCAAGTGGTAGGTGAGTTAAGTTCCATGTCCTTTGAAAGAAAATTATAATGCAAAATAAGCGAAGAAAAATAATAAGCATAAATTTAACATAGTATTTACATAGAAAACCTAGTAAAATTATACTAAAAAAAACCATGAGCTATTTTTCAAGAAATTCACAATTACAACATTCAAAATTTATAGAAAACATGACTTGAACAAAGTATAAGAAATTTGAGTTGTAGAGTTCTTTTCAAACAAAACTTTCTAAAAATAGAAGATGTAACTCATGCAACTACATGTTGAACATTTGTCAAAACTACCAAAAATAGAGAGTCCCAAAAAAAATGAGCTTTGGTGTGAATTCCTTTGGCATCCAAGGGGCTACAATAGACCCCCTAGGACTCCCTATCAATTCAACTTTCGGTTGAATAGTAGGCCTTCGATCGTGCCAAGCGCATACCTAAAGCACTAGCGAGATATAAATGTCAACTATTTGTCACTATTGGAATAACAATAAAATTGACTTCATATTCCAACAACCTCCCACTTGAAATAAAATTTCTCTTGCAAATAAACCCTCACATTGAAAAACCAATACCAATGTTGTCAATCATTAAGTAAAATGCAAGCCTAGAGAAGTTTTACACTAGATGAACTTCTCTCTACCAATGGGCTTTGTCAAAATATATGTTGGGTTTACATTGGTGTGTACCTTGGCCAAAGACATGTATCCTCCTTCTACCACCTCACATACAAATTGATATTGAATATCAATATGCTTTGTTCTAGCATGATATGTCGAGTTATGTACTAAGTGTAAAGAACTTTGGCTATCACAATGCAACACCATGTCATCTTGCTTTACCTGTAACTCACCCAAAAGTCTATGAAGCCAAATTTCCTCTTTGCTAGTCTATGTTGTCATATATTCAACTTTAGTAGTAGACAATACCACCACTATTGGCAACTTTGATACCCAGCTAACTACACCTCCAACTATGATAGGTTGAATGTGAGTGGTAGAAAATGAGCAGAAAACAAAGTAATGCAAATACCACTAAGACAACCTACACCTCAAGATTAGCCTAAGTTGGATTCAACACAAAATAAAGAAGGAAAATGGAACTTTTTACCTTGTGTCGAATCGATCTTTTGGTTGGCCCTTCGATCTTTGATGTGTATGCTCCTTGGATGACAAGAGATGCAAGCTAGATGATGATATGATGATGGATGCAAGTGGGCGCAAGCAAGAAAATGGCTAAGTATGGATTCTAGGAAAATTTTGCAAGAGTTTGGCTACAATGCATGATCTCTCCAAAATGAGAGAAAAGAGGGGGTATTTATAGAGATTTTGGAAATCTCTAAGGAAATGGACGGTCAAGATTGAGCCAAAAAGATCAAGATGTAGGGCTAAGGTGAGTTGAGAACTCACAAGCCCTCACATCTTGACATGTGGCATGCGATATGGCTTAATAAGGATGATGTTTACATGAGGTGGAAGGATAGGACATGACATGGAGGGAGTACAAAGTAGCTTGGGATTGAGACAAGATCTCCTCATAAAGGAGGTACTTGTCCCCATGTAGGTGAGAGGACAAGTGGGGAATTAAAAATTCCTCAAATATTCTCATGGGGATGAGAGAAGGAATTTAAAATTCCTTTAAATGCATTGGGGGATTAAATGTGAATTAAAAATTCACATGGGGAATGGAGATGCCTTGTCCAAAAAGAGAAAGCATTTAATAGAGTTGACTTGATTAAGTGATTAAGGTTGCAAGTACTTGATTAGACTAATTAATGAAGATTAGAAGAGGGTTAGATTTCACATGTGACTTGATGTGACAAGTCAAAGATCACATGGGGAAGAGAAAAAGGAATTTAATATTCCTTGGAAGGATAAAAGGAATTAAAAATTCCTTGAGAGGTTAATTAGGCTAGTTAATGAAGGATTAGATGAGGGTTAGGTGGCTAAGAGAGATTAGAGGCCAACTTGCAAAAGTTGGAAGATGTGACACATCCTAATCAAAGATTAGGCATGTGCACACCCCTAATGATGAGATTAGAAGATGGATTAGGATTAGATAAAAAAAAGATGGAGAATGTGACATATGAGGAATTAAATAAATGTGATATTTATTTAATTCATTTGATGGAAAAGAGGATTAAAGAGATAAGGTATTTATTTATTAATTAAATACCTTAGGGATTTGGCAGAATTAAGGATATTAATTAAATAATAGCGATATTACTTAATTAATGCAAATAAGGGGATGCTTAGACAAAAGGGGATAAATTTGGATAAATCAAGTGTCCAAATTTAGGTCTCTACACCAACTAAGGAGAAAAAGTAACCTGTAGTGGAATTTCTCTTATCTTTTTCTCCACCAAAATTTGCATCCACATACCCATTAACTTGAAGACTACTCCCACTATAAGAGATAGCAGCATCAAAAGTGCCCCTCAAATTCCTGAGAATCCACTTCACAACTATCCAATGCTTAGTACTTGGATTTTCCATGTAACGATTGACTACTCCCATTTCTTGTGTAATGTTTAGTCTAGTGCACACCATGGCAAACATAAGACTACCAATTGTTGATGAGTATAGTACACAAGACATATGTGTCTTCTTCACTTCTATGATAGGGCATTGTTCTAAAGATAATTTAATATGAATAGGAAATGAAATATAAACTGGTTGTACATTCTATATATTAAAGAATTGCAGAACCTTCTCCACATAAGCTTTTTGTGACAACCATATTTTCCTACTATTTATGTCTATGTGTATCCTCATACCAAGAATTGGATTTTCTCTATCTAAGTCCTTCATCTCAAACTCCCTAGCAAGCTAAGCTTTTATATGGATGATTTTATTCATGTTGGAACCTATTACCAACATATCATCAACATACAAAAGAAAAATAATAAAATTGTCATCATCATACCTTTGAAAGTAGGCACAATGATCAACCTCACATTTTATAAAACCCAAACTCATCATGAAGGAATCAAACCACTTTTACCAACACCTTGGTGCCTATTTCAAACCATATAGAAATTTTCTCAACCTATAAATAAGACTCTTCTTGTCTCTTTCCTCAAAACCTTTTGGTTGCTACATATAAATCTCCTCTAAGAGATCACCATGCAAGAAGGTTGGTTTTACACCTAACTATTCTAACTCCAAATCAAGACTAGCAATAAAAGATAAAACAACTATAATAGTACTTAATGGTACAACAAGTGATAAAATTTCATCGAAATCAATACCATACTTTTGTGAATACCTCTTGGCCACTAGCCGAGCTTTATACCTCACCAAATTATCATTTATGTCCCTTTTTAATTTGAATATCCACTTGTCCCAATATATTTTTTCCCATTAGGCAATGGCACAAGCTCCCATGTCTTGTTCTTATTAAGAGCTTCCATCTCCTCTTCCATGGAAACTCTCCACTTGCTTGCATATTCAACTTCACAGCCTCTTGATATAAACTAGGTTCACCAACATTAGTTAGTAATGCATGAGAAAAATTATAAGTAGGAAATTACCTTTCAAGTTCTTTGGATACTCTAATGGATCTCCTTACAAGGGGTAATATATCACCCTATGGATCATTTTGTAGTTGTTCACCTTGTTTATTTTCATCCAGTACTCGTAGTTTATCATCATAACTTTCCACCTCAACTGGAATAACTTTTGTACTTTGTTGTTCTTTGCCTCTTTGTATTGATTTTTCATTAAAATAAACATCTTTTCTAAATATAACCTTGTGGGCAGTAGTATCCCACCATTTGTACCCCTTTGTACCTTCTACATAGCTAAGAAAAATATATTTTGTGGACTTCATGTCTAGCTTATTTCTATTCTCTTTAGGAATATGAGCATAAACATCAAAACCAAATTCACAAAGAAAGGAATAATCAAAAATATTACCCATTCATACTTCTTCAAGTATTTTATTATCAAGAGTTGTAGTGGGTGATCTATTGATCAAGAAATAGGTTGTAGAAACAACCTTAGCCCAAATTTTTTTCTCTAGACCAGCAGTGCTTAGCATACATCTAGCTTGCACCATAATAGTACGATTCATACATTTAGCAACACCATTTTTTTGTGGCATTGTAAAAACCGTCAATCACCTTGCAATTCCATACTCACTAAAAATCTAGTTAAATTATCCTAAATGTAAAATTATCCTTTTTTATCTATTCTCATACATTTTATAGTCTTACCCTTCTGGTTCTCTACTGTAGCTTTATTCTTAAAATAAGAGAACACATCATACTTCTTCTTGAGAAGATAAATCCACACCTTACGAGAATAATCATCTATAAATAAAATAAAATGTGATAAACCCCCAATAGATGTTACAAGAGCTTCCCAAGTATTTAAATATATTAATTTTAAAACACCTTTCCTTCTGGTAGTACTTCTAGAAAAACTCAGTCTATTCTACTTTTCCAAACAAACAATGTTAACAAAAATTTAAATCTTTACATTTAGCACCTAGGAGAAGATTTATATCTAGTAGTGCCTTGATACCATGTTCACTCATATACCCTAGTCATTGATGTTAGGTTGATACTGAGTCTATTTCTACATTATATGTCATTGTAGCTTCTCCACTACTAGTTTCCCTAACCAGCCTATAGATATTTCCAAAAATTTCTCCCTTTATCATAGCCAACACACCCTTTGTTACCTTGAGACAACTATTTCACCACTAGATCGATAACCTTGTTCATCAAAAACTCCAAGTTTACATGTCTGACATGTTGAATAGTCCTTACCCTTCCACAAACATCTTGATTTTTATGTCACCCTCACCAATAACTTCACAAAGGTTGTCATTTCCCATGTAAACCATATCTTTATCACATTCCTTATAAGTAAAAACCAATCTTTATGTGGATTCATGTGAAAGGAGGCACCAGAATCAAGAATCCAAACATAAAGTAAAGAGCATCACAAATTAGTAGCTAATACCTCTCCATCTTCCAATGGTGTTTGAACTTCCACTATGTTTTCCTCAGATGCCTATGAACTAGAATTTTATTTGCTTGCTTTTGGCAGCTTGCAACCCCTTTTGAAATGTCTATTTTTATTACAAATCCAACATTTTACTCTTTTATGCCCCTTGGATTTGGACTTGGTTTTTCCACGCTCAATATTTCCTCTTCCCTAAGTTTTGTATTAGAAGAAGATCCTTGAGTTGTCTTTTGCCTTGAATATTCAAAAAATTATAGCGACCACCACATCTTCAAAGATCAATTTCCAACTCAGTGTTGAGTTACTAAGAGTCATAACCAGTTGATCCCAAGTTTCAAGAAATGAGCACAATGAAATTGTTTCCTTATCCTCTTCAATTTTCATCCCTATTGAATCCAAATTGCTTGTTAGTGTGTTGAAAGCATCCAAATGATCTATGAAAAATGAATTGTCACACATTCTCAAATTATCTAGCTTCCTACGTAACAAAATTTTATTTACCAATGACTTCGTCTCATACAACTTTTTGAGCTTAGTCCACAAGTCATCTATAGTTTTCTCCTCAACAACATTGAATAGTACTAAATCTACTAGAGATAATTGGATTGTTGCTCTAGTCATGCTATCCTTTTCATTCCAATCTACCTCAGTCATGGCTGCAAGTTTTGATGATACCCCTTTGAGAGCTAGGGCACATCCATCCTTCAATAAAGCTTGAATATTTAGCTTCCATAAAGAAAAATTAGAACCATCAAACTTTTGCACCTCAAATCTGGTAACTGTGCTTCTTGTCATTGTTTACTTATCAAAAAAACAACTTCTACACAAGCAAGCCACTCTAATACCAACTAAAAGAAAATTATAGTGTAGAATAAACAAAGAAAAACAATAAGCACAAATTTAACACAATATTTATGTGGAAAAATTAGTAAAATTATACCCAAAAAAACCACAACCAAAGATCTTTCATATTTTATTTCTCAGGAAATTTGCAATTACAAAAACCTTCAAAAGTTATAGAAAACATGACTTCAACAGAGTATAATAAATCCAAGTTGCAAAATCCTTGTCAAACAAAGTTTTCTAAAAATAGAAAGTGTGACTCATGTAACTACATGTCGAACATTTGTCAAAAATACCAAAAATAGAGAGTCCCAAAAAAATTCGGCCTTGCCAGAAATGCCTTCAAAATCCAAAGGGCTAGGACAACCCCCTTGGGACCCCTCATCAATTCAACCTTCGATTGAATAGTAGGCCTTTGGTCATGCGAGCACATACTTGAAGCTCTAGCTAGACATAAATGTTGACTATTTGGCATTGCTAGAATAACAATAAAATTGACTTCATATTCCAACATCCTCCTTGTGCCAAGAGAACTAATTTTGTCAAAAATTCCCCTTAGTTACTACTATTTTTTTTCTAATTCCATTCACAAACACTACCAACTTAATTGATCAAGTATCTATCATCTAGCTTAAGAGTTTTGACTTCATAACTTCTCCAATAACCATGGTGGTGACAAATCTATGCCACCACTTATATCCTTACACTTGAAAATTGTAAGCTACCAATGTTAAAGTTGTCCCTAGACCTAGACCTAAACCTTGAGGGTTCATTTGTGATGACCCTACCTATTTATCCCCTTTGGGAATTAGAGGTTTTGTAAATTTGTACACTAATGATAGAGATAATTCATTATGTCTTCTTGTATGAGATCATTGATCACACCTTTAAATCAGTACTATTCTTAAGCATAAGATTTTAATTTAGACCAATTACAATAGAATGATAACAAATTGCCATCAAATGTTGGATCCATATCAATCAATACCAATCATTTATACACAAATGCACACAAAACCACATAGGGGTTGATTTTATTCTAAAATCTTGAGTTCACACAATGATTGGCTCAAGCATTCATCACTTATACATAGGGTGACTAGTTCATACACACATGACAAGTACAATAGTGACTAGGTTATACACACATCATGGGTACAACAGTGACTAGCTCATACACACACCATAAGTATAATAGTGACTAGCTTAAGAAAACATCTTATTTATATAATGTGAATGATCCACACATACACCACATATTTACATAAAGAAAAATTGGCACCATGCAAGTGGAAATATTATTAATGGCCTTATATAAATCCAGTGATGATTGTAATTAGTATGGGATGATTTCCATCATCATGGTTGGTGCAAAGGACTAGGGAAAAGAATAGGACCCTTAGTGTAGTATGGGATGCAAATCAAAATTACTTTTCTATCTACGATGCACTAAAAGGGTGGGTGTTATTCACTCATTATGTATTTTTTAGTCACTCACTATGTATATGTTAGTCACTCTATAACATGCCAATATGTTAGTCACTCTATAACATGCCAATTATTCATGCAAGTAAAAATTCCTAAGTTTTCACTTTCAAGTAAATAAACTATGTTTCATAACCATTGCCATAAAAAAATTTCTTTCGAAAGGAGTAAATATGAGTACAAATGACATAACAAATTCCATTATTTGATTTCATTTTCATAAAAATATTCCACATATTACAATATTTCCAAAGGTCGTATACACAATACATATGTAGCTCAACCGAGCTTCAAAACAATATGAATAGACAGTCTAGGAATGTCCTTTCAAATCTTGGTCTCCAACTAAGGAGGAGAAGCATCACTCAACCACTTTTCCACCAACCACGGGCTCAAATGCAGTCCCCCACACATCTATCATCTAATAGATGGCCCTTCCTTTCGATGAATAAATTGGCGGAGTAACCTTGTAACAACAACCACTCTAAGCTTAGTGTTGTGCCATACATAACTAGAACTTGTAGACACTACAATCTTGAACTAACATACATAAAAAGAACAAAATGAATTGACAATGGAGCCAAAGGCAATCACACTACTTTACGAAAGTATTCTCACTCAGTACTTGATGCAGGAGCATCCAGTGGTGTAAGGGCAATCTTGCATCACCCAAAAATAGTTAAATTTCAAGTTTCTTGGTTTTTAGATGTTTTTACACTTTTGGATACCCTTTTTGTCATAATGAAATTCCCAATTTACAGTTTTTATTTTCTATTCCTGGGTGGAAAGATATTGCAGTTTTAGTTTCCCATATTTGCACCTAAAAATCTTTTGAGTTAGATTTGAGGCACTTAGAGTTCCTAGATCGGCCCCAAAACTTGCTAAAATTGGTGTAGCATATTTTAAGCGTGTTCTTGACTTCGAGACCTTTCCAATGGTTCAAACGGTTCGCGAATCAGAGTCCCACATCAAAAGTTATGGCCCCGAGAAGTTGGCGCACTTTCTAGAAGATACAATTGCAAATGTTCTTTTGAAATTTGAACTTCAAGTTGTAATTTTTGGCGCCAAACCGCCTAAACTCAAATTTGAATGTTGTTTTGGCTCCAAACTAAAGATGAGCTCTATTTATGGGCAGGTTTCTAATTTTTTGGGTAACTTTTTGGGGACAAGCTCACATATTGCGAAAGGGTTATTCTATAGCTTTTTGTAACTTGCATGTGTTGTAAGAACTTGGGGATTTGAGATCCTCTGCATGTAAGAAGCTCCATTTTCTAAATAATAAAATTATTCTCTTGTTTTTGGGTTATTTTCTAAGTCTCGGGTTGTGCCCTCATCAGTACTTCAAGTGACGGTCATCCTATTCACATACACTACTCTAGCTACTTGACTTAAGGCCATTAAAATATGCATAGGTAATTTCCTTCAATAGGTATTCATTAACCTAAGAAATAACCTAACCCCTTTTCCTAAAACACAATGGTATCACAACCAACAAACATAAGCAAAAGCATAAGTTACCCCCTTTAATGGATATTATATTCTAGGTATAACATGTGAGCTTTCTAAGTCTACAAATTAACTTTGCAAAAAATAACTTAATAAGATATTCACATTTCATCAATCCTAGTATGTAATACTATAGAAGATATTCGATCTCTCCTTACTATGGAGTAAGTACAATCACTTATAAGAAAATCATAACAATAAGTCTTTTCCTTTCCTACAAGCAAAATAGATTATTTCTCTATTTCATGCAACCTATTGCAATTTCCACTTTAAGCACACAAGGAAACCAATCTTTCACAATAAAGATAAAACATGAAGAGAATAGAATCTCATGCCTGATAAATGCTTATTCCAATTGACCCACTGGATCTCAAGCTTAGCATCCTCTTAGAATCAACTTAGCAACAAACCCTCTAAATTTCTCTCACTAAATTCCTTACAATAACTCTTAGCAAAATAAGAATTCTCTTAATGGAAAATACAATAGAATGGAGCAGTGTTGAGATGCAAAGAATAATTATATCCAAATGAGGTGAGAATGCCACATATTTATAACCAAAATCTAGCATCTTCAGCCTACAATCAAGGCTTATTCTATGACACTTCTCAGCAATATACCATTGACTCAGCTTATCAGTAAAAAGGTGGAAAATTTCTATCATATTACTCATTAAAACTATATAGCAGATTGACCCTATGCTTTCCAACAATAGTTTGACTATTTCATAAAGCACATGCTTCATTCAAGAAATTGACTTTCAAGATTATAAGACTTCTAAAAGAAACACATAATACATCTTATGGTGCCAAGTATACATCTCATTTCCCCAACTACAAGCTTGTTGTTTTAAACAAAGGAAATAATCAATCATTATTTGTCTCCATAGGACTTAGTCAACTTGGTCATGGACATGGAAATTGACACCTTTCATTGAATTGACATCCTTCTAAATAGCGTTGTGAATGCTTTGACTCAGAAAGTCAAAAAATATAATGTGTTGCACTTTTAGTGTTGAGTTTAATAAACTTCTCTTGGCAGATTTAAACTTTGTATTTTCCATTGCCTTTTATCATTAATGATAATGTGGCTTAATACTTAGCATTGTGCTACTAATATATATTCTTGCATTCATATTAAATCAACCATGGCATTTATACTATAAATTGGACATTAGCATAAATCAACCATTAGCATATTATGCATATATATATATATAATATAATATATATAACATTAATAAATAGCATTTAGCACTCTATATATATATTCTTTGAAAAATAATTTTGTCTAATTATTCTACTTGATATTCGATTGAATAAGATCAAGTTAGCATTTCATATACAATAACATTTATATATATATACATGTATACGTACATATACATATATCGACATGTGTATGTATATGTATATATGTATGTATCTTATATATATACATTTGATTATACAATCAAACATATGAACAATTGTTATCTTATAGATATATATATACATGTGATGTATATACATATATATACTTATATGTCACATTGTCCTCACAATATCACCATTCCCATGGGAACCTGTCCATAATTGCGCATAGGCACGTCTACCTATGTACTCTTGTGTATGTGTTCCCTCATGTGTATGGATTATCATTAACTTGCATATGTATACATATATATATGTTCATGTATATTTATCTCATCAATCAAGTATAGTAATATGAAGAAGAACTCATATGCACCAATCACATAAACACAATCCAAGAATGCTCTTAACAAAAATCAAGATCCTTTCTAATGAAAACACATCATACTAAAGGATGACTTACTAATTCCCAAAACTACGACTTGACTCAACCATTCTATTAGTGATTGTGTGTGTAAGCTCAATTAGGTTTTGTTACAGGTTACCTGGCCAAGTTCCTCTCCTGAGTGATACTTCCCCTCACTTTCAGAGGATTGACTATAAACCTGCATCCAACTTAACACATTTTCATTGTAGTCAGTCATTCATCAAAACAAGCATTTACATTTTACTTTTCATAGTTAGAATAACAATTTCAATAACCATTCATTCCATATATGCATTCCATCATATAGCATCAAATGAAATAAAAATTCATTCATAATTCTCTGATAAACAAAGTGCAACCATATATATTTCCAATCAGAATTCCAAATGCATTCACAAATGCAATAATTTACCTTGACATAGTAATAGTAAATAGGTAAACACACAATGGGGTGTGACATACTCCCCCCCTTGTGAATCATCATCCCTAATGATTTTATGTAGCAAACATAAACTAAACAAACAAACAAAACATTTTTTTTCAAGCACTTTCAAAAGCACATAAGATGTGGAAACTTTTTCTCTATCTCAACATAGTCTTCCCAAGTGGGAGAATCTTCTACATATTGGTCCCACTATACTTTGTACTATAGAATCTCCTTGTTATGTAAGTGAAGCTTACATGTTTCGAGCACCTTGATAGGCTTGATTGTTACCACTTTGGGATCTTTTACATGTAAAGCATTCCAATCAATTACATGATTATCTCCTGGTATATACTTCTTTAGGTAAGAAACGTGAAAGACGTTATGCATCCAAGCAAGAGTTGTTGGCAATGAAATTTAGTAAGCTATAGGATTCACTTCCTCAAGAATCTCAAAAGGACCTACATAACACAGAGCTAGTTTGGATGACCTTCCAAACTTTATGGAACTCTAATGAGGTTTTTCTCTTAACAACACCTTGTCACCTACTTCAAAATTACTAGGTACTCAATTTGTATATGCATAGCTTTTATTTCTATCATTGGCTTCAGCTAGCCTTTGCTTAACAATCCTAACCTGTTCCTCTATTTTAGCCAACATTTCTAGCTCAAGACTCACCCTATCCTCAAGTTTATCCCAACTAATGGGGGTTCAACACAAGTTCAACCATATAATGCTTCGAAAGGAGCCATGTTTATTGCAGAATGGTAGGAATTTATATAAGAAAATTCCATTAAAGGAAAGTAATCTTCCCACTTGTGTTGTTTATCCATGCAATACATTTTGAGTAGGTCTTCAAATACTTGTTTCACCCTTTCTGTTTTTCCATCCATTTTTTGATGATATGTTGAACTTATACTTAGTTGAGTCCCAAGTGCATAAAATAAGGTTTTCCATAACGTTGAGGTCACACATGCATCCCTATCTAAGATAATCTTCTCTAGAATTCCATGCAGTCTAAACATCTCTTAAATGAAATTTTGAGCTATGATAGGAGCTCCACCAGTTAGATTCCTAGGTATGAAATGCATTACTTTAGTAAGTTTGTCCAAAACTACTAAAATGGTATTGTGCTTATTCCTTGACATAGGTAATCCTTTCACAAAGTCCATACAAATGACTTGCCACATACTCTCTAGAATATCATGTGGATATAGTAAGCCTACAGGATGATGATGTTCAACTTTCACCCTTTAAAATTCTAGGCACCTAGCCACAAATCTAGCAGCATCACCTTTCATTGCTTTCCAAAAATATAATGTCGTCACAGTAGCCAACATTTTTGTCACACCAGGATGTCCAGAGTATGGTGCTTCATGAAATTCTTTCCACCCTAGATTTCTTAACTCTTCAGAGTTAGGCACATACATTCTTCCCATATACCTAAGCAATCCATTGGGTTCAAAGTGGAATCCTTCATACCTTGCATCTTGCAGATTGCTTGCAAGTGCATGCTTAACTTGAATGTATTACTCATCCTCCTTGCATTTCTGCAATACTTGGCCTTTAAAGTCAGTTTGGATTGTCACTATTGAGGAAATATGGCATCTATGACTTAAGGCATTGACAACCTAATTTTCTTTTTCCTTGATGTAGCATATATTGAAGTCATAATTAGATATCAACTCCAACCATCTTCTATGATGTTCATTCAGATTAGGCTAAGTGAATATATTCAACCTGTGATGATTGGTTTTCATTTCAAAGGGCTTTCCCAACAAGTAATAACTCCACATCTGCAATGCATGAATCATGGATGCTAACTCTAATCCATGTGATGCATAATTTTGTTCAAAGGGTTTTAGCTTCCTCGATTCATAAGCAATTACTTTCCCTTCTTGTATTAAGACTCCATGATAGGGAGTGGGGTTGGAGGAATCAATCACTTATTCCTGCCTCAGCCTTTCCTTGTAAGACCTCCTTGGTGCTTGCTTTACCAATCTAACCTATAAGCCCCTACTCATGACTAGGTGCCCCTAGTTCGTCTTCCCAACCCCTCTTCCATCAATAAGTTGTCCTTCTACCAAGCCAACCTTGGTGCTGCCTCATGTTCTACATCGGACCTTACTCTGCCTTAAAGACCAAGTTCACTCCACCTTCAACTTGCTAACTTGCAGAGGTGTAACACACTTAAAAAAAATTCAAGGGAATCTATCTAGGGTTCTTGTACTTCCTCAAGACTCCCTTTAACCACCGCTTCCATTAATTCCTTCCTAGGGTTTTTAAAATGCTACAAGCCTTGAGCCCCCAATTAGGCCTCTGAACAGGGGTAAAATGCAACTTTAACCTAACCCACCAAAGGAACAAAACTCTTTTCTTAGGTTTTATGTTTCTCATGCCCTCACCTCCAAGATTTTTAGGGTTTCAAGTATACTCAGGCCGTACATTGTCCATACACCAAAATGGTCAAAAGCTAGGGTTTCTTTAGCTTTCTCAATACTATTTCAGACTGTCAAGAATTTCTCACTCTATATGAACTATTAGAACCTTCTCCTAACCTCCAAGAATATCTAAGACCCTCAAGAAAATTCACAAAAAATAATTTCTCAAAATCTCATCTCCCCTGCAAGTTATGAATCTTTTTCTCCAAGTTTGCCCTAACCGAACCTGCTCTGGCTCGCCTAGGGCATCAATTTGCTAGCATCCACTGAACTCAAACAAAACCTAAAAATTAACATATTTACAAGCATGGTGACTAGGCACTATTTCCAAAGGTTCGTACCGTTTGTATGGAGGAAAAGTGCTCTAGCACCACATTTTCAAAATACAGTTTGTTTCAGACCAGAACTTGAGCAAAAAAGAACTATTTACAACAAAAGCTTATAAATGCAACAAAGAAACTTCTTAACCTTACACAACACTTGAATACAACCAAAAATACATTGTACAGATCAAAACTATAATAATCTATTCCATTTAAGCACTGTTAAAGAACAAAAACCAGAAAAACAATGGCAAGAACGTTGTTTTTCTTCAACTTCTAAAAACATAGTCCGTACAATGAACTTCCCACATTTCAAAAAGTTGAGGCAACCTTTAAATATGCTTCTCAAATAGTTGAGCTTCTTGGGTCGAGCCTTTAGATGACCTAAAGATGCAAATTATAAAACCCACTGTGTTTTCAAAACTTTGGCAACTTTTGACAACTTAGCCAAAATAAAGTTCTAAAACTATTTAACTCTTGTCAACCCTTTTCCAGTAAACCAAAAACATCCCTTAGATCACCACTAAATGGTCTACATGACCTTATGAACATCACAAAAAAATTTAGAACTTCATTCAAGACTTCGATAAACCTAGTACCTTTCCAGGTGCTCCTACACCATTCTCCCCCTCTCAGCACAAACAACTAAGGAATTTTATGAGAGATCAGAGACATATCAATGCCTTTCTTCTTAAAATCTGCTTCTTCTACCCAGGTAGCTTCAGATTTATGCTTGATCTTCCATTTGACAAGATGCTCCATGTACACCTTGTGCCTTGTAGCTTTCTTCACTCTTGACTCCAAGATCTTCTCTGTTTGTAGCTTGTCTTGATGAGGGAAGGGTACATTGCTAATGTCCTTGACAACTTCCTAACTGTTCTGATCCACATCTTTGACTGATCCCATGAACTTGATCAAGTTGGCTACATTGAACACTGGAGAGATGTCCAAACCTGATGGTAACTCCACCTTGTATGCATTCTTGCCATATTTGGCCAATACCTTGCATGGACCCACTGTTTTCATCTGTAACTTGGTTGACATGCCCTTCTACAATCTAGATTTGTTGAGGTGGACCATAACATAGTCCCCAACTGCAAAGTGTACATCCTTCCTTGACAAATTAACTTTCTCATTCAACTTTTGGGTTGCTACTGTGATTGTTTTCTTGACTTTCTCTTGAATCTCTTTCATGGTTTGAGTGAAATCCTCTGCATATCCACTCCTATTCTCCATAGATCCAAGGTCTCTGAGTTCACAAATGCCTCTTGGGTGCATCCCATACACAACCTCAAAAGGACTTTTCCCTGTAGTTCTATTGACACTGTCATTATAAGCATACTCAACTTGGGAAATAACCATATCCCATGTTTGTCCATATTCCTTGGTTAGACACCTTAGAAGATTACCCAACACTTTGTTAACCACCTCTGTTTGACCACCAGTCTGAGGATGGTAAGCTGATCCAAATGACAGATTTGTTCCCAATCTGCTCCATAGAGTCTTTCAAAAGTGACTCATGAACTTCACATCTCTATCAAAAACAATGCTTAGAGGTAAGCCATGGATCCTCACAACTTCCTTGAAGAAAAGATGAGCTATGTAGCTTGCATCATGAGTAGTTTTGTAGGGAATAAAACGACTCATCTTACTAAATCTGTCTACCACAACATAAACACTGTCAAAAATAGTCTTAGGAAGACCTACCACAAAATCCATGCTCACACACTCCCATGGTCTATTAGGAATGGGAAAGGGTTGATATAAACCAACATTGCTAGCTCCTCCCTTAGCTTTCATGCACACAACACACTGTTCCATGTACCTTCTAACATCTCTTGCAAACTTAGGCCAGTAATAAAATCTTTGTACTAGCTCTAAGGTCTTATTGATGCCAAAATTCCCACTAAGACTACCATTATGCTTTTCTTGAATCAGATTTTCCCTCATTGACCCTCTTGGAACACATAACTGATTACCCTTAAATAAAAATCCATTTTGCAATGTATACTCAGAATATTGGCTATGAAAATGATTCTCAAAATTAGAACATACCTTGTAAGCTTCTGAGAAGTCTTCATCTTCACCATAGAGGTCTTTGAAACTCTCTAATCCAATGCTCTTTAGCTATATCTCTTGCACTGTCAACAACCTTCTTCTTAATGCATCTGCCACCTTGTTCATTTGTCCTTTCTTGTGCTTGATGGTAAAAGTAAAATCTTGGATGTATTCCATCCATTTCAAATGCTTATTACTTAACTTCTCTTGGGTGTTGATATAACTAAGTGCCTGGTTATCAGTAAAAACCACAAACTCTTTGGGTAACAAATAATGCCTCCACTTCCTAAGGGACTACACTAAAGCATATAACTCTAGATCATAGGTAGAGTAATTTTTCTTGGCTTCATTGAGATTTTCACTAAAGAAGGCCACAGGCCTACCTTCTTGACTAAGTACTCCTCCTACTGCTACTCCACTTGCATCACACTCAACTGTGAACAACTTGTCAAAACTAGGCAATAATAGAATAGGTTGAGTTGCCACTTCTCATTTTAGTTTCTCAAACCCTTTATCAGCCTCTTGAGTCCACTAAATTTTTTTTTTCAAACCACCTTTGATAGTATCTAGGACTGGTGCACATATACCAATGTACCCTTAAGTGACTTTCTATAGAACCCAGGCCAAACCTGCTGAAAACTTCTACCCTCGTTGTTGTACAGGGCCAATTTAGATGGTTTCCACCTTGCTTGGATCCATCTTCAATGTTCCTGGGGATACTACAAACCCCAAATGCATGCCTTTCTTGAAGAACTCACACTTCTCAAGATTGATTGCCAACTTCTCTTCTTGTAAACTTTTAAGAACCATCTCCACATGCTTGAGGTGTTCTTCTGCTATCTTACTGAAAATTAGTATGTCATCAAGGTATACTACCACAAAGATCCCTGTGAAATCCTTAAGCACTTCATTCATGAGTCTCATGAACGTGCTAGGGGCATTTGAGAGGCCAAATGGCATCACTTTCCACTCATATAACCCATCATTTGTCTTAAAAGTTGTCTTCCACTCATCACCATCCTTAATCCTGATCTGATGATACCCACTCTTGAGGTCCAACTTAGTGAAATACTGTGCTCCTCCAAGGCAATCCATCAAGTCTTCTATTCTAGGAATTGGAAACCTATACCTAATTGTGATTTTGTTTATTGCTCTAGAATTAGTACAAAGTCTCCACTTACCTCCCTTCTTTGTTGCTAAAACCACTGGCACTACACATGGGCTGATGCTCTTTTGAATTAGTCCTTGATCCAATAATTCTTGCACTTGCCTAGCTACCTCTAGGTTCTGCTAAGGTGTAAGTTTATACGCTGCTTTGTTAGGCAATGAGTCTCCTGGTATGAAGTCAATTTGATGACTTATAGCTCTCTTTGGAGGTAAAGTTGCAGGTGTACCATCACTAACTATGCTTTTGTACTTATCAAGCAACTTTTGGACTGCTTCTGGTAAGACTGTCTTTTCAGCATTTTCTTCCTCTTTGGACTGCATCATGATCACATATCCTTCATTCCCTCAGTGTAGGTCCTTAAGGAACTCCTTACCACTGCTCAACATGATGTTAGGTACCTTTGACTGTCCTCCATCTTCCTCTGTCAATGACTGCAGTTTGAAGGTTCTTCCATCCTTCTTGAATGAGATGGTGTTCTCCTTCCCATCATAAATGGCACTTCTGTCATATTGCCATGGTCTACCCAGTAGTAGATGGCATGTGTCCATGGGTAATACATCACAAACCAGCTTATCTTTATATCCTCCAATTGAAAATTCCACTATTACTTGCTCATTAACCAAAACACTCTGCCCTTTGTTTAGCCATGTGACCTTGTAGGGGTTAGTATGAGGTGACTTCTCCAATTTCAACTTAGTTACTGCCTCCTCTAAGATTATATTGTCTATTGAACCTGAATCTACAATGACTTTGCACACCTTCACAAGTATCTTGCACCTTACTCTAAAAAGAGCCCTTCTTTGCTTAGGTTCCTCTTTGACTGGCTGCCTGATCAGAACTCTGTTAAACATCAGATTTTTTCCTACCTCAGATTCTATGTGATTGATTTCATATTCCTTAGGACTCATAGTGTCCTCTTGTGCATAGGCCACTCTCTTTTCATTGCTAGAAGAGGATGCTTTCTCCGGGCACCTATAAGCAGGGTGACCTAGTTGACTACAATGATAACACTTCATGTTGGAAAAATAAGAATTGCTCTTGCCTGCTCCTCTTCCTTTTTTTGAACCTCCTTGAGCTCCTCTTCCTCTATTAAATCCTCCTCTTGAGGATGCTTCACCTCCATGCTTGGTGAGCTTTTCCTCTCCTTGATTTCTTTGGTCACTGCCTCTTCCTTGGTAACCACCACGCTGTCCTCTTTGATCTCTGCCTTTGCCTCTGCCCTTGGAAGATTGATCTTGCTTCCTCTTATTCCTCTCTTCATTCTTTATGGCCAACTAATAGCATTGGTGGACTATTTTAGGACTCAAAAGAGCCATCTCCTCTTGGATGTTCCATTTCAAGCCATTAAGGTACCTAGCCACTTTGAGGCTCTCATCCTCTGTCACATTAGACCTCATACAAAGTTTTTGAAACTCTTCAGTATAGGTGTTTACATCTTGGTCTTTCTGCCTCAGACTTTTCCTCTTCTTGTGCAATTGAATCTCATAGTCATCTGGCATGTAGGCTTCCTTCACCTTAGCAACCATTCCTTTCCAAGTTGATATGGGTTGTTTGCCTTCTTTCTCCCTTTCTGTCTGAATGAATTTCCACCATGTCAAGGTTGATCCTCTCAATCTTGACTTAGCAACCTTCACCTTCTGAGCTTCAGTGACTCCATCACACTCAAAGTGATTCTCCATGCCTTCTATCCAGTCCATGACTAAATCAGGTTCCATTTTTCCACTAAAAAGTGGTATACCTTCAAGTGCTTTTCCACTCAAGGCTTTCAATGCCTTCAAGAAAGGCTCCTCCTACAAAACAAGGTCAGGTTCAGGGGTCTTATCTTCCTCTGCAACCTCTTCTTCCTTTGGTACCCTTCCTTCCATCTTCACATTGTTCAATGCTTGCTCAAGCTACTCTATTCTTTCTTTCAATTGCCTATTTTCTTCCTCCTGACCTTCAACCATCTTAGCCAATTGTGCATTTGTCACCATGGTGAAAGAATCACTTGACTCAACCTCTGACATATATCACTCTTTCCCAAATCTTTTGCTTGCTCTGATACCAATCTGATAGGGAGGCTGGAGGAATCAATCACAGATTCCTGCACTAGGCCTTGTCATAGACCTCCTTGGTGTATTTTTTTGTTCCACCTTAACCTATAGGAAAACTACCTTGTCTAGGTTCCCCTGGTTCTCCTAGCCAACCTCACCATCTTGACAATTATTTATCAACCAAAACAATCCTTAGTTCAACGCTTCACTCTTCCTTAGCCTTTAATACCCTAAAGACTAATCTTCCCACAACACTTAAAGAGGATCTTGCAGGGGTGTGGGTTTTCTTTCAATAGCTTCAAAATAGGTTCCTAGGTCCTAGAAAGGTTTTCCAAGACTCTACCTTTCCACCGCTTGTAATGGAACCCTCATCTAGGGTTAGGAAGGCTAGTAGCCTTTGAGCCCTATTAGGTCTCCAATTCTAAGAAATATGGCTATAGTTCTTGACTTTGCAAAAAAAACCCCAATCTTTTTCTTGGATTCTCATTCCCTAAGGCTACCTCTCAAGGAATTTTGGGGTCTTGAGGCTTAGTAGGCCGTACAATGCATTGTTCTTAGAAAAGAGTCTAAACTAGGGTTTCTAAACTATTCAAAGTTGTTTATGGACTGTCAAAAAGTTCTCCTCCTAAATGGTTTGATAGTCTCTCCTCCTTATCACCATACATGGCCAATACTTTCCCCTAAATTCTCCAAAAATAATTTTTCACAAAGCTCTTCTCCCCTGCAAGTTATCCACGCTGTCCTGTAGCCTTTTCTAACCGGGCTCTTCACTAGCCCGCCTAGGGCAAGGATTTTCTCTGAGCTCCTGCAACCAAAAAAAACCTAACACCTACCATATTTACAAGCATGGAACCTAACCACATTTCCCAAAATTCCATACAATTTATACGGTGGGAAGGTGCCCTAGGTCTCCATTCTTAAAAACTGCCTGCTACAGGCCTGAAATTGATAGGAAAACAAAGTATTTACAACCAATAGATGGAAACAATCTACCAAAACAAAAGAATGGTACAACAAGCTTGTATATGACTACCACTACATTCTACAACAAAGAAATAGTAAGATTCAATCCATTGAAGCTCAACAAGAATGCAAAGAACAGGAAAACTATCTTTTTGGACGTTGTTTCACCAGCTTCACAAAATGCCACTTCAAAATAAAACATCTAACCCTCTTCCAAGGTTGATGCATGCCTTAAATAGGCCCTCACAACAACTTAGATGCTTGGTTCGAGCCTTTTAGAAGGCCAAAAACAAACTTTGTAAAACCCATTGTGTTTTCAAACACCTTGCCAACACTAGACAACTTAACATAATGATGTTGTAAAACTATTGAGCACTTGTCACCTTCTTTCCCAAAGTTCAAAGACAACCCCAAGCACCTAAAATAATGGTCAACATGACCTTATGATAGCACAACAAAATTTGGACTTCAAGCAAAACTCCAACAATAGTCCTTTCCCAGGTGCTCCTGCACCACCATCCTTGCATCATTTGCATAATAACTACACTCCCTAAGTCGCACTTATGGGGGCTTGTTGGTGTGAATGGGGTTATTTCCTAACTAGTTATTAGTGAGGACCTATTCAAATTATTATTAGTTTACTTAGGAGTTAAGTTTCCTAGTCATATCTAGAAGTTAGTTATTTGTTATGCCTTGCATAACCACCCCACTTTGATCTAGATCAAAATGGGTCCCCCTTCTCTTTTGGTTTCTTTGCCTCTATTATCTGTTTTGCTTTCGGGTGTTCTTCTGTTTCTCCGTGTTTTATCTTTTGTTCTGTTTGATCTAATTTTGCTTCTGCCTCAGTCGGAATTCGGGTTTTCTCCTGAGTTCGGGATTTTCCATCCCATTCGGATTTTCCCGAATCTCACTCGAATTCTGACTGAGCGTCTGGTGTTTGGGGATTTTTGGTCTTCGCAAAATTCTACGTGGACTGAATTTTCTCGGTGTCTTTTTCGCGGTTGTCCTTCTCTTCCGAATTTTCCCGAAATCTGTCGTCCCTTGTTTGTTTCGGGTTTGCCGGAAGGTCTCCTTGGTGGAAATCCGTCCTGCACGGATTTCTCTGGAATCTAGTGAAATGTTAAGAATTTTGGAATAGCAGGGCTAGCTAATAAATGATGATGCATTTTATGTTTCCTTTATGCTACTTTGAGGTCTTACATGTTTCTTGATTGATAATGATCGGATTGAGTTTCTAATGGTGTTTCATGCTTTCATCCACTAGAATCCGCCTGACTCGGAATTCTCTAGAATTCTTCCCTGGCTTGGATTCTGCGGGACGACCTAAAACCCGAGCTGTTGGTATGATCATTTGTTTGAGGATTTAAATACACCTTATTGAAGTGGGTTTCATTTCAATGATGACTTTGATTAATTAGCTTTTGTTCGTATGATCTTCTCTGTTGAATGCAGGATTAAGTCCTACTATAGGATGATATTTGTCAAGGGAGCTCAGTTGGGGTGCATGCTTTAGTCCAGTTGGTCGTGAAAATCCGCTAAGGCAAGGGTCGGAAATACCTTCTAGGCTCTTACCGATGGGTGGCTCGATTCTGACTGTTTGAAATCCAAGGAATTAGAATACACTTCATGGTGGATCTTATCGGCATGAAGTTGTCACGATCTCCCTGACCCATGGTTCGTTTTGTTCAAATCTGCATTTATGTTGCCTATCAGCAAGACTTCGGGAATGTCGTGGCGACTGGAAGTTACATACGGGCATCTATCGATGGGACCAGGATCATTGTCCCGACGAAAAGGGAATCTTCTATCGGCGTGAGTCCACCCTTCGGGGGATGGTCTTGGCGAAACCTCAAAGTCTTGCTGACTGTGGTCAATAGGATGCATATCAGCGTAGGGTTTTCTCCCCGCCAAGAGGTCCCGACGAAGGTTTTATGTCTCACCGACTATCATCGCCAGGCATACATCTTCGGCAGGAGACCATCATCGGAGTAGGGTCATGACGAAATCCTTCATGTCTCACTGACCGCATTCAGAAGACCCCCCTATCAACATAAGGTGTTATCCCTGCCAAGATGTTTCCGCGAGTTCGCGAAGCCTCGCCGACAGAGCATAAGGAACAAACCATCGATATGAGGTCCTACAATATTGCCGACACATAAGGTCTCACCAACATATTTTCAGCGGGAGAATCAGAAAGTCTCGGTGACGAGGGGTCAGTTAGTTGGAGGTTTCGCCGAAGGTTTCTCCCTTCACCATGTGGTCTTGACGAAGAGGGAAGTTCATACCAACATGGAAACAAGGGAGCTCAGAAAGAATAGAAAGAAGTCGGTAAGACTCCAAGAGAATGAAGTGCCTTCGTTATGATGTCTTACCGACATGAAAAGTCTAGCCAATCAAGCGAGCCCTCCTTGAACTCAAATAAGCTCTCGGCGAGGTGGGGAGACAATCAGTGGAAGCTCTCAAGGAAAAAAATGTCTTGGCGACACCGAAATTTAGCAAGGAAAGATGACGTCGCCAAGAAGTCTCGGCGAATGGCTATAGTCATGCCAACAAGGATGTCTTCAGTGGAAGAACGCAAAAGTCTCGGTGACAAAAGCGAAGCTATGGAGAATTCTCGGCAAGACATAAGGAATCTAGGGGATGTCACAACAAAGTGCATGCAACGATGGAACCCATCTCAGCGTGACTACATTAGATGTCTCCCCGAAATGGAAAATCTTCTGAGGATGATACTTTTGGCAAGAGGTATGCCCGAAACGAAAGGTCTTATTGAAGGATCAATCTTCGGTATGACATAAGGAGCTTGCTAAGAAGTCTCAGTGAAAGAGTAGGTCTCGCCGACATAGAGCGAAGCGGCATCAACAAAGGGTCATGCTTTCGCCACAAGGTCTCAGCGAAGAGCAAGGGTCACATCGAAATAGTAAGGCTCTGGCTCGAGGAAAACAGGATGTCGGGGAGACTCCAAAGGAAAACAAAATCTTCGCCATGTGGTCTCATCGAAGGGATGTGGTCACACCGAAAGGAAAGGGGGCTCGGTAAGAGAGGAGAGATCGGGGTAATCTCTCCCCGATTCTAATAAGTCTCAGGGACACGGAGTGAGTTCACAGAGAAAAAGACCTGCGCGAAGAGGTCTTGTCGAGGTGCCTAGGTCCTGCCGATAGAAAAGGGGGCCCTCACCAAAGAAGTGGAGCTCGGCGAAGGATCATTTCTTCGCTAAGAGGTCTTAGTGAAGAAAGTAAGTCACAGTGAAACAGACAATCTGAAGCCCGAGGAAGATAGCTGCTGGGGGGATGAAATCGCATCGGGGAGACACCAGGGGTGTCTCACTGACATGCGATGCTAAGCAAACTGCTTTTGACCGTTGAAGAATCCTGTGTGGCCTATGATTGTCCAATCAAAGAGAGATAAGTTTGAGCCATTGCCCAATTGACCGCCCCTATGGAAAGAATAATGAAGTATGACTAGATGGACTCTTCCTGAGAGCAGTTGACAACGAATTTGTTCAGGTGGTGGTGTTCAGATCTGTAGGGAGGCCCGATGGTGCTTCTAGGAGTGGTCAGCATGCCAAAGGGGTCCAAAATGCGAAGAAGGCCAGAAGAGGGGCGAACGAACTATGAGTCACAGGGACAGTTGTGGCGACCACTAGTAGGAGGTAGACCAATATTAATGAAGATATTCTGAGCATTCAAGGTGGAGCACAAGAGAGTTCAAAGATGGACATGTAGACAGGTGAGTTAATGTTGCAGATGCAAAAGATCTAAGATCACCCCCAGAATAGCCTTCCAAAAGATGGACAACAGGGCTTCACATTAAATGCAGTTTTAACTCTCTTCAGAAAGATCTGAGGGTTGACCCTCTCCCTGAGAGCAGATATTTTGTAAAACCCTAGTGCAAGGGACAACGCATTCTTTTTGATGCATTCTATATATAAGGCATTATTGCCTCTTTGAAAAGGTTGGAACGGGTAGAGTAAAAAATTGGTTAGAAAGTTGTAGGGTTAGAAGTTTTAGAGTTAGAATTTTAGGAACTAGTAATTAGAAATCAGTAGAAGTAGAGGGGATAGAAGTTGATCCTAATTCTTTGTAATAGGAGCTTCTTTTGTCTTCTTAGTTAGGAGTTAGAATCAGAATAGACTAATGTATCTTTTAGCTTTCTTAGTGTAAATGAAAACAATTTGAAATCACAGATTTTCTGTACACTAGTAATTGTGCCAGATTTGTAAATGTTGTCTATCTATTTCACAGACAGTAGGGGCAACCAGATTTTAATCTACTTCATGTTGTGTTCTAGAATGGTGTTTGTCTTGAGTTAATCATCTAATTTGAAAAGCTTTCAAGGAATGGAGTTTGGTTTTTTATGTTTTGTTTAAGTGGTAACTTGCAATCTGCTATTGAAATCAACACTGTGAATGAATGAAACTGTGTGTTAGTCACAAGTTAAGTTTGTTCTACAGTTTTAGTTAGGAATTCCTTGGAAGGTAACAAGTCTAGTTAAGTTGGATGAATCATTGTTCTTTTATGTCCCAAAGCTCTGATCCATCTTTTTCTATTTCTTTGAAAACCCCGGTTAGAGTAGATTTAAATTCATGTTTAACTCACAACAGTCCAAAAGTTCAACACCAGTAGGCCCCTTGAATATTACTGTTACATTGACCACTAAGGGACATCAGCACAGTTGAGACCCAACTACCAAGACCTTGGGAGCTAAGGCATTCATGTGTTTCCTTTCTCTTTCAGGAGAAACAAAGTAGCAATATTTTGTTTGCAATGTTGTTGTGCCATTTGGGACGTCAACAATTATAATGGGGTCATGTCTCATTATTTACTTTTACCTGTCTAGGAATTTAATAATTCTCCCATACATTTAATATTTGCATTGAGGTTGTTATGAGTTAGTTTTCTTATGTGATAGGATTAAGATACTTGCCATGATCTTGTCTAATCCTATTCACCTCCTTCCCTATATAAGCAAGGCTTCAGATGCACATTGACATATTCAGTTTGGCATTCTTGCATTCTTAATGATAGCATGATATTTCTACCATTTCTCTCTTGTGGAAGTTATTTTTTCTTGTAGGTGATCCTAGGGTGTTTGAGGATTTCACCATAAACTCCTATCGTCTTCATGTTCCCACTCTTCATATTGAAACCCAATCTTTATCTTTTGTTGTTCCTGGTCAGCTTGGCATTACCACATCCTTGGCCCCTATTGGTTCAGTGCACAAGGCATCTTCTTCCTGACATAGCTACTTGGGATTCATACCTTACAAACATATCATCCTTGTTTGTGGAGTCTCAATTTGTAAATTTGGATGATTTTTTTTAGTGCATTCATCTCCTCTTTTTTGATAGTCACATCATCACTATTAGCCCACCATCGCCATAGTCTTTGTAACTTTTTTTGTACATTAGTCTTCATAGGATTTTGGATTGACATCATCTTATTCTAACACATGGGTATTTGAGAACTTTTTAGAGGCACACATCATTTGAATTTGGATTCCCTATTCATCTATATTTTGGAAATGGCTTCTCCAATCACTAGTGGGTTTGTTTCTTCCTAAGGGGAGAAATGTTGTTTGCAAGCAATGGATTGTGTTGTCTTCATTCTTTCATCATTGGAACAAGAGCTCTTTTTTGTGGGGTGGGGGGGGTTAATATCTTCGTTTTATCTCTCCTATGGGGGACATTCATTATACTTATGTGATAGGAGTCATTGGGGGGTCATATTTTGTCCTCCTTCTATCCTTCTTTCAATGGTGTAGTTATTTCATTTTCTCTCTTTTGGAGAGGAGTTTTTTTCCATGTGGCTTTTAATGACCAACTTGGACATGTTGCATTACTTTCTCAAGATTGAGACCACTCAATCAATTTCTAATTTTTCCATTATACAATCCAAGTATGCTCTTGATTTTCTCTCATGATTTCATATGGCTCACTGCAAACCTACTTTGACTCCCTTTCTTTTTGGAGTCAACTTGAGGCTTGATGCTCTTCACCATTGGTAGATGGTACTTTGTATTAATGGCTTGTTGGAAGCCTCATTGAGGCCCACTATTTTATATGTTGTAAGAATGGTCTCTGAGCTTATGCAATAGCCTCATGAGATACACTTGAAGGAAACTAAATAAATTCTCCATTACATCCAAGCTATACACAACTTTGAGATTCATTATGCAATATGTCTCAATATTGACTTGGTAGGGTGTACAAATTCAAATTGGGCAAGTGATTCGCAAGATTGCAAGCCCACTTTAGGTTTCAACTTATCTTTTGGTTTAGGTCTAATTTATTGAGAAAGCAAGAAGTATGGAATTTCTCTCTTCCATAGAGGCTAAGTATCAATGAATTGTTCATATCACTATTAAGGCTATTTGGATTTTGGCACATCCTTGCTTAATTTAGTATTTAGTGCAAATGGCCATCTATCATTTTTTATGACAACTAGAGTTTCTTTCAGATCTCATAAAATATAGTCCACCATTAATGAGCCAATCACATTAAGGTTCAAATGCACTATTTTCCAAAGCTCATACATGGATAGTCCATTAATCTCTTGTACTACCTAACATCAGAGTAGATAATTGACATCTTCATCAAACCTTTCATAGAGAGCAAGTTTCTTCAATTAGGAGTTTTATATATAGGGCTAGTTAGTCCACTCTACACCTTCCTCTCTCTACTTTCAAAGGGGGTATCGTCTCTAGGGGAGTTTTTCCCTATAATATTTTATCCTCCTTTACTTCTTTGAGGGGGTTATTTTATCCATTGGTAGCTAATGTGGCTACACATTTGTTTGAATTTGTTATTGGGGTGTGGGGGTTTTGGTGCATTATTTTATTTTTATATTTGGTTTGTTACTTTATTACATATTATGCACCAATGATAGGATAAGATTGCTTAGTAAGCATCTACTCGGGTAGGTTATAGTTGCATCATGTGACTTGTACTTTCCTATTTTAGTGGAGATGTCATGCACACATGTGATTACATCTCCTATTATCCCACATTAGTTGTATATTCATATCTCTTGGTTGTGTATCCTATGTATACCACCAATCGTTCTCATTTTGTGCATTGATCATACATAATGCAATCTATTGATCTATTGTTCTTTTCTTTACTCTTTTGATCTTGGGTGGCTTCAATAACCAAAATATTATAATAACATAAAAAAAGGACCATGGGAAGTGATAATTTCAAGGTCAAGGGTGAATGTATGAAAGTAGTGTAAATGAGAGTGAAAGAAAAAGAGATAGAGGGCGAGTGTATATAAATTAGTGTAGATAGGGATAAACAATTATGGATAAGAATTGAGCCATGATCCAATCCTAGCATAAGACTATTTCACTCATTGATATGCTATTGTACTAAGACTTCCACCAAGGTGGGCATAAAACTAAATGGGAATAGTACGTGTTGCTAATTTTTCACCATCACAAGTTTATGAAATAGTTACAATTTTAATTATTATAGTAATACAAAGTGTCAATATAAAAAATTTAGTCACCTCCTTGGAAAATGTTGTGTCCCTTTGGATAGAGACAAGCTCCCAACCTCTCTTGTTTGTAGAGGAGGAGAACCTCTTTGGAAAAGTGTGAGGAAGATATCTTGAAGGCAAGTGGTATGAAGCTAGATCTAAAATTGAAGATCTTTTGGATGGGTTTGATTATTTTTCACAAAATGATTCCTTGGATGTTTTGGGTTTTAATTGGAAGAAATTTTAAAATTGAGAAGTGTCAACAAGAAGCAAAAATGGAAGTGGAATGCGGTTTCTAACCTATTGTTTCCTAATAGTTCACATAATGGAGGGGGAAGATCCCTCCAACAAACAATTGAAGTTTCTTTTGTGGAATTTTAGGGGCTTGTAATACACTAACAAGAGGTGATTGGTTAAGTACCAGTTGTGTTTATGTTCTCCTAATGTTGTGTTGTTACACTAAACTAAGCACAAAAAATAAAGTGTTTAGATCTCTTTTTAAAAATACTTTAGAGCTTCAAAGGGTTGAACCGCATATTCTTAAGAGGCCTTTTGAGGTTTGTGTGGGCTATAGTAAGGTGGATATGGTATGTATCTCTAAAAACACCACTTTAATTGCCCACAAATTTAAATCGTTCCAAGAAAATATAAAAGGTTATGTGATCAAATGTGTATGGTACAATAAGTTGAGTTAAGAAACAAGATGCTTGTGAAGAAATTTCTAGGCAATTTGATTTGTGTCAAGGACATAATGTCTTAATTGGTGGAAGATTGCCAACTATGTAATGTGAGTTGTGATAGGATTTTGTTGAGTTATGTGTGATGGCATGCGATAGCACACTAACTTGCACATGATGTATGATGATCTACAATACTTTGCGTATAAGATGTACATGTTTTTGAAGCTTGTGTTTTCGTTGAGTCATGCACGTTAATACACAAGACAATCAAGACACGCACAAGTTCTTGAGTGTTGTTGAGTCATGCATATTAGTAAACAAGAGTGTCAAGGCACTCACAAGGTTTCCTAAGGCTTTCATGGCTAAGTGTTGATAAAAAATTAGGACCAAAAAGACTAAAGTTGCTTCTTACTCTATCTATTTCTCTAGAACATGAAAGTTTCCTCACGAGGAGACAAATATCTTTTAGCAAGAGGCTATCAAGGTATAGTGATTAAAATGGACACTATTAAAGCCTATGATAAAGTTAGTTGGATATTTCTCTCAAATTTCCTTCTTAATGTTGGCTTCTCTCCTCTTGGGTGAAATGGGATTTGAGTTTATTATAAATGCCAATTTATTGGGTTCCTTTTGAACTCTAAAGGCTTAAGGTAAGGGGATCTACTCTCTCCTCACTTGTTTATCATCGTTAGACCTCCAATGAATGATACAATGTTGTTTGGACCCCCCAAGGTTAAGAAAGCGAAGAACTTCAAAGAGGCTCTGGATTTGTATGTAAAAACATCTACACAATCTATCAATACTGATAAGCACAAAGTTTTCTTCTTAAATGCTCCCCCTATAAAAATCACACACAGTTTCAAATCAGAAATCTCAGCATAATTATCATAGACTATGAAAACTACATACTATTAATGTTCCTCCTGTGTTTCAGAACCACCACTTAGGCCATGGTTTCAAAAATGCCCTCCTATGAAACCGGCAGTTTCACACTAGGCACCACTTCCCTGAAAACTCAAGAAATGATTTTTTTCACTAATGTGATATGTTCTGGTGGTTCCTTATAGATCATTGCATAGACGAGAAAAGAAACAAACCTTAGAAATGGTTTACTACTTTGGACATCAAGAGAATTAAACTCAGAAAGATGGTATCATACATTCCCACCATTAGACCAAATGTCTTATAAAACGAATTTCTGCTCTTAGAGCTTAAAAACAGTTTTCACACAGTGCAGAGTTTGAATTGTTAGTAAAAATGAAAAATTATGATGTGGAAAAATCTAGTAGCAATGCCAGTTGGTAAACAAGTTGTAGAAAAATCTGTTGATGATGCCAGGGACTTTCAGGTCATGCCTACACCATAAATATGGGAACTGACAACAAGCATAACTAATTAATGTACATCTCATTGGTAGAAATGAAAACTAACAAAATGTCTTTACTTGTAAATAGTAAAATAAGTCTTAAAAGTCCTTAAAATTTGTCTTACTTATCCAGCATGGTTAAAATCAAAATAGCTTCTACAGAGAGTAGAAAGTGAACATCCAGCATGGCTAAAATCAAAATAGCTTCTCCATAAGAATAAAGAAAAACGTTAAGGTATGACAGGGGCATTCCGAGAATTGAACTCGGGACCTCTCGCACCCTAAGCGAGAATCATACCACTAGACCAAATGCCCTCATGTGGTTGACATTTGATTTACAAAATTATTTTATTTACAACAAAATAGGCTGCCCACGAATTTGGTTACGAATTAATAAGCGATTATAATATACTAATTGATAACAATATATTTACTTTCTCTGATTTGTCGAAATTAGTTTGGCTTTCAGTTTCCAAAATCACTGAAATTGTCAGTAGGCCTTTGGTCTACTAGTGAAGTTGAAAGGTTCTAAATGAGCCCATCAGGGATCAAGTCTTGTTGAGTGCAAAGGCTTCAACACCGAAAAAGGGATGAGGCCAGGATCATGCCCCAGGCGAATTTGGCGGAATAGATACCCCTCAGTCCTTGGCTCTTAGCTGAAGAGGTTCAGCCCAAGAAGGCTCATACGGGTAGCTAAAAAGAATTTGTGGATGAGCTCCATAAAAAAAAAATCGCTAAAATTTCCTAGAGCTTAAAAATTATTTTAAATTTGGCAATTATTTATATGTAAAATTAATAATTTAGTAATTAAATATATTTTATGCAATTTTATGAGCTATTATAGATTTTTTTGTTTTTTGTTTTTGGAGGATTGCATCTAGTTTGGATGGCCATTAACAAGCTCTTTGGTTGCTTTCTTCATGTGTGAGCATTGTTTCATCAAGAGTTTTATGGTTTTATGTATTACTAGGGGTTTGTAGTGCCTATAACTTTTCCTTTTTGGGGTCTAAAGGGCCTCCTTTCTTCTTCATTTCAGGAATTCTAATCATGCAAATACTATTAACCTTCTTTTGCTAGCTATGAAAGATTTCAATATAGGCCAAAGGAATGAAAAATGTCCCTGACCTAATGGATGTTTGCTCAAAAGCGAGGATCAACCTATTATAGTTCTTAGCCTAGAATTAATTGCCAGTGATGGGTTGTATCTCTTTGAACATTCTTTAGCATACAAATGTATGGGCATCAAATTCTCTACCATTTTTGGAGAACTAGGCCCATCGCACTTGGCAACCAAAAGGAAACAAGGAGGTTAGTTTGACTACAAATGAGTTTTTTTTGGTTTCCTCTAGAATTGAAAATCAAAACATTTGCTTTTGAGGGAAACCCTTATTTTTGCAATCAAACAGGTTTATTTATTAAACCCTAGCATGGGGTTTGATCTCGTGGAAGAACTTATGTCTCATATTCTTGTTTGGATACATCTCTTCCAATTACCTATGTAGTTTTATAGATATGATATTTTGAAATCTATTGTCATGATTTTTGGGAAACACGTGGGCTCTTCTCATCTCACTCTAGAACGAAAAGTTACTTTATATGCTCTTATATGTGTTGAAATTGACCTTAACAAACCCACCAAATTCTCTCAAAATTATGTTGGGCAACATGCTATGTATCCAATAAATAGACTATGAGGCCCTACCTTTTCATTGTCATACTTGTCATGTGTATGGCCATCTACAAAGAGACTACTCACAATAGGTTCCAACTTCTAATTCATTACCACATAGAAATGTACAATGAAAGCTTTAACAAAAGGTAAATACCTAACTCATGTAGATGGAATTGATTCAAAGGGTTTTATTTAAGTGAAAAATTATAATAGATGAAGAGCTCTAGATTTTCCAAGAGACAATGCTACAAGAGGAAAAGATAACAATAGATTTTAAGTCTTTTAACATTTTGAAGAATTTGAGCTTTTCATGGCTAAAAGTCCTCCAAAGGTCCAAGCATTGGATTTGAATGATCATGTTGTGTCTATCCATAGGATGAAAATTAATTATCTTTCTAATTTATAGGGGGCTTGAATAAAAGTGTTTTTTTATTCCCCCCACCAATTTATGGAGTCTAGTGTTTTTCATGAAGTTGAGAAAATAGACACTCATCTGAATGATGCATCTCCTTTCACTTTGGTCAATCCTCTTGGGGACACTCTTAGGCCTTTCGTGTCTAAAGGACCTTTAGCACATGGATCAATTGATAAATTTAAGAGGAAATCTAGTCTCCCATTAAGCTTGTAACAAAAAAGTCTTAAAAAGAGTGCCCTAGATAAATATTCAAAGGTGGGGAGAAAGAAATATTAAGAAAAGGTGAAGATGATTGGGGAATCCACTGTGGAATTAGGTGTTATTTGCACACTTGATGTAAACTTTTTCAATCCTCACATTTGATTTGTATTTCATGGAATATTAGGGATTTGTGTAGCAACCCTCATCAAAAATTGGAAACCATGATCTAGTTTGTGAGCATAAGCATGACATTATTTTTCTACAGGAAATGAAAACTCTTAGTTAAATATATGATTGTATTTTATTTGAAACTTTAGAAATGTTGCAAGTGCTGAAAAATTGGTGTTTAGGGTTCTATTGGTGGGTTGGCATACTTATATGACCCTCGTCAGCTTACACCTTCCATTTAGCTTACAAAAAAATATTCTCTTTCTCTACTTAGGTTTTATTTTGGAATGTATAGTTCCATCCTTCCCACCAATGTTTATGTGCCCATAGAATTTGATGGTAAGAATTTCCTTTGGCCTCACACCATATTTTTATTCTTGTTTTCCTTTTTTCCTTGGATTATGATGGGAGATTTTAATGCAATCCTTCATCTAGACTATGAAGATTTAAACAATTAGACCCTTCTTCTCTTTTGTGTGAGAATTTGGAGTCTTAAGTATTCTAGTTGATGTTAAACCTATATCTAGTGTCTTTACTTGGAATAATAGAGGATGTGAGAAATATTTTATTTTAGCATGTTCTTGATAGATTCTTGGTCTCTAATTATAATTTTTTTATGTGTCCAAAATGTTTTTATAATTCCAAGTATGAAGCCAAACTTTTGGAGGCCATAAAATTTGATCTACAAGGTTGTTGGGACCCCTTTTTGAAAATTGTAGAGCTCAAAAATATAAAAGTTGATATAGAATTCTTTATAACATGCAATATTTGGCTAAATATTGTAGCCACCCAAGATCTAGGAACTCTAATTCTATAATTAATAACAATAAATTGAGATTACAAAGAGAGCCCCTTGGTTATATAGAGCAAGGTGAGATATAAGATTGAATAAGATTATGGCATGTATTAAATAATCTTATGGATTGAGGCATAAAGTGGTCATTATCATATGTGTACTCTAAGTAAACTTAAGTAACAAGTGTGAATAGGGCCTGAGTGATGAAGTAACTAGGTAAAACATCCCTTTCACACCAACACCACCCTCCCTTAAGTACAACTTAGGGAGAATGTACTGTAGAGGAGGGGATTCACTACTCTCGTGCCTCTAGGAAAAAGAAGAGTCATAAGGGAATGAATTTCCCTCAACTACCTCAATGACAAAGATAGGAAAACGGGGTGGCAAATGGAAGATAAAATGGACATTGTTTTATGCTTTTAGGGATGGAGGATTTCGATAATTAGGTGAGCAAACCATAGAGGCCTTAGACTGCATACTTACGCTTTTAGGGATGGAGGATTTCAGGAATTGAGTGAGAAAACCACAAAGGCCTCAGACTATGGACTATCTGGATCTCGGCCAGAGTTCTATTGTCTTAGGGACACGTTGGTGTCTCATACAGACCAAGAATAGAGTTTACAATCAAAAACTCATAATGTGTGCTAACGACCCAAAAAAATTAATCTGACAGTTTAAATAGAATTGATAGAATATTGCTAATTAACTAACTACAAGAAGAAAAATACTATAACTTAAAAGATAAATAGATTGTAATGATATATAGAGCAAGGGTAGTAGAAATCCAACTTATGGGTGGTCTAGCCTCCCGCAAGCTCCATATGAATGAAATACCTACACACACGAAGATGGAAAAATGTTGGGGTTGTGTTTTGAAATTTACCTCAATCAAACCCTTGCTTTAGTGTTTCCGCCTATGTTGAATAGGACAATTGAGAGGGGGGTGAATCAGTTTTCACATAATTAAACTTTTAATTCAATCACCAGAACTAATTCTTAATACTACTTAACTAATTAATCATCAAATGTCAATGTAGAAACTTAAATCCAACACACAAACACAATAACACTAGATTTATGTGGAAAACCCAATGAGGGATAAACCACATTGAGGACCAACTCACACTATAGAGAATATCAAAACCGATTACAAGAGGCTCACTACCTAAAATAAGGCTCACTACCTAAAACAAGGACTCACTATCCAACAGGGCTAACAACCCAGAGGGCTCATTGCCATAGAGATACAAAGAAGACAAAGAAGAATTGTTACTGAGAGACTAAAATCCCAATGCAACAAAGGATTCCACCACAATCACTCACAAACATGCATGAATGATAAAGTCCACCTTTTGCTCACTGCATCTGAAAACTCAACATTAAGCTTCACAATGATCTGCCACACTCGCATCACACACACTCACTAAATAGAATCAGTGTTTCACCAGACTGCACTTTCTCTTTTCTCTTATTGCTCTTCTTCTTTGCTCTTGTATATTTCTTCACCACTAACTCATCGTGTATTTATACCATCTTCAACTTTGAAACATATCCAAAGTCAACCATCCAAATCCAAATTAAAATTAGGTCAGCTCCAAAACATCCTAGGGTGGAATTAGAAATAGGACGACCCAAACATACGCTTCAAGGGACCCAAAAAGATCCAACATGCTTCATCAACCTCAAAAGTAGTATTTCACACAAGGTCGGCCAAACTAGTGTAAAACACATACAACCATTAAGCACAAATCTTCCAAATGCCAAAACTATCTTCAATAGAATCAGGGCAGCTCAACTCTAGAACCACAAGTCATAAGACTTCATCAAAGAGAAATTTGGACCAACAACATTTCTCCTGGACCTCAACCAGAAACACAGAAAACCATAGCTCACAATTGGTGAACACAACTTGCACTGTACAATGAATCGACAACCAAAAATATAGATATAGCATCTTCTAACAACCATGAACATGTCTAAACCACACAAACATAGGAGCAAATTCGGACCAAAACCGGGAGCAACCACTGAACATCTGCAACATATCTTTATTACAATTTTCTTAATATCCTCGACATATACAACCAACAACTAGTTGATAACCAGTTAACCAATTGGCATCAATGACAACACCTTCAATCTTTTCATTCTTGCAACAACCTCCATGGACAACCGATATGCAACAATAGAGAGAGAAATGATAAAGAAACATAATAGGCAGAACTTATAGAAAGAAAATATAATCTATATGCTAAACTATAAGTAAGAAAATACAATAAAGTAAATTATACCCTCCCTTCTACATGCTTGGAGAAGTTGAGAGAGGAAGGAAGAGAGCCTTGAGAGAGTAAGATGATAATACCAACGATGTAGAGCTTGAAACCTCTAAGAAACAATGGTGTAGAAGTAAAAAGCAGTAAGAACAATGGTGTAAATGGAAGAATGGAGTTTAAGAGAGTAAAATGAATGAGCAAGAAGTGAATGAGATTGAATCAATAAAATTGAGAGAGGTAAGTTCAAAAGCTATTTTAGAGGCAAAGAGACATTTTCAAGTGGTCAAGGTTCGCAGGAGGCATTACATTTCGTAGGGTTGTACAGAATCATAATGTCTTGATGTCCACTAACCCGAGAATCTTGTCAAGATACTAGCATGTCGGGAAGACACTAGTGTGTCGCACAGATGTCTACGTGGCACAGAGGTGTCCATGACAAAAATTTCCTCACCGATAAAAAATGACAAAGCACATGTGGGAATGAAGGGTAAAGATGGTGGATTTTTTACATTGTCAACCTTATAAGGCTAAGATGAAGGTGATGTTGTGGGAAATTGCACCCTAAATTGCACTAGGGTGCAATTTTACGCCTCAACATTTTACCCCCACTTTAGCGAGCAAATGTTTCAGTGCATATGTGAGCTAAGGTAGAAAGAGATTGAAGAGAATTTACCAAAAAGGAGAGGAAGTATTCCTTCGATCTAGTATACCTTATGTGAAAGGGGCTTCACCAAAATGCAAAGAGGACACAAGTCTTTGATCCTGCAAAGCTAGCTGCAATCTCACCACAAACATGTTAGTTGCAGACAAACATGTAAGGTGAAAAAGTAAAAAATAATAAACAAAATCATAAGACACAATCTGATCAGATATAAGACGACGTTGATAGGTATGGCTAGCATGGCTAGATTCCATACAACAAGCATGTAGGATTTTGGTTGTTGTAACACTACATTGCAGGACAATCACAAAAAGACGGGTCTAGTTAGGCTTCCCCCAAGCTAGACACCAAGATATAAGACATCTAGACACCAAGACACAAGATGTCAAATATCAGATATAAGACAGGTCTAGTCAAGCTACCCCCAAGCTAGATGCCAAAATATAAAACATCTAGACATCAAGACACAAGGATGTCAAATATCAGATATAAGAAAAATTATAAGACACCAAAGAATTCTTTTGAAAAAGACTTTCACAAAGGGGTTCTTTCATCGAGGAATCATTTTCATAAGAATTCAAGACACCAAGGAACCCTTTTGAAAGACCACAAGTGATTCTATCATCAAGGAATCCTTTTGAAAGATCTTTCGTCAAGGAATCCTTTTGAAAGATCTTTTATCAAGGAAACCTTTGGAAATAATGCTCCTTTTTGGAAGGAAGGCTTTAGATTCTTTTATCAAGGAAACCTTTGGAAATAATGCTCCTTTTTGGAAGGAAGGCTTTAGATTCTTTAGCAAGGGATCTTTTTGAAAGAAAATTTTCACCAAGGAATCCCTTTGAAATTATTCTCCTTGTTGAAAAGTAAGTTGAGATAAGAGCCCCCCCTGAGAATGGTGTGTGCTACGTAGAGGGGCACATGTCATTCTAAGAAGAGAAAAGAAAGATGAGAGATGTCATGGCACGAGATACATTACATGTATCTAGAGACATTATCAATGAATATAACATAACATCAACCCATAGAACCAACATCAACTAGACCAAACACATCTAAATGAATGATTACAATAATATCTTAGCTCTATCACTTCTAATAGGAAATGATTATATATTCTATTTTATAAACACACAATGCTCATAAAAATATTCTTACCAACAAAATAATTAGAATTTTTTTTAACTATTTTATTATTAATAATGGTTTGAAAGACATTTTTCACTTATGATTCCCAAACATTGGTTCCAAAACATACACACATTCAATTCTAGTTACATCGTCAATATTATAAGAAGTGGAGGCATCCAATCTAAACAAACTCCTAATTTGAGATCCTCTAGAAATCCTCAAGCTCCTCTTACCAACATGTAACTAAACTTGCCAAATGTCTCATACAATCTAAAATCATTTAACTTGGATGAAAAAAGTAAATTTATTGCAAGACTTGAAATATGTAAAACATGATAAAGTGTTTTAACCCTTACATCAATGAACCACAATTATGCCTTTCCCTTATTGACAATCTACTTGATACTATTGTCTTCAAGGAAAACCTCTCCTTTAGAATAATATGTATATGTGGAAAACCACTCCTTGTGAGGATTCATATGGTAGGATCAACTTGAATCAATAAGCTTATTTTCAATTATAAAATAAATAAATATATTATCATTTTCATTGTCATCATAGGACTTTTCATGGAGGAATTTGAACCTTTTTTCTTGTTTCCACACTCATTCTTTGTATTTCCCCTTCTTCCAATTTTCCAATAGTTTACTCTATTGTTCCTTGGGGTTTTAGAGCATCCTTTATACTTAGATCTATCCTTCTTCTTGTCCCCTTTAAGCTCTCATTTCTCTTTGTACATTCCCTATACATGGAAAGAATATTTCAAGCCTTCATTTATGGGTTTTCTTCTCATATCCTCTTAAAGGAGATCAGCAATAAGATTGTTCATTTTCAACTCTACACCACTACCACCAATGGTAAAAAAATTATATTTCCAAGTATCAAGTAGAGAAAAAAGTAACAAGATGTATTTATCTTGCTCTTCCAACCCAACATCTACAAAAGAAAGTTGTCTTAAATCAATTTAAAAATATTCATATGGTCTATAATAGAATCAACATATTTTATTTTCAATGAATACAATTATCTTTTGATAGTAAGACTTTTGATTTGATAGATATCATCTATCCTCTTTGTCAACTTGTATGTGGCAGTATCCTCAAAAATGTTGAAGAGGATAGAATTAGCAAGACACAATTGTATGGTTCTTTGTGTCTCCTTTTCTAATTTTAGCCAATCTTCATCAAACATATAAGATGGCTTTTTTATGAAGTAGGAAAACACTAATATTTTTCTTCAAGGAGATCTTCCATCTTCAACTTCCACATTCCATATTTGATTTCATTGAATTTCTCCATATCCATATATGACGTAGAATATATGGTATGCAATCCTTTCCTCAAACTTGTAAAACCACACAATACATAAACTCCCACTACAATCAAGAAAACTTCAACACTTAGTAGAAAGGTGTCCCTTTCTATATATAGAACTATTAGCTCTAATACCAAATGTTGATAAACAAGGTGAAACTATGGCAAGAATATCTTCTACAATTGTATGTGAATTTAAAATTTATTTCTTAACCTTATTTCTCAAATAGGATTACCATATGATAAAAATATGTGATTGAATAAACCATCAATAAGAAATAAATTAACAAACCATATCAACATAGAATTTACATAGAGAACCCTTTTAGGACAAAAATCCACACAATAAAGAGGAAAAGTATGTGTTAATCTTGAAATCTAAGATACATCCACACACTAGAACTCTCTTCACTTTGACAACACATATGTACCTATAAACAATCTCATCTAAAACCACCATCTCATAGTCTTAATATATAGGTACAAAGAGAGGACAAAACCATAAATGGTCTATAAACATAATGGATACAAAAACCTCGGCATTAGAATCATGTAACCACACATCCCAATCCATGGTTCCTCTTCTCACATATGTGACTTATAGGAGATGCTCAATCAACCTTAGCCAACAACCCAAAGGTTATGACAACCAATTTGAACAAGCCAAAGGTTTCCATAAGATGACAACAAATGCAACTTTGCAATTTTTCACTTTTGAGATCTTCAACTTTTCTTCAACCTATGAACCTACAAATATGTAACACACAAAGAGAGAGGGGAAAATGTTTATTTTTGGGTGAATGGGGGTTTTCCTTGGTCAAACCTCGTTTTGGTAATTAAACCTTGAAATGAAATGAAATAGCATGAAAGGAATGATGAATGAACAACTCAATGTTGCAGCTCACCAAACCCTTGATTAAACCTTTGAAGAACTGAAATTTTCATGTTGATCTTGCATGAAATGGCTTCAATGGATGTGGATCTTAATGCTTGAATCTTTCTTTGAATCTTTGACTTGAATGCTTGGATTAGATCTTGAAACCTACATCACAATGTTAGCCCCAAAAACATGCATGAATGAACATAACTTTGACATGATGCTTGAAATTTTGAATGCTACAATAAATCCTTGATAATTCTACTCTTCAATTCTCTTGACAATAATATTTTCTCTTGTGAAAGTTTCCCTCTTGCTAGATGTTTTGAATTGATGAAATAACCTTGTATTAATAGATATTTATCCTTAATTTCAATAAGATACAAATGCTTATGAAGCTTGCTCTTGACCAAATGTTATTCCTTGTAATTTGAATGCTTCTACGGTGAATGTGAAGACATGGTTTCATTTTAGTGCACTAGACCAAATGTTATTCCTTGTAATGTGAATGGCATTTGAATAAATGCCTAGATGATGAAATAAATACAATCAAATGTCTTTAAATACAAGTACATAGTGTAGTGTTGGAAAATGCACTCCTTTACATTTTCACACTATGTTTGGGTCCCTTAATTAATTGGACTTAGTTAACCCTTGCCCAATTATGCATTTACAAGCCTAATTAATTACAATTTATGAAAGGGGAATTAATATTTAATTAATGCAATTATCATTTTAACACCCCGAAATGAATAGGTCCTAGCAATTTAGGTCAAGACCCATTCGCCCAAGCGTTTAGTTGCTTAATTCAAAATTTTAATATGTTTTTGGTGGCCCTTTTATGATCCAAATTCAAATTTCAAATGTCAGCTTGTAATGTTTAATTGTCAGGAAATTAAAAAATTGTCTATAAATACACAGTCTTTTTATCAATTTCAAATCCTAAGAAATCTAGATTTTCAAGAGATCGATTTCAAGAGCTAAGATTATTGTCAAAGATGTTCAAGAGCATATTTCTAAATCATTTTTTGCAACATTAGAGATCTCAAGCATCATGTCAAAGTTATCTTCATGCATGCATGTTTTTGGATCTAACATTGTGATGTAGGTTTCAAGCATTCAAGTCAAGATTCAAGCATCAAGATCACATCATCAATCAAGCCATTTCATGCAAGATCAAGACCTTGGAGAGATGTGTTGAGTTTAAGTCCTTCAAGGGTTCCACTCAAGGGTTTGGTGAGTTGCAACATAGCAATTTTTCGTTCATCATTCCTTTCATGTTTCATTTCATTTCAAGGTTTAATTACCAAAATGGGGTTTGACCAAGGCAAACCCCCATTCACCAAAAACAAACAATTTTTCCCTCTTGTGTGTTTTGCAGATCTTAGGTTGAAGAAGGATTAAAGATCTATCAAAAGTGCAAAATTGCAAAAGTTGTCAACATTGTCATCAAGCCAAGGAAACACACTTTCAAAATTTAATTATAAATTTTTGACTATGAAACCTAGAGGAATCGGGAGTGCAGACCTAGGAGCAGAGGACTGTAAAAGTAGATTTTGAACCCCTATAGCAAGACCTATTCACCCTTGGGAGAATGAGTCCTAGGAGGACACTCAACACAGGCCTTTTGTGACAGGTGCATAAAATCACATCCTTCTCAGATCTACTTAAACTTTTTGGATTTTGTCAAATTAAGGTTTAAATTAGATACATTTCATGTGTTACATTGCATAATTACATTCATTTGTTATTTTCCATTTATCTCTCAAAATTGCATTTTAGGTTGATTTACCCCGTCCTTGGACATAAGGAAAACAACAAGATCTTTGTCAAGGTTGACTCACCTAAGGCTTGAAAGTCAATCTTGCCCTAGGGGATCTCTTTTTCCTAATGAAATAAGGAAGGAAAGTGTAGGTGCATACCCCCATTCAAAATCCATCACCCACATTTTCCCTCATTTCACATAGTAATAAATTGTGCAAACATGTGCTTTACAGACTCTATGTGGGAAAGGAATGGGTGGGAATTAGCTAAAATTTGTATTTGACTTTTAAAGTGTTAAAAAGGCCAAATTCATGGGTATAGGGTCGATTCCACTCGCCTAAGATTGGCTCTTCAAATTCTCAACACAACCTAGTTTAGATTTTGTCATTTTGCTCCCAACGTATGAAAGAAGTTGTAATTTTGAATTATGATTCAAAAGTCATGATCAAAATAATAAATGGCTATCTTTTGACCATCAAGACAAAAAGATGGTAGAAGGTGAGAATGAAATGTTTAGGGGTAAGCACATGGATAGACATAATAAATGGAGATTGCATGAGAATAGGGGAAAATGTGGACAAGGTATGGATAAACGATGTGGGAATATGTAAATAGAATAATAGCATCATGAGCAAAAATGCTTGACTTATGCAAATTTACACCATTTGTCAATATCTAAATTTATTAAATCATTATCTCATAATTGAGAGAAAAGTAAATGGAAAATGACGCGGGCATGGAAATTTCTCCATTACACTTAGTTACAAAGTGGTCCCATATGACTCAACTTAGTTTGGTGCTTAATTTTTAAAACACAAATAATCACATATAATATTTTTAATTAAACATAAAAAAATTCCAAATCTTCTTATTTATATAAATAGAGGGGTTGAAATTATATTATATTATACATATTTTTTATTTCTCCTATAATTTAATATGATAAAAAAAAATTATCAATAATAAAATAATTTATTCATAACTTTCCCAATATTAAAAAAGCTTAAAAATCTAAACTTAGCTTTAAGCTAAATATAATTTTATTGTCTTTGTGGATGCATGCAGTGGATTTAAAAAAAGCTTAAAAATCTGAACTTAGCTTTAAACTAAATATAGTCTTATTGTCTTGTAAATGCATGGAGTTGATTTTTGCTTTTGCTCTTGTTAACTCTAGTTATAATTATTTCAGCTTTATTTAATTAAAAAAAAAACACAAATTGTAATTTAAAAAATTATAAAAAAACACGAATAGTAGCTGGACGTGACGGTGTAGATTGACTCCAAGATCTATGGAATGAATCTAAACTTTGTAACTGTTCCTTCAGTGAACGCCTTTTAAGGCAGAAGCCCTGATCCTTTCTACTATAAGCAAGGCATGCTTATAAAACAGTTTAAGACTGATCTAAAAGCGCGTGAAATTATGTCATCAACCTAACTTGTGACACTTGTTTCTCGAGATTGCTTTCAGACGCGTATATCGGTTGACACGCTATCCTGACAATAAATAGACTTTTCCTTTATTCTAGTGCCGCACATACGTTAGAATCTGCTTACCAATTCCTCTTCTATTTTCTGCTATAAATTAGTTGTGTGTGTGTTGAGGCCAAAGAAGAAAAGCTTAAGCAAAACCCTGTTCAACAGATCTTCCCGCAAGAAAACAGAAAACGGAGCTTCGTCAAAGGACGGATCTGAGTCAGCATGCTCGGGTGAAGGGGCTATGGAACAGAGCATCCACGAACTGGAAGAGGTTTTCAAGAAATTTGATGTAAATGGAGACGGCAAGATCTCAGGGTCCGAGCTGGCAGAAATCTTGCGGTCCATGGGCAGTCAAGTAGGCGAGGCAGAGGTCCAGGCCATGATGAAGGAGGCTGACGTGGACGGTGACGGTTATGTTAGCCTGGAGGAGTTTTTGGATCTCAATATCAAAGGCGCGTCCATAAAGGACTTGAAAAATGCTTTCAAGGTGTTCGATCTGGACAGAAATGGCTCCATTTCAGCGGATGAGCTGTTCCAGGTTCTCAAGAGTATGGGCGAGCCCTGCACCAGGGAGGAGTCTAGGAACATTGTTCAGAGTGTCGACAAGAATGGCGATGGCCTTATCAATTTTGACGAGTTTAAGACAATGATGACCAATAAACTTAATGATAAGAGCAAACGATAGTCTCTTTATCTTCTCTGTTTTTTCTTTTCAAATTGTGCAAACCCTAACAGGAAAGACAATAGTAATCGTTACTGGAACTGATTCAATGTTGGAACGGCGCTAGGGTTTGGCCAGACTTTTGTAAGTAGAATTCTTATTGTGAAATCTGATGTAAATCTTGTTCGCCAGAATTTTGTAAATTGAATTCTTATTGTGAAATCTGATGTAATTCTGGTTCGCCATAATTTTGTAAATTGAATTCTTGTTGTGAAATCTGATGTAATTATGGAACTTGCTTGAGCTTTTGCTCGTTATGGTCAAATGTGGATACACTTCTGTTTGTGAATTTGTTTGTGAATTTGTTTGTGAATTTGCCCTTTGTCATGGATATTCCGTTCTTTTCGCTTTACAGTGGACTTCAAAATATAATTAAGGCCGTATTTTTCGGTAGTTTGGTATTTAAAATATATTTTAATTTGTGACAGTAACCTAACCAATGAATGAACGTTTTGACTAATGTCCGCTAGACCAGCAGTCTGGATAAGAAATTAAGCTACAATGCATATGTGTGATAATTTGATTGGTATGTGTTTCTTTTTAGATGTTTCTTTTTAAATCTGAAATCTTTCCTTATGAATGTTGATTTTATTTCAGCCTTTTTAAATAAGGTGGTGAGGGAGCCAATGTTAAAATATTCATTCATATAATTGATTGGTGAAAGAAATAAAAATTAAATTTCTCTTTTGTAATGGGATTCTGTTCTTTTGAGTTATTGGTCCTCTTGTTTCAGTTTTTTTCATGGATGTGCTGGATACCTTTGACAGCATTACGAAGGCCTTTTTCCTTTAATTATTCTTTTGCTTTGATTTATTATAAAAAAATTAAGTAGAAATAAATCTTAAGTGGATTTTTAGATGTGAAATGATAATAATTATATGAAAAAAAAAAATTTAAATTTCTTCAAATAGGAAGTTGACATTTTAAAAAATGTTATGTACGTAAATAAAAATATGATTATATGAATGATTATATGTGTATAGAGGTTTGTTAATTCAAGATAACTTGAGTGGCAATTCAAAATTGGAAGTGATAGGTGTGAAAAAATTATAAAATATTGAGGTGGAAGAGTTAAATAGACACTTTTTCCTTTGCAATCATGATGATTTGAGAATGTGGAAGAGTAAAATAAACACCTTTTTCCTTCATAATCATGATGATGTGTGAAGGTGGAAGAATAAAATAAATATTTTGAGGGATTAGAATTTAAGAGATTTTAATTGAAAAATATAACTAAAAAACATTGACTCGATATTTTTTAAAAAGATTTTGGTTGAAAAAATAGACTTGAAGAAACTTTGATTGAAAATTATAACTATATTTTTTATTAAATATATTTTTAAATTATATTTTTTTGATTTAAAAAAAATATTTAAAAATATCAAAAATTTAATATATATTAATGTCTCCATATGAACTCGATGGCTCTGCAAGTGCTGCATGAGGCCGCAGCCATCTAGGCTCGGCCTGCATGTGGTCTTTTGGTGGTTGCATGTGTAGTTGGGGGTCGGAATTGTTCTCTTCTTCTCTGAAGCTTCTTGGGGGTGGGTTTTTTTACGCTATTCGGGGGGAGGCTCTTTTCTTTTGTAGCAGGTGTGTATTCTGGGGTTGGGGGTTGCGACCTTGGTGTCCAGTGGAGTGTGCCTTCTTCGAAGGGCTCTTGGTTTTATTTGGGCCTTGCTTGCTCATCTTGCGTTGTGTGCTCTTTGATGGATACTGGAGAATCTTCTAGGGTTTGTCCCAATATGGACTTTCGTTCTGCTTTTGGATCGAAACCCTCTCCACAGGGTTCGAAGATTTTTGATAATAATCTTTTCTCGGTGGAACCGGAGAAAGTCGAGATGGGCTCAGTAGGGGGACCTAGAATTCCGAAGATTAATGGGTGCCTCGAACGGTGTAAAGAGAGGCCGAGCATAGTCATTCCAATGGAGATGTTGGCTGAAGACATTGATTATTATGCTCGACATTCTCTTTATTGCAAATTCTTAGGTTTGAAAATTTCTTTACAATTCTTGGAGATGTGGGCTCAAAAGACATGGATGCCTGAGGGAGAGATGGAGATCCGCCTCCTGGCAAATAACTACTTCATGGTTACTTTTGATTGTTTGGCTGATCGGAATAGGATTTTTGAAGGGGGCCCGTATTTTTATAACCAGGTGGGCTTATTTATTAAACCATGGCATGCTGGCTTCAACCCGGCAGAGGAACTTCCGAATCGGGTTCCGGCTTGGGTCCGTCTTCCAAGGCTCCCTGTGGAATGCTGGCGAGAGGATGTGTTGTGCCTATTAGCCTCGAAGCTGGGGAAACCTGTGGGTTCTTCTCAGCAAACACAATTCAAAAAGGTAATGACTTTTGCCCGGTTTTGTGTAGAAATTGATTTAAGTAAGCCATTGCCAGACTCGTTAGAAGTGAGTGCAGGAGATTATTCATGGGTGCAACAGCTGGATTATGAAACACTCCCCTTCCGTTGTCGTTTCTGTCATGAGTATGGTCACCTCCTGCGCAGATGTCCAAAGGCCAAGCCTTTGGAGGCTCATTCTTCTCAACCTTCAGCTAATCCACCTAGGGTGGATAAGGGCAAGGACCCCATTCAGTGTTCTGGTGGTAGGGAAGATGGATTTATTCCCGTTAGAGGCCGAAACAGAAATAAAGGTCATAAAAGGACTTGGAAGGACAGGCAGGAGGAGGACACCTTCAACAGGTTTGAGGTGCTAGAGGATCTTAGTCAACAGGAGGTGAACCCAGGATTCTTGGATCTAGATCATGGGACTCTGGATATTGATCAGCATGGCCCTTTAGTTGAGGCAATGCTTGCTCCCCAACAGGAGGGGGGTATGGGAGTGCCATGCTTAGATGAGGTTGGGAAAGATTCTAGTCAGGTTTTGCTCAACTCAGAGGGGATTATGGCTTCGCTTACTGATGGGACTTCGGCTCTAGGGACAGATCGTCAAATGGAGGTTCAGGTTGAGTTGGGTGGTAGTGCTGAGGTAGTGAAAGATAGTGTAGATAAGGTTCACCTCTTGCAAAAAGTTGGTCCAGAGGTGGGCAAGAAGAATATTAAGGCAGCCTCTCAGTTGGGTGTTCTGCAAAAAGTTCTCAAGAAGGGGGGGCCGGAGAAAATTTCTAAGCTGGGAAGGAAGAAGGATGAGGAAAAGATTAAGATGATAGGGGAGACTTTGGTGGAGTCAGGGTCAGTCAAGACTCTGGATTCGCAGTTTTCATGCCCCTCGAAATGATAGTTCTCTCTTGGAATGTTAGGGGCTTGAACAGTGGCCCTAGACAAAGAGTTGTTCGGGATTTGATTAGGTGTCATTCGCCTGATGTTCTTTTTTTGCAGGAGACTAAGCTCTCTGTGGAGGGTATGATGGATCTAGTTCCTAAGTTATGGGGGAATGGTGGATGCCAATGCATTGGTGCTCAAGGGTCTTCTGGCGGGGGGGCATGTTTATGGAACCCGCGTAAGATTTGCCCCCTTTGGTGGGTGTCTTTCAGGTCCTCCCTTTCCATGGTGGCCTCTTGTTTTATGTCAGGGGAAATTGCTCTCTTCTCCAATGTGTATGCGCCTGTGGAGTTGCAAGGAAAGCAACTTTTGTGGTCCAACATTCGTTTAGTTTGTAGCTTATTTCCCTACCATCCTTGGATTATTGGAGGCGATTTTAATGCTATCACAGAGCTTGCAGAAAAACGAGGTGGTATTGCAAGGTTGGAGGCTTCTGCATTATTGCTCCAAGACAATATCTCTGCTTTGAATCTTGTGGATATCAAACCTGGAAATGGTCTTTTTACTTGGAATAATAGGAGAATTGGCGATGCCTCTATTTCTGAAAGACTTGATAGATTTTTGGTGTCTAGTTTTTGGGTGGGGGACAGGTGGTTGATAAGCTCTGAAATTTTGGATGGTTGTGGTTCTGATCATTGGCCTATTAATCTAGTGGTTGATGTGCCTCAACGGTGTGCTAGACAGACCTTTAAGTTCCAACTCATGTGGCTTAGGGATGAATCTCTTCATGTTTTGCTCCCTAGTTGGTGGGATCAGGGGAAGCCAGCTTATGGCACTGCCATGTACTCTTTCTCAAAGAGGCTCCAGTATGTTAAATACAGATTGAAAAGATGGAATAGGCAGCATTTTGGTAACTTATTTCAGGAAATGCAAAAGGCGCGAGATAATCTAGACCTAATTACCAGACAAATTTGAGATCAAGGCCTCTCAGAGGAGCTGAGTTTATTAGAGGTTGCTGCAACAAAAGAGCTTGAGGAATGGGAGTTAAGAGAAGAGATTTTTTGGAAACAAAAGTCTCGTATTGAATGGCTCCAGGCTAGGGATCGAAACACTGCTTTCTTCCATAACTCAGTTAAGGATCGGAGACAAGGTAATGCTATTTCTTCTATTCTATTGCCTAATGGGGAATCTTTGTCCTCTTCAGCCTCTATTTCAGCTGAATGCATTCGATATTTCTCTACCCTTTTCTCTGAGGATTCGCCTCCTGCGGAGGAGGATGAAGCTAAAATTTTAGATTGTATCCGGAAGCTGGTGACTAATGAAATGAATGAATCATTGCTTGCTCCTATTACCTTGTCGGAACTTGAGAAGGTTGTATTCCAGATGAAGAAAGGTAAAGCTCCTGGGCCTGATGGATTCCCCATTGAATTTTTTCAGGAGTTCTGGGAAGTGGTTAAATTGGACCTTTTAGAGGTTGTCCAAGAATCCTTTATGCATAAACACATGTTGAAGTCCCTAAATGCTACATTTTTAGCTCTTATTCCTAAGAAGGTGGGAGCTATCTCCTTGGATTTGTTTAGGCCTATAGCTCTATGTAATGTTGTGTATAAAATTATTACTAAGTTGATCGCAGAAAGGCTGAAGCCTTGGCTTGATGACTTAATTTCTGAAGAGCAGGGGGGGTTTGTTGCTGGAAGACAGATCATGGATGGGGTAGTTATTGCTGCTGAGGCCATCCATTCTATGGAATCCTCAAAAGATAAATCTATGTTTATCAAGTTAGACATGGCTAAAGCTTATGATCGTGTTAAATGGAGTCTTCTATTTAAAATCCTTGGAGCTTTTGGCTTTGCTGAGGGTTGGATTGAATGGGTTAGGAGTTGTGTCACTTCCTCCTCCTTTTCGGTGCTTATCAATGGTGAGCCCACTTGTTTGTTTGGTGCTTCTAGAGGCCTGAGGCAAGGAGATCCCCTATCTCCTTACTTATTCATCCTCCTTGCGGAAGGCCTGGGAAGACTCATTCGTGCTCAGGTTGCTAGTGGATTGCTTCAGGGATGGAGTTGGGGAGATGGTATTCCCCCTCGGTCTCATCTGCAATTTGTAGATGATACTGCCTTGATGGGTAGGGCTAAGGTTGAGGAGGCTCTCAATTGGCGCAGTGTTTTGGACAGTTACTTGGCAGCTGCTGGGCAACGCATAAATGAGGGGAAGTCCTTCATATATTTCTTCCACACTCCTAAAGGTATTCAAAGGAGAATTGCTGGTATCCTTCGGTTTCAGATTGGTTCGCTTCCTTTTCCTATCTTGGAATCCCTCTTGTTGTTCGCTCTCTCCCCAAAAGGTTTTGGCAAGAGACTCTTGATAAGTTTCGAGGATTGGTCAGTCATTGGACTTGCAGGTGGCTTTCTTCAGCAGGTAGAGTGACTCTTTTAAAGTCGGTGGTCGAGGCTCTTCCTATTTATAAATGCTTTGTTCTTTCTGCTCCTTCAAGTTTTATTAGAGATTTCGAGAAATTGTCTCGTCAGTTTCTGTCGGCTGGTAATCTTCTTCATAGAAAATGGAGTCTTGTGAAGTGGGATGTTGTTTGTAGGCCAAAGCAAGAGGGGGGTCTTGGTTTACGGCGGGCTGATTTGAATGGGCAGGCCTTGGCTGCTAAGTTGTATTGGCACTGGTGCTCTCAACAGCATATGTGCTGGGCTAAAATTCTGACCTTCAAATATTTGGGGGCAGTAGAAAGTAGGGAGGTATCAAGGTTTAGTATGGAGGGGAAAGGCTCTGTGATCTGGAGTACCCTTAAACGTGGTGCCAAGTTGGTTAAACAGGGACTTTTTTGGATTTGTAATGGGGGTCGAGATGCTCTTTTCTGGTATGATTCTTGGGATGGATACCCACCCATTGTGTCATCTCATCCCCATCTCCAAGATTTGTGCCAGATTTTTGTGGAGGCGGGTTGGAGTCATGTGGCAAATTTTAAATCTCAACAATCTTTGGGTCAAATTTCTGTGTCTAGGTGGAAGAGCCCCTTGGATTGGCCTCCTGGTGGTGCAGTGGAGGATCGTCAAGAGCTTGCTAAGATTTTATCGAGTCGTGTCTGCAATTCTCTCCAAGGGTCTGATGTGCTTGCTTGGGGACCTGACTTGAAAGGAAAATTTTCGGTTGCCTCTGGTTATCAGGTTTTGGATAAACAGGTCTTTGGAAGCTCCCAGGTTTCTTGGTGGAAGCATGCTTGGAATAAATTTGTTTGGCCTAAGTGTAATTTTTCTCTTGGCTCGTGGTTCAAGGTAAGTGTCTTACTTGGGATAATCTTTGCAAACGTGGGTTCCAGGGCCCCTCCATGTGCATTCTATGTGGTCAGCATGATGAATGCTTATCACATCTATTTTTTCAGTGCTCTTTTGTTAA